>OZ008367.1:265902993-266502993 GCA_963931995.1 Phaonia tiefii
ACTTAATAAAATTAAAATACATTTAACATAAGAAAAAGAGTAGAGTAAAATTCAAAATAATATGAAGAAAATTTGTATAATTTAAAAATTTAAAAAAAAGAATAAAATAATTAAAATGAAACAAAATAGTTAAAAAATAATACAAAATACAAAAATAAAAAATAACTTATAATTAAAACAGTAGCAATACAGGAGCTGGGACAGGAACATCTGGAACATGAGGAACAGGAACAGGAACATCGTGTGGAGTAGAACAACAGGGGGATGAGCAGGAACAAGAGATGGTAAACAAACTCCACAAATTTTAGTGGAATGATTCACAGGAACTTTAGGATAAAATCATAGGAGATAACATAGGCAGTCACATCTGGAGCAGGAACGTCGCAACAATATGTGTGGCATGATAAACAGGATCATAAAAATAGCATAATGGGAGATAAACAGGAAGAGTAGGGACTTGAAGATCTGGAACATGAAGATGAGGGACATGAATGTCAGCATCTGGCGTCAACCGCTAATGATCCATCCACCTATTCAGCGTCAGCTACAATTCATTGTAGAATTCAGAATTTATAATAAGATTGTTTATCAGAGGAAAATGGTTGGCAACACAAGCTGGATATTAGTTCCCGATTAATTACGAATTAAATGTTGATTAATTATATTCAAAGAATCTGAAGCGGGTAAGGGATTATAGATCTCATTGTAAATGAGGCAAACGCGTCGAAAAGGATTGAAGTAATCGTAATTATAACGGGCAGTCGGTAGAAATATCGGGTTTGTCTACAGGGAACATTAAAATTTATTTGACTCACGAGAAAATTTGACTCTATACAACCCCTAATGAGTTTTACAATAAACATAGCATTTAACATATACCTGCGTTTTTCAAATGTAGGAAGATCAATAAGCATCAGTCGATTTTTATAAGGTGGCAAATCATCAATGTTCCAAGCGAGACCACGTAAAGCAAAAAGTAAAAATTGCCTTTGAATCGATTCGATACGGTCTATGTAACAGGCATTATACAGACACCACACAATACAAGCATATTCTAATCCAAGTCTAACGAGAGCGACAAAAAGACGTTTAGTGACGTACGGATCAGCAAATTCTTTCGCCCATCTTTTTATAAAAGCTAACAGTGATCTGGCTTTGCCTATACAGGAATCAATATGAAGATCAAAACGCAACTTTTGATCGAGAAGTACTCCTAAATCCATGAAGGAAGACACATTTTCCAATATATAAGAACCAATAAGGTAATCAAAATTCCACGGTGTACTACGGCAAAACGAAAGCTTTTTACATTTTCCCTGATTTAGCGATTTACCAAACACCAATTAGTGAGGCCATCCAAGTCATATTGAAGATGGGTGGAATCCTCAGTATCACATATAGGCATATATAACTTAACATCATCTGCAAACATCAAAATGTTAGAGGATTTAACTATAGACGGCAGATCATTTAAATAAAGAACGAAAAGTAGAGGACCTAAATGACTGCCTTGAGGAACACCAGATGTTACTGATATAGTTGAAGATAATACATTTTTAAACCGCACTTTTTGGGTACGACCAATAAGGTAAGAAGATACCCAGTGCGACAATTTAGGTGGAAAACCAAAAATATCAAGTTTGTATATTAACAAATTATGATCAACTGTATCAAAAGCTTTACTAAAATCTGTATAAATTACATCCATCTGACATTTATCACGAAGAGCTGCAAAAACATGAGACGTTAACTCCAGTAAGTTAGTCGTAGACGACCTGCCCTTAACAAAACCGTGCTGATATGGCGAAACCAAACATCCAACAGAATGAAGTAGTCTATTCGTAACCAATTTTTCAAATAGCTTTGGAATTGCACTCAGCTTTGCAATTCCTCTGTAATTTTCAATATTGGATCGACTTCCAGACTTAAAGAGTGGGCTTATGAAACTTGATTTCCAATAAGAGGGAAATTTACCCGATGTCAACGATTCATTAAATATATTTGTGAGTGGAATATACAATTCATGAGCACACATTTTAAGAATTGATGTGGGAATACCATCAGGTCCAGGCGAATTTGAATGTTTTAAAGTTTGCAATCCATAAAGAACTTCATCCTCAGACAAGATAATATCCGGAATACCATTAAACGTATTAATATTATAGGGGTAATTTAGTAAAGCAACAGAAGGAGAATATATTTTACGGAAGAAGTTAGCAAACATATCAGAAATATCGGCATCATCTGATGACTCTGAACCATTGAATTTCATACTACGCGGATAACCAACTACTTTCCGCTTTGAATTTACAAAGGTGAAAAAATGTTTCGGGTTCTTCAGTAGAACTCTTCTCATTTTAGAGATATAAAAAGAGTTACATTTCCTATTAAGAACGTTAAATTTATTCCTAGCGACTATGTATTTCGCCAAATAAATTAATGAACCACAACTATCATATCTACTTTTCATTCTATTTCTTAAATTACGTAGACCCCTTAATTCTTTTGTGAACCAAGCAGGCCCAGATTCCAAACTTGAAGGATGATAAGGTATTGAAGCAGAAAACCCAGAGTTCACAATATTATAAAAATTTTCAATTTTGCACACAAGACCACCATCATAATTCCAATTTGCATTATGTAGAAAAGATCTGAGTAAGGCAGAATTTGTTCTGGCGAAATTAAAATTCATAGTACGTAGCTCTTTCCGTTGGATTAACCCAGAATTTTCTTCCTGTACATCAAGAGCAAATTTAAATGTTGGATGATGTTTATCCTCCGGTAAGACAATGGGAGAAACTCTACATAAAGAAATACAGTTACCATTTATTATTCATGCAATCTACATTCTTATAAAATCAAAGCGACCCGGAATACTCCTTAAAATCAAGAAAGGTATTTTTCTAATACTGTTATCTAAAATAACTAAAAAATGTAATTTGATTTTATTATATTGTAAAAATTACCAAATACCCAAGTAGTAAATACGATTACTTAACACATTTTAAATATCATCAGTTTCGAACATAGCAAGATCAACTGTGTGCTATCAAAACGCCAACCAAATAAAAAAGAGGAAGAATTTTTTAATCTTCTATAAAATGAAGAATAAAATCAATAACCTTTTTGTAAATCAGTCTTCTAAAAGCAAAATGTTTTAAAAATAAATTTCTATTTTTGAAAATTAAAAGAAAACATGTTAAATGTTACATCTCTATCATTTATTTGGGCATTTGAAACATGCTTTAAACAAACTATATGTTCACTCAGCGTTCACCATAGTTTACTCTTGCGATTGACGATCGCCAAATTTGATGGTGATTGCGAACTCTAGCACACTGATTTTGCGATTTCAGTTCACAATCGCAATTGTTTGACATGGGCGAATATTTACTCTGATAGTCAAGCTGTGGCCGTTGTTGGTGGTGCAATGGTAATTTGCGCTGCTCTTGTACATGAGAACGGGGGTTTGCCACCTTACATTTCCTTCGATGGCGGTCACCACGCTTAGTGACAGCGACACAACGAGTATTTAGCCATGAAAAAGGTTTTCAAAAATACTGTTTGAAAGCGGTATACAACTTTAGGTCCCAATCAGTGCCGGTAAAACTGCAAAGCGCACAGTTCACTGGTTGTGAGAAGCTCTCCCCTATTCCTTCATGGGATGTCATGGGAAAACCATTTTTTTTAGTAAAGCTGCCATCAAGTCCATGGAAACAGTCTTCCAGATTTGTATTCACCTAATTTGTGTCCTGGGCCACAGGGAACTACTAGACTGGGGACTACGTCACGTGCTCCATGGGAACTTGAACATGTAGGCTCTAGCAACATCTTGAGGAATTATGCCAAACGTATGTGGTACTAGGACGGATCTGTGTAGCTGATGTGGCAGGCCTAAACTTAAAACTCAGTAACGACCTGCGGTCTTGATCGAGAACAGGCTTCTTTCTCACTTATCGTGTCTGTAATTACGCAAATCTTGAGAAATGACTTTTGCAGAAGGGGCGGTGTCGCAGAAGAGGCGGAGTCAACAGAACTGCTTCTGTATCTGTGCCACGCTCTTTCCAGACGACGGCATGCTGCACTAGGCTCACAATTCTTTTTTGGGAGTTAGCAAATCTGACTGGAGCCAGCATCCGCTAACTCTTGAACTTTTTAATGGAATCAAACTGGCTCAACGGAAGAGACTAGAAAAATCTCGGCCTTTTCCTTTTGTTCCTGAGTCTGACTTACTTGCAGTCATACTAAAACTATCCCGAACCTAGCACATCTTCTATTATATGCCGTTACCTATTAGTCAGTTAATAGATAAATAATTCAATGCACACTACTGCTGAAAATAGATTTACGATGCACTTAGCTGCACTTTAATAGACGACATTGAAGTGAGTCAGTCGATCATGCGTATGCAAATTCAAATTGTGCCTCAAGTTTACGTTGACATAGGGGGGTGCATCTAGATAGAGACAGCATATAGATAATTTGGTGCTATACAATAGTTTCATATGAAACGACACATGATGGCAGTTACAATGAATACAAATGGCTCATTACTATCAGTTGGTTAATTGTGTGTGTTGATCGTTTTTGAAATACCTTGAAATTATTAAAGGAAGTGCACATTGTCGCCGCCAACATTTAACGATTTGGGTTCATCAATTTCAAGGTAGGTATCGTAACGTTCCAACTATGTACGATATTTGTACATACGTCAATGTCTCTTCCAGTTTGTACCTTACGACACTAAATTTATTTGTCACATATATTAAGTACATTACAGTTTTATAGAAATGACACGCGTGGAAACTTCCACGGAAATTTCATTACCAACAAAAAATGTAATAGATCTGATTTTGACACAAAAGTACATTTCTGTAAGAAAATTAATTTGTTGCTAATAAAGTTGTCAGAAAGTAAAAAGTATTGGTTCTTTCAAGTCCTCTCTCCTAATTGCGTGTGCGAGATTTTTGCACTACAGCGGAGCGAACATTTTTGTAGGCTTGGGGGCAAAACAAGGAACCTAAAGAAATCAATACTTTTCGTATTTTGTTTGCATATTTTTAGTTAAGTGACTCAAAGGCAACTAAGCAGCAGGCTTCTCCTCAGAGGCTGTTTTCTTAGTAGAGGCATAGAATTGACTTGAGGTAGAATAAAGAAAATTAATCAGCAACAAATACTGGGAGAATTGAGCTGACAACTAACAGTGCTATTCTCGAATTCATGACAACCGTCATTCTTGAGTTTCTTGTAAATTGGCATTTCAATTACCTATTCTGGAATTGCTGTGACAAGATTAAAGCTTCTTTTGTTTTAAAAATTATGTCATTGTTACCAAAACTAAACAATTAATTTTGAAGAGCTTGTGTTTCTGGTTATACATTTTCCTAACAAATATTTTCATGCATTGATTGTGGAACAATATGATCGATAAATATCAAAATTTGCCTATAAATTAAAAACAAAAACTCATTTATAAGTATGATTTTCAATATTTAGTATTACTCACGACAACAGAAAAAAAAATCACCCATTCCGCAATACGTGTCAGTAACGTTGAAATGACCGACTACGACGAGGCTTAAAACTTGGTAAAAAACGAAATAAGAGAAAAATAAAAAACACTAAAAATTATTTGTATTGTCGGTCGGATATATGAGGATCACAGCGTGTAAAATACGGGTCCATTTAGGCGCGACTAAAAACAGGTAAGTGTGGTTACTGAAATAAAAGGCATTACTTTCACAAATTTAATGGTATCCTTATTTTTGGGGACTCATATAACCAAAATTTAGCACGATATATGTAGGTGATCTTGAGAATGGGTAATCTAAACTGAGTGAAGAAACCTACTTCAATTCTACAAATTCTGCGTATTTTAAAGAAAATTAAAAATTCTCTTTTAAATGTTCTTTTTATTTTATCGATCTTTGAAAGTTTAAGTTTTTCAATTATATTCCAATTCAAGATAAAAAAAAATAATTATTAAAAGAGAAAGTTTATAAAAAGAAGCCGTGAAATTGATTATTTCGGCGGATGGTTGGGAATATATTTTAATATATTTAATATTTTAAATCTCGAAAATTAAACGAGTTTTCTAAAAATTCTCTTTGTTTTTTTCGATTAGTTGTTAAATTCGTTTTCTTACTACTTTGTTACACAAAGTATTTTTGGAAGGCTTCTAATAACATATCCCTCTAACAAAGCGTCGTTAATCATCTTCTGTATTTCAAGGAACTCAGCTACAAGCGAGGAGTCTTTATAAATTTTACAGTGGGACCGTTTGCAAAAAAGTGGTAATAATATCAGAACTTCTAAACTATAGGCCCGATTGTTTGAGAATGCACTAAGGACTGGTAGGGGAGAAGTCAGGCTTTCAGAATCTGGTATTTAGAGGTACCTTGTTTCAACGTACGTTTCGCTACAGGCAGAAAAACTTTCATGGCATGTAAGTTCCTAACTTGTGGTCTGATTTAAATGATCTTTGTTTTTGAGATTCTACTGAGATTCGTGTCTCGTCTCTCTAACCGTTACAAAGATAGGCTGACTTCCTAAACGTATATTTACAATGCATCAATACAGTATTAATACCAAGTTGATACATTGTGTAGTTACTTTTTTGATACGTTGCATTCTAATACTTTGCAACACTGTAAACGTTTAGGAACGTTTTTATGCATTGTATTATTCTATCATTCGTAGTAGATCCAATAATGGCTCAAGAGGAAATATTAATGCAAAATTTATTGGATTTGTGCGAGGAAGGCAGCTCCAGCTGCCAACTTGCTGTTCATATTATTAAAAGGAAAAAAAAACGTCTTGCTGTCTTGCAAAAAGAAATAAGGTTAACAAGAAGAATACCGAAAACAAAAGGGTTTGTGCAAACAGTGGATGAAATGCCTGACGATGTTTTTTACAGCCACTTCAGAATGGGAAGGAGGACTTTTGATGTAAGTAAATAACTGCGCGTAAAATTTTTATTAAACTCATTTGTTTTATATTTGTAGAAACTCCTGTGTTTATTAAATGAGTCCCACAAAAAGGCTCAGACAGGTCGTCCTGGTCTTGAGTTAAAGAATATTATTTTTATAACTCTGTGGAAACTTTCCAATCAAAATAGCTTCCGCGAAGTAAGCGATCGTTTCAATGTTGGGATGGGTGCGTGCTACAGAGGTTTTGTTGATTGTGTTCAGCTTATCGCCAAGCAAAAGCAACTAATAACATTTCCAAACTCGGAATCAAGCCGGGGAAAAATTATGGAAGGTTTTGAAACATTTAGGTCTCACCCTTTTCCATACGTTTTAGGATGTATTGATGGTACACACATCAGAATATCACAGCCATCAAATGATAGTATCAGTTATTATAATCGCAAGGGAACATATTCCATAATCGTTCAGGTAAATTTTCTTATTTTGTTTTCATTGACTCAATTTACTATCTAAAAATTTAATTTATACGTGCAGGCTGTGTCTGATAGTGAGTTTCGATTCCTTGATGTTTTAGTGGGGCATCCAGGTCGATGCCATGATGCGTCTGTGTGGGCCGATAGTCCTTTAAGGCGTGCAATTGTAACAGGCCACATTGCCTTCCCTTCTAATTGCCACTTGTTAGGCGACGCAGCCTATCCCTTAGAAAATTACTTAATGGTACCTTATCGTGATAATGGGTACTTGTCAGCTGAGAAAATCAGATTTAATACAATTTTAAGTTCAACTCGAGTGTGCGTAGAACAAGCATTTGGAATATTAAAAAAAAAGTTCAGAATTTTGAATTACTTAGAAGTTCGTGATGTAAAGCTGGCAAAAACTATAATTATGTCTTGTTTTATTCTTCACAATTTCATTATTAACACGGAAGGGTCTCCTGAAAACGTGGATATTGCTCATGAAATAGACTCTGTAAATTACAGCAATAACATTACAAATGACGAAACCCCAAGAGAACAAGCAAGAATGAAAAGAGAAATGCTAACTACTTTCCTATCAGCATAGAATAAACAAATATTTTTCTTTTATTTTCATGTTTATTTAAAACTAGCCGACCCGGGCAAACGTTGTTTTGCCTTCAAATTTTATTTTCACTGCAAGTCTTGTTCCGCTAATAAAATTAAATAAGTGTGTTTGAAAAAAAAGAAAATTTTGTTTATTTATTAACTTCTTTATCTTAATGCTAGCGGATAAACAATATTTTGAGTTTTTTGGGTAGGTGTGTAAACATAAAGATTTTTTGGCGTTCCAACTCTAGAGCAAGCAACATATAATTGGCCGTGCGAAAAACAGGAATTTTCTAAGTTCAAACCAGCAACACTTAGCGATTGGCCTTGAGCCTTATTGATGGTTATGGCGAAAGCAAGACGCACTGGAAACTGTAATCGCTTGAAATCGAATGGTACATCTGTTGAAATCATAGGAATTCGTGGTATCAGCACTTCTTCTCCTTTACATTTGCCGCTGATGATTGTGGCTTCGATTAAATTTGGAGATAGTTTTTTAACTGCAAGTCTTGTTCCGGTGCACAATTTCGGTGGATCTAAGTTGCGAATGAGCATCACTGGTGAACCAAGTTTTAAAGTTAAGATGTGTGGTGGCATTCCAGAAGGGTCCAGAGAGTTAAGAAACTCTATTGGATAGTTAACAGCTTGGTTTTCATCTATAACTGTATCAATCGATTTGTACTTCACAACTTCGCCGGGTAGCTTCAATTGAATTTGATGGTTTATTTTGTTGACATCATCATTCTTCGGAGCCAAAATTGCTCGTTCGCAAATCCAATCATGTTTTTTGAAATTATTTGTAATATCGGGAAAAACTTTCTGCACAACATGTTGAATTGATGACTGCATTTGGCAAAAGTTTAGCGGAAAAGATATTTCATGGGTAGTCGGTTCATACAGAAGTTTTCCATCGCCCATATCCAAAAGCTGTTTGGCGAATGTTTGTGCAGCAGCATCTTGAAGTAAATGTACACGCATATTTGTCGACAATGTAATTTTTTTTACATGTCTCCAAAGATATGACGCTTTCAAACATGCATTTAGTTCATCTGCTGGTGACCCGGGCAAACGTTGTTTTGCCTTCAAATTTTATTTTGACTGCATTTGGCAAAAGTTTAGCGGAAAAGATATTTCATGGGTAGTCGGTTCATACGGAAGTTTTCCATCGCCCATATCCAAAAGCTGTTTGGCGAATGTTTGTGCAGCAGCATGGACAGACAGATGGAAAACTTCCGTATGAACCGACTACCCATGAAATATCTTTTCCGCTAAACTTTTGCCAAATGCAGTCAAAATAAAATTTGAAGGCAAAACAACGTTTGCCCGGGTCACCAGCAGATGAACTAAATGCATGTTTGAAAGCGTCATATCTTTGGAGACATGTAAAAAAACTTACATTGTCGACAAACTAAATATTGCGCCATCTGTCGGACGAACTTCAAGCTACACAGAAACACTCCTCACTCCCCATAGAGCATGTATATAAAATTTGGTCAACATCGGTCCAGTAGTTCTTGAGTTACGGTGCAAAAACACAAAAAAACTAAATATTGCGCCATCTGTCGGACGAACTTCAAACTACACAGAAACACTCCTCACGCCCCATAGAGCATGTATATAAAGTTTGGTCAAAATCGGTGCAGTTGTTCTTGAGTTACGGTGCAAAAACACAAAAAAACTAAATATTGCGCCATCTGTCGGACGAACTTCAAACTACACAGAAACACTACTCACGGCCCATAGAGCATCCATATAAATTTGGTCAAAATCGGTCCAGTAGTTTTAGAGTCTATAGAGGACAAACATACTATTGTATTTTATATATATAGATTAGTTAATAAAAATAAACTCGTATTCTAAAAAAAAACTTAAAAACTTTTAATTCATGAGAACTATTAGTTAAAAAAAGGCACTACTACTAAAATAAAGGTAAAAAATCATTTTTTGGTCAAAGCTTCTCGTAATTTTCTAATTTCATCAATTTTTTGTTTTTCAATTTCTATTTTTTCTTTTCCACATTTTAAAATTTCTTCCAAAACTTCTCTGTCTGTTTGGCTTTCTTCTCTTAAAAATTCCAAAATTCCGCCTCGATTGTGCCTCCGCGGTGGTGGTGGTGAGATTTCATGTTGGGCCGGAGCTGCTGGAGGCATACATGGCTCGTTATTATCCTCCATCAAATCTGCTAGCACTGTGTCTAAAGACGACTCTAGATTGCTTTCAGGCACAGATATGTCACTCCGGCAGCCGTACACTTCGTCCAGTCTGTCATAAAATTCCCACGTAGTTGCTTCTTCGCCCGACGTCTTGTTGCGTTTCTTTATGCGCTTATATGTAACCATAAAGTTTAAAAATTTTCGATATATATCGTCGCGCGAGAATGGGAAAGCGTCATCAATTGCCTTAATGTTTTGCAAAACACGTTCCCACAGCACAACCCGCTTCTTTTTTTTGCCACGAAATTCTGCCTCCATATCTAATCTTGCATTTATCAATAAATTCTTGTAGCTATTTGTCCATTTTTTACTGAAATAAACATTATAAACATATTTTTATAGAAATATAATAAATTATAAAAAAAAATGCTTACTTATCTTCCTGCGTCGCCATTGCGTTATTTGTTGCATTCGCTTTGCATCTACTTTTATTTGGATGCGTTTGTTGCTTTTCCTTGCGTATTAACTACAACAGTGTTGCAAAAGGGAACAAGATACATTGTCAAAATTTTCAGGGTTGCGTTTACGAACAGGGTGCAATGTATTACTACAAAGCAACATGCGTTTAGGAAGTCACCCATATTTGGAATTATAGGTTTAAAATGTAAACATTCGCACTGACATTCTTTAGCTTTTTGGTAATAACTTGTAATTTTGAGACAAAATGTAGTTCTAAAAACCAGCAACATTGGCAAGACGGCAACCAAACGTAAGACCTTTCTAAATTATTTAAAACCGGTTGGTAACGACAACTTCTCAAATTTAGAATGTTTTGAAACTGAAAAAAAGTTAAATTTGTTAGGAAAGAAAAATTTGTAAGAAAGACATAAAATGTATTTTTTTTAAGCAAGGGCCTTGCCAAAGGTGTAAAATGTAATTTAAAAAATTTCCAGCCTTGGCAGTAAATTAATGATTTTTGAACAAAATTTTTGAGGTCGGGAAAAGTCTCGCTTGTTGATTTTCATAATTTTTTTACACCAAATTCTAGACTGAAATGAGGTTAACTACAAGGGAGAAGCAAAAACTGAATTTTTAAAAAAAACTTGAATTTTCATAACAGACTTTCTTGGTAGTAAAAATCGCACACTTGTGCCCCTATTTCTCAAGTAATATTAATTTCATTATATTCAACATATACTAGGCTATAATACAAAATTGCGGTATTACATTGTTATATACTTCAAATCGAATTTGCACAGAATTTTTTCGTAATTTTTCCATGGAGTGCTCAGAGTCGGGGTTATTTGTGCCTGGAGTCAGAATTTGTGTCGTAAAAATTTGCACGGCTCTGGCTCCAAGTTTAGAATTTCCACCTATAAAAATTTGTTCGGGCAGAAACTATTTATTTTATTTACTTCGATTGTCAAATAAAACACAAACTTATTTAGGTTTAATATTTCATCTTTGGTGTTGGTACCGTTTCTAACACATTCCTTTTTTTTCAGGTTTAAAAAAATTTTAACTTTGAGAGATTGTCGTTACCTACCGATTTGAAAGACTTTAACAATTTGTTCAACCTACTACTGTTTGAAGTTTAGTCAATGTAGCATTTTGACTCAAAATTACCAAGTAAAGACTAAACAATGTCAGTGCAAAAATTGGCATGTTAAACTTTTGATTTCAACTATCATTGTAACGGTCAGACTCAGACTGTTTTTTGTTTGTGCTGCTTAGTAGAATCTCAAAAGGAAAAAAATCTGGTTACAAGTTTCACACTCTGTAGCAAACCGTGCGTTGAAACAGGGTGCATTTAAATACAATATTCCCTATAAATACCTAGTACATTCTAAAATAATCTGACCAATAATTTAGAATTTCTGACATTATTACCACTTTTACAATTGGTCCCATGGTCCGTCTGGAAGAATACTAATGGAAATAAGAGGTAAACTTCTTTCAGATAAAGGTGATAAAATGTTGTTCCTGTATAAAAGGGCTTAGTTCATTTGCTAAATTCATTAAAAACGACACTTAATTTAACTAAGGCATTTACATTTAAGTGTAGTAGTGTCTAATTCCTGAATATGATCCCAATTAACGTATTTAAGAACTTACTTTTTACGATCACTGTTTTGTATGGTTTTTAATATTGGTATGAATATAAAGCGAGTGGTTCATGTCAAAACCCTGTTTTATTTTTGTGAGTAATTTTTGCGTGATTGCCGTGAATCACGCGTGAATGTAAGTAGGATCAAATTCTGCTCACGTGAGCGTGCGTGAACGTGAGTATCGACAAAATCTTCGTGCGTGACTGGCTGTGTTCCTTTCGCGAGCGTGAGCCAAAACTTACTCATGTGCCCATCTCTAGTTTTTGTAGCCATGTGTAGCTTGTTGACAAAATGTTAACGTACAACATATAAGTTCTGTTCGATTACTCGAAAATTTTTACTGAATCGTATTCATTTACTCCAAAAAAAGCTCAGTAAATGACAGCATGAAAGCGAAAATTTTGACAGTTCGATATTAGAGTTCTTGCAAATTTTGGTTGGAGAAATTATAACCAACAAAACTTTGCAAGATAGAACAACTGTTTGAAATCAGCTGTTGTATTTAAACAAATAAAAGTGCAAAATAAATTAAAAATAAAGAGAAATAAGTACATAAGTACAAATAAATAAAATTTGAAAAAACTTAGGAATGCAATAATGTACAGTTGCATTCACCAAATTCTGGCGAACAGACGACGTTATAATTGGACAACTTTAGTAATATGTAGGTAGATATGCTAAAATGTATTTTCCTTGCAAATGTTTACTGGAAGTCGTTCACGTACTCTTTCAGGAAATTTGTATAGAGAGTAAAACCGTTCTTTCTCTAACGTAGATTCTTGCATATGTTTACTCGGAAAGTAAACGAACAAAGCTATACACACCAGGGTGGGTCAATTTGTATGGGACCAAAAAACTTGACAAAGAGTGTAGCAGAAACGTAATCTACCGCAAATTCTAAGAAAATGTTCCCAAGAATCCATGGTTCTAAAATCAAAACCGAGTCCGCAACATTAACCCAGATATCTCTCCACAAAAATTGTGCAGATGACCAACTTAACACAGCAAAAAAACATGAACCGTGGGAGGTTTCGACCCAAAATAAACGCCATTGGAATGGTAGAATATATGTATGTGTGTATGTAGCAACTTTCAAAAGTCTGGCTTTTGGTTCGATTTTTTACGCTAATATACAAATTTTCAAGTGAAAACTCGCCGGCTCGATTTTGGAACCGTGGTTTCTTGGAAACATTTTCTTAGAATTTGCCATAGATTACGTTTCTGCTATACTCTTGGTCGGCAATAAAATTGACACACCCTAATACACACTCATTTCCAATTTAAATCTCACAATCTGTCAGAGATAAATGATTTTCCATCAAAATATCTGCACGAAAAGTTTGAGGGATAATCGTCATCATACTCATCATCAAAGGGAAACAAACACACAAGCAACAAGTTTATGATGCCACCCGGAGTAACCACCGAGCGGCGGAATTTGCGAGGCCTTCCACGAATAAGGCATGCGGAATCATTCTTTGGTAATGCCTACTTTAATAATGCCTGCGAAATGCATGATTTTATAAGGCTTCCACAGGCCTGTTAAAAGAATGCCAAGAGACGCTGTTGTTCATGAAACCCTGTCTTTCCACATGTTCGCAATACGTCGTTGCAAAATCATAACATCCGACAGCCCAGTAGATAAAGCGTCCGATTGTAAGTTCTAAGGTCGTGTGTTCGATTCCTGTGGCTGCAGAATTTAAAAAACTCATTTATAAGAATTACAATTGGTTAAAGTATAAATCTGAAATATGAAACTATTTTCCACATATATTTTTTTATTTTTACGTAAGTCCTTTTAAAACTACTCTTTTAGCAGGCCTTCATAAGGCCATCTAGTAGAGAGGGATGGAAGGCCTTGCCTCCCAATCTCACGCAATGTTAAAAGAAAGGAGGAGGTAAGGTGTAGGGAAGGCCTGTCGTATTTTAAAGAAGGCCTGTTTGGTCATGATTTCAGGCCTTCCAGGTCATGACTTCCGCCGCTGGGCAGCGAAACATGGAATAACATTAATGAAGGTCCAGGAGCAGAAAAAAGTGGATAGTCAGCGTTATGGAATAAGACCGTTTGCATTTTTGCCGATTTCAAGAAAGCATTAAAGGTGGATAACAATGATGTTAATTTTGCTATCATTAAGATTTGACTAGTGCAAGGTTACATAACTGGTGGTAATGGCTACCGCTCAAGGCTTGGTTGATATTTTGGTGTGATGCTACATTAGGGCATGGTTGAGGTAGGGGTATTCATGCTACAGCTTATCGAAATAGTTCGAATTTGAGAGCGATCAGAGTGTTTGGGAGGATGAGGTATACGCAACTACATGGTGGCTTTTGCTACATTCAGAAACTGGAATAACTTTTTTTTATGGGAGGCCATTGAATTGTATTACAAACAGTTTAATTAATCTTAAAGATAATTGAGTTTAAATGTCTGCTGTGGCCGTTGATGCAGGTGCGTCATCTTGGCAAAAAGTTGTTCATTACTGCCCGAAAAGTTGAGGCTGGAAATGCTGCTTTTGTCGCTCGAATTGGTTGTTCATCAACATTTTTCGGTTTCGATTTGTACACTTCGTGTTTATAATAACCCCACAAGAAAAGTCCTGTAGAGTTAGGTTAGGCTATTTATGGGGCAAACTGAAGGTTGAGTTTCTTGAAATGATCCTGTTAGGAAATTTTCTGCGTAATTCGGCCATAACCGGCAGAGCTATGTGTGTAGTTGCACTATCTTGTTGAGACCACACACAGTTGAAAGGAATTCTCTTTCGGCGTAGTTCCGTTCTTTAGCATGCTCTATTAACGGTGACGCTGTGTCCGTTTGGTTCAAAGAAGTATGACCCGCCAATACAGCGTGAAGAAAGTGCACACCACACTGTGACGCGAATTGGACATAAAAAGACAATTTTGCAAGTTCTCGTCCTCTTCCACCTATCCAAGCATCTTCCGGCAAAAATCCAAGTGAATCGGCGAGTCTGCTGCATTAAGTTTATTAGCTACTTGAATTTGTTAGGGGATTAAGTTCAAATCCTTATGCATTATTGTCTGCAAAGTCTGCCTACTGACACCAATTTCAGAAGATAATCTCCTTGTTGAAACACTGGGGTTGCTTTGTATGCCAGCAGCTACGGCAGCAATAGTTTCCTCTGTTCGAACGGGATGGTTTCGATTATAAGGCCTTCTAGCGATTGTCCCATGCTCTGCAAAATTATTCACTAGTCTCGCAATGGCCCATCTACTCGGACAATCACCGTTCAACGTGCGCCTATATTTTCTTTGAATCAAAACTACAGACTCCAATGCGTGATAGCGGCGCGGCGGACAATCCAGATTATTTTTTCAGCGTCCCAGTTTGCCATTTTTATTAAATCCAACGATCAATCTACAAAAATACAAAAAAATTCCAGACTACTTTGATGGAAAAAAAGTTAGCAAGTTTTCTTTCGGTTGCGGCTTTCACCAGCCATCGTGCAGAATTAAACTACTTAGCAAACTAAGTCCAGTACACCAACTGTGTGCACTAATTCATTCTTAAGGCCGTGTTAGACCATTAGAGAAATGTCAATGTTGGATGTCAAATTTTTCATTTGGTGAGAGAAGTCGGATTAGTGTAAACTTGAGGAGAACGATTTGCAGACAAACTTGACAGACCTGTTAGATTTCTCTCATTTGTTGATTTTGCTCAAAAAATGATGCGATCAGGGCTGCAATTTGAATGAGACGAACAAAAACTCAGAAAACGGCAATAAAAGCTTTTATTTCGTAGCTATTCTTATTTTACAAATTAGTTTCAAATGATTGCGAATTTATTAAAAATAGTGTAGCGGCTAAGAAATGGTTGTACTTCACAGAGTCGAATATAGGTAAAACTTAAAAAAGCAAAAAAAAACATGAAATGACTTGAATTTGTTAAAAAATTGTTTGTGTACGTAAGAACATGATTATGCGAGAAGTCTTGTTTTTAAATATAATATTTACTGAAAAATGGGTAAAATTTAAAAAAAAAACCCAGAATAGTCGTTTGGAACATGTTAAAAATAGGATAAAAACGACAAAAAGGCGAAAAATTAAAAAATTCGAGTAACGTCGTTTGGAACGATGGGGAATGTGTTAATAATAACACTGTGCGACACCAAAAAAAAAATATTGGGTTCTGTCAACGGGTTCTGGTAGAAAGGTCTAAAAAAGAATATACGTGTATCGGCGTTTTGCCAGATCTGATCAGAATTTTTTTTAGGGCGGGTCAAAGTTCCGCCCCTCGGAACTTTCCTGCAACATATCGGCATGCAAAATTGTGTGTTCCTTACTTCTAAGGTACAAAATATGTTCAGAAGTTTTATAGAAAAGATTCAGATAAACATTTTTGTGGAACAACTTAACCCTCTAACTGTCACGTATAATCATAATTTTTACTTTTTTTTTAATACTCGCAAGAAACTGCTCCAAAATGACGGGGAGCGTGGTCAAAATGTTCTACAAAAATTATAGCCATAAAATTTCACTATATGTGTCCGAACACTCCAAAACACACACAAAGCCCGTATGGTGTTTTGAAAGATACACTTGTTTTCCGGTACTGAAATTGGTGTCTGCTAGTGCTTTGCCAGTACTAATTTTTTTGTCCAATCTTAAATTTTTGTCTGGGCAGTGTCATCAGGTTTGTCCAATTATGATTTCAATTCCTTCTGAATTTTTCTAAAATATTTTGGACGGATTGTTTTCCAACAGCACCCGCCTTTCTCGAGATGAAAAATATATTGTTAATAAAGTTCCACGTTGAGCAACCAAAATCCACTAGTTTGGTACAATCTTCCCTTATCCAAGGCTTATGTTTATGAGGATGTATTAATGTATTGTGGTAACATGAACGCAGCTGAACGAGTGCGATTGCCATAAAGTGTTCGAGGAAATAGATTTTTAGATGAAAAGTTAATTTAACTAAAGTTCTGTAAATTTTGTGTGATAACCTAGTGTCAATTTGACAATATCGGATCAATAAAGCTCGTGTTGCATTCCTAAACCTGCACAAAATCTGGCGTAATAAGAAGATCTCGCAAAATACGAAATTGCGAATATTTAGTTGCAGCGGAAAGTCTGTACTTGGAGCTTGACGAAGATCCTTATGAAGAAGGTCCAAACGTTTATCAATCGTCGCCTAAGGCAAATACTACGTATTTACTGACCGAATGTAGTTTATAATGAAGACCTCTGGCAACGCACACATATCAGCCCTATTGAATTCGATATACGTAGAAGAAAATGGACCTGGATCGATCACATACTCAGGCGTCCAACATCGAATATTGCTAGAGTGGCACTAGAATGGAACCCCCTAGGGTATCGAAGGGCAGGACGACCACCAAATACGTGGAAGCGGTGCCTGGAAAAGGAGTACAACCGAACTCGACTATCCTGGCATCAAATTAAATCACTTGCTGGAAACAGAAATCGATGGAGAGAATTTGTTGACGCCCTATATTCCTCGTGAACTTTTTATTTAAATATTGTATTTTAATTGTATAGTATTTTGTTTAAATGAATAAAGGACATATATATTAGGGTGGACCTTGTGTCGATATTTTGGTAGATGAGGGCTCTATTCCGTGCCTTTTTGAAAAAAAATGACAATGCCGAAAAAAAAAATTAAAAAAAAAAAACATTAGGGGTTGCGCACGAGCCGAGAAAAAGGTCCACTTTGCCAAAATTAGGGGGGAAATTGCCATAGGTCATCAGGGGTCACCCGTAGGGGGGAAGAATGTATGGCCGACCCCCATTAACTTTTTACCGCCAACATTTTCCCCCAAGACACCCACCCCCTATCTCCTCCCCTTAGGGGGGTCACCATACAAAAATGGAGGTTGCTCAGTATTTTCGAAAAACACCATAGGTCATCAGGGGTCACCCCTAGGGGGGCAAAATATATGACCGACCCCCATTAACTTTTCATCCCCAACATCTTTTCCGAACAAACTTACCCTCTATCTCCACTCCTTGAGGGACTCCCCATACAAAAATAAAAGAAGCTGTAATTGAGTAGTACTACTAAGCACTCTTAATATAATATAGTCAAATTAACATATTTTTGTTCGCTGATGGGTATTTCTTGCGGTAAGAATCGATAAAAAAAATAAATAGTTTCCCATTACATCCCATAAAGGGACTGGGGAGAACTTCTCACAATCACTGAGCTGTGCGCTTTCCAGTTTTCACTCACTGATTGGGACCTACAGTTTTACACCGATTCCGAACGGTATTTTGAGAAGCTTTTTCATGGCTAGATACTCGATAGTGTCGCCGTCACTATGCGAGGTGACCGCCGCCGAAAGAAAATTTGAAGGTGGTCAGAGCCGGGTTCGAACCCAGGATCTCATGTACAAGAGCCGCGCACACTAACCATTGCACCACCGACGGCCACGGAATCGATAACATGTAGTAAATACTGTTTCTCTTCTTCGCCTTGACACAGTATTCTATTATAATCTTGTATCATTTTTACTCCTCTTTCGGCAGTGTCGTTCACAACGCGCAAGTTATTTACAATTCTACGACCTTCTTGATAGTCTGCGCGAGATTTCCAGGTTGCTGGATTTGCAAGAATGAAATCTTGCGATATTCCAAATCGTACAAATAAATTTTTGGTATTATGAGAGACGAAGTTGCTCAAGTCTTTAGCCAAGAATTCCTCATTCACATCTTTGAATTTCACCTCGATTTTTTTAACGCTGGTGCTTTTGATTACGACGCGAGGAGCTGGGGGAACCGGGTCGTCTCCTTCATCTTCTTCACCTTCTTCGTCTTCTTCATCTTCTTCACCTTCTTCGTCTTCTTCATCTTCTTCACCTTTTTCGTCTTCTTCATCTTCTTCACCTTCGTCATTCTCATTTTCTAGCAATGCTTGGGCCATTTTGGCCTTCAACTCATTTGAAACCTTGTCATCGAAAAAGGCAAGGGCTATGTGCTCATCGGCGAGATACCATAGGTGACCGATAAATTTCTTTATCATTACCCGAGATAAATCCTGGTCAACGGACTTGTACTCGACGATGTCCTTCAAAAACTTCCAATCTTGATTCGGCGCCTCAGCTGCTCGAGAAGAACCAAACCATGCCTTGACGTAAAGTCGCACCACAAAAATACAAACGTGTCGAATACCATTCAATTCACATAGAGATAAGTGAAAAGTTCTCCGAAACAAAAACATCTTGAGGCTGTAAATGGCTTTTGCCATCCATCGAGCATGGGAAACGGGTCCTGGAGGTCGGAAATGGTAATTCTCAAGTTTTCGCGAGGGTGTTTCTCCTTCAATTGATCTAAGCAAAACTTCTTTATGCCGACTTGCATTGCCACAGGAATTTTTCTGACGACTTGATCGTCTATCAAGCCAGAATGGAATGGTTTAACCTTTACAGCGTCCCATTCCTGTTTGAAACGGTCAAAGCTAGGAACGCCTGGTGCACTGGTCTTTCCCATTTTTGTCTCAAAAACTTCCCTTAGCACCAGTTCGTATACGTGGTGTCTGCAAGGTAAATATAAGATTTCTCTCTCCAACAGCCGCTCAAGAGCATCTGCGGCTCCGGAGAATGGGCCACTGTTCGTTGATGTCGTGTCGAAAGAAAGTCCTTGTATTCGATGTGTCATATGCCAAGATGCCAACAGTTGATAAACGGCATGTGCTATTCTCCGGGCTTTTCCTTTCCCATCTTCTACTTTGGGAACTCCAAGAAGTTGTTCTTTTTCTCCGTACGAGACAATTACCGGTAGACGGTCCACCTTCTTTGTACCCACAAAATCCAAAAGCATTTTGCCATCCCAATGGACTACGAAGGATTTAGCTGCGACAAGCTGGAGATGAATGAAACGCGTTGAAGAATAAGAATTCTGAATGAGAGCAAATAAATCTATGCGATCTTACTTCTGGATTGTCTTTCACATAACTCAGCATGTTCTCTCGATTTGAACGCCGACATCTCCGAAGCGACGTACGGTTTATTGTGTATTGTTGAGGATCGCGTCCAAATGCTTCTGCCGCCGCTATCATAATGCCGACCGCGTCTCGGTCAGTCACTTTGCACTTGTCCAAAGCTGATAGGACTCGTTCAGTAAAACATTGTTTGTAACCTCTTCTGTCACCAACATTTGACGGGCCAGCTTCTTCCGGGAAGTTTTCGTCCTGTCTCCCATTATCATCGCTTGAATCACTGCTTGAAAATTTAACCACTGCAATTGAACGAATTTCATTTGAATATAAACAGTAGACGAACACACAAAGCGCGAAATAGCTTACCGCCTTTAGCGAACCGATCTCTACTAGATTCCGTTGCACGTTTGCGTCGCAACTCTTCTTGTTCTTCGCGCTCAGCTTTTCTTTTCCTCGTTCGAGTATCAGTAGCGTCCACACCTCCCATAGTTCCTGGCCGGCCATCTTCTCTTTGCTTTAGCAGAAACTCAATGTCTTCGGTATTTGTCATTTTCTCAAGGGCGTTGGCGTGTGCGATGTCGAAAAGATTATCCAAGCTATCAGAAAACGTATTCTCTTTTTCTCTAGTGGACTCAGTCTTTCTGTGAGATGACTTTCTTAAAGCATCCCACTCATCGTGCAGCGCAGCTATTTTTCTTGTAACATCTCCTCTGGCTTTCGTCGGAATAGCTGCTTGGCGCCAAAAAATCATCACTGCGTCCGCGACTATAACCGCACTCTTTTTCTTCGACATGTTTCGTTTGCGAATGTTGAAGAAATGCATTCTTAGCACTTGCTTCTTCGACGGTAATTTGTTCCCCGTAATATTCATGCTTGGATAACCAATCAAAAAAATATCGTCGCGCGATCTAAGTCGTGTTGTCATCTTAACTTTTAAAAAACGGGAGAAAAATCAATTTACTTTTCGCGGTCGTCGGCACTTGTTGAATGACAACAATCGATGAATGAACTGCTATTTATAACTACTACGTATTTTGCAATATTTTACTGCCAGGTACTGATGAATGGGGGCATCTGCTAAGGGTGCCTATGTACCTGATTCAGCACTTGTGCGTTTCAAATTTTTCAAGACTTTCCAAACAATGACCACTCTTGAATATTGGTGGAATTTCTGTAAAAAAATCAAAAAAAATCAAAAAAATCTCGATATTGTGCAACTGTAAATACATAGATTTTCAGTATTTATGTATGGGGAGTCCCTCAAGGAGTGGAGATAGAGGGTAAGTTTGTTCGGAAAAGATGTTGGGGATGAAAAGTTAATGGGGGTCGGTCATATATTTTGCCACCCTAGGGGTGACCCCTGATGACCTATGGTGTTTTTCGAAAATACTGAGCAACCTCCATTTTTGTATGGTGACCCCCCTAAGGGGAGGAGATAGGGGGTGGGTGTCTTGGGGGAAAATGTTGGCGGTAAAAAGTTAATGGGGGTCGGCCATACATTCTTCCCCCCTACGGGTGACCCCTGATGACCTATGGCAATTTCCCCCCTAATTTTGGCAAAGTGGACCTTTTTCTCGGCTCGTGCGCAACCCCTAATGTTTTTTTTTTTTAATTTTTTTTTTCGGCATTGTCATTTTTTTTCAAAAAGGCACGGAATAGAGCCCTCATCTACCAAAATATCGCAAAAATGTCATTTCAAGGTCCACCTTAATATATATATAACCTAGTGTAAGAAAATAAATTTTGAATTTTAATAAAAAAAAGGTGTAAAATATTTTACGAAATTATTAACTTGCAATGATTTATGTGAGGATAATTGTAATGCTGTTTGTGGCTTCTGTGCAAATGCTACCATAAAATCGATCCAATTGATTATAGCATTGACTGTATTCCTCTCGATGACTTCTATTATTCTTGGTCCATCTGTTGGTTGTAAGAAGCATAATTCTGATATAGAACAATACACCGCAATACGTGGTAATAAATAAAGACTTCATACAAATGTAACAAAACTTATGCAAATAAACCTGAAGGTCAGATCTTGTACAAATTTAGTTCGCTTTGGCTTCCCAATTTTGACAATTATAGATCAGTCTGCGTACTTTTCCACTAAAAAGTATCCAGTAACTAGTTTTGAGAAAGTTAAATAGATTTTACTCTCCCAGTAGAAAACATCAGAAAAAGTACACAAACAAAGTACAAAGTAAATAATAACTTTTGTATGCAAATGGCTGATTTTCAATGTAAACATTGGAAGAACCATCAAACGGAGTTCAAACAAAATATTACAAGTCCCAAAAAATGTCTCCTTTTTTAACAGAAATAGTTAAAGGGTTAATTACAAAGCATTAAAACCCAAAGATTCATCCTAAAAAATTAAATTCCAATAATTAGTTTGCTTATATTCTTTCTTGTTCGAAAATTTGGATTATTTTATAAACCATATTCTAAACCATAAGTTCGAACTTACAAATTCTAACGGGTAAAAATTTCACCAGCAAAAATTTGTAAGTTCCATATCATCGAACTGTCAAACAAATCTCTCTCGTGAAAAATTACTACAAAATCAGCACAAAATAACATTTTCTTGTCTTGTTTCCTTTGCCCGTAAAAAGAGTTGTTATTATTCAGAAAATATAACACAATTATTCAGATTCTAACATATTTAAATTTTCTCTAAAAAAACACAGTAGTTAATATTTCTCTTATGACGATAACAAGAATTGAATATTACTACGTTTATACGAGAGCTTATATTTTGATATCATATCGCGATGTGTCAATAAAGTAAGTATCGTAGTATGTTAGATTAGATTGAATTGGATTAAATTGACGTGAATTGTATTGCACTGAATTGAAAGGAATTGCACCCATTGAATTGACTTGAACTGAATTGAATGAATATTCTTATTGGTGTTACAATCTCAAAATTGCACAGCTGTATTTTTATTTGACAATAACGTTTAATTTTGCAATGCGTGATTAATATAAAATTTTGCAGTTTAATTGATATTCATGATAAATTTATTTTCATGTATGAAAACCTTATAAAGTGTTAAAAGTTAATTTATTTACTAATTTAAATTATTTAATTGATATTCAAATTATTAGATCGCTTTGAAATTAAATCAAAAAGAATTTGAAAATAGTATGTACAACTTATCCAAGATATAAAATTATATTTTAAAATAGGATATCGTGCCACTAAATTGAAACAACTCGTTAATAACGTTTTTAAAATTTTTGTTTAATTATTAAATGTTTGTCAGGTTATTTAACACAAATTGAGTAAACCCCGGTTAACCGACGTCAAATGACCGGTTTTCGTTTTATTCGAAAACTAAGTTGTTTAAAAAACCGGCAGACACGTAATTGCAAGAAAACCGGTTTCGGTTTTGAACAATCTAGGTGTTAGGCTTGCGATTTTGTTTCTTTTCGATTTTCGGAAAAAAATTCTTCCATACGAATTGGACCACTTTATGAAACCCCCTTAGAAACCGGCAAAAAATGGTTATTTTTTCGATTGGACGCTCCGTTTCCGAGATATAAACATGAGGGCGTTTTAGCTATTTTATTTTATGAAAAAATTTTATTTTTAGCGATTTTAGAAAAAACAAGTAAAAGTGTTAAATTCGGCTGTGCCGAACCTTTGATACCCTCCACCTTAGTGTTAACCAGCAAAATATTAAATTTTAAAAAGGACCTTTTCTAAGAAAATGTACTTTAAAAAAAAAGAAAATAAAATTTTTTTTTTAATTTTTTTAACAGTTCTTGAAAAAATCCTTTTTTAAAAATAAAACAGCATTTTTTGAAGAACTGGTAAAAAAAAGAAACAAGCTGGGACTAGAGTTGAACCGACAACCCTCAGACTCCAACGCGCAACCCTTTACGCATCAAGCCACAGTGACCTTAGATCGGCGTTATCGCCGATTGAAGTCGTGAGAATGTTTTCAACAGACGGATATGGCTATATCGACTCCGGTTGTTATAAGGATCAAGAATATATTTTCTTTATGGGGTCGCAAAGCCTTATTTCTATATGTTACAATCAGAATGACAAACTGATATATACCCTCTATCACTTACAGTAGAGGGTATAAAAAAGTGATGCCATATTCGAGACACACATTGGTTAAAGCTTCCGTTGGAGGTAACATTTTTATTATTTTTTCGATTGGACGCACCGTTTTCGAGCTATATCCCCTTTTTTATTTTACCCATTTTTTTTTAGGACCACTTTATGAAAACCTCTTAGAAACGCGCAAAAATTGGTTATTTTTTCATTTGGACGCTCCGTTTCCGAGATATAGAGATTTTTTCTAATTTTTTGATATTTTCGATCAAAAATGGGGATGGGTTACCCTGGGTAACCCATTATTACCCATCGTCGTGGGTAGCTACCCATAATTTTCCCCATTTCTCTGAGGGTAATGAGTAATCGTGATGAGTAACTCCCCATTGTCGTGGGTAGCCACCCATTATTTTCCCCATAGCCCTGAGGGTAATGGGTAATTCCCCATTTCGTGGGTAGCTACCCATTATTTTCCCCTACCCTGGGTAAACGAATGCTACCCATTCCCCACGGCAATAATAACACTGTAAGTAAAATTTGAAGTTTTGAAATGACACACAAAAACACCGAGACACCCCAACTAATTTTTGGATCATAGCATTCAGTGGTATACTCCGTTTTAAAAAGTTAGCTCAAAATAACGAGACATTTCGACTTTAAATTTGTGGTAGATTTAAGGTGATATTTGGTTTTATTTGAGGGAAAAACCTGAAAAACTCTTGTTAAATCAATTTATATATATTTTCCGACAAAATGTAACCGTTGAAATAATAGTCATCTATTTGGAAGCAGAATTAGTTTACCTCTTACAATTTGGGGCCATAATAATTATAATAATTTAGGGATTCGGAATTTTGGGATTGGCATCCCTATTACAAACAGATGCCATAACATATACATATATCAAAGTTTTCACTTTGATAGATTAGTCTCTACCCACCGCTAAAGATGTTAACACATCAAAAATATAAGCATTTTATTGACCATTTTGAAAATATAGAAAAATGAGTGACGAAAAATGCAGATCACATTGCGAAAAACTAAATATATTTTGTCTTGTGTGTGGAAAATTTAATCCGAAATATCATCGACGAGATTTGGTTGAAGATGAAGATGCGCTCTAAGCTTACAATCAGTATTTTTTTGGTTACCCCCGCTGAAGAAATGCGAAATGTTGATCATGCACCTGAATTTATGTTTTAGTGCATTAAACAAATGGTGGAAATTACGGCGATATTCGATGCCATATGGACTGCCAATGCTATGAACCGATCCAGGGGAACATGATACAGAAAATTACTACGCGTGCAAGAACGATGTAGATGGTCTCAATCGAAACAGTAAGTTGACTTAGATAGACTATATATGGAATAAACAATAATTTATTCTTATAGAACGATCCGGTTTTATATACAAAGGTATGCCAAGTGCTCACGTACCAGTTCCACACAGTGATGAATTGCCTGTCCCAGTACATCCATCGACATACCAATATGATACTGCGTCCTATGAAGTACAATCACAAACTTCCGCAACATCATTACATCATGCTAATTCTGATTAGCTTCAGCCAGTTATACAATATCCATCATTAATTTCGCAGGAACATTTAGATAGAATCGTTCGAAATCTGAAGCTATCTCAAAATAATGCAATGACTGTGGCTTCGGAATTAAGAAGCGTCAACATGCTGGCACCAGGTATAAAAGTTACATCTTGCAAATACCGGCAAGAACCATATATGCCTTATTTCATGCTTTCCGAGGACACAGCTTATGCATATTGTCAAGATATAAATAAAAAATAAATGGTTTCCCATTACATCCCATGGAGGGAGAGGGTAGAGCTTCTCACAATCACTGAGCTGTGCGCTTTCCTGTTTTCTCTCACTGATTGGGACCTACAGCTTTACACCGATTCCGAACGGTATTTTGAGAAGCTTTTTCATGGCTATATACTCGATAGTGTCGCCGTCACTATGCAAGCTGACCGCCGCCGAAAGGTGGTCAGAGCAGGGTTCGAATCCAGGATTTCATGTACAAGAGGCGCGCACACTAAAAATTGCACCACCGACGGTTACATATTGTCAAGATATTCCCGGTTTAGTGAATGAAATGGGAATCTGCAACTATAATCCATCTTTATGGCGTCTTTTCATAGACTCTTCAACCAGAAGCGTAAAAGTAGTCTTGCTATTTGAAAACAACAGCGTTAAACCAGTGCCATTGATGTTTGTTCTTGGAATGCATGAGTCGTATGATACCATGAAATTAATTCTGGAACGCATTAGTTATGACGAACATAATTGGCGCGTAAATTGTGAATTTAAGGTTCTTTCACTATTAGCTGGAATGCAAACTGGCTATACATGGGACAGCAGTGCAAAATGCAACCAGTTAGAAAAGCGAGATTGGCCAAAACGCGATTCGCAAGTTGTTGGCGAATTTAATGTAGTTCGTCCCCCTTCAGTAAATAGTGCTTCCGGATCTTCATATCAAGCTGGGAGTTGTAAAGAATTTTTTAAAGCGTTTGGTTCGCGTTAACGAAAATGCATTACCATACTGGAAAAACAACGCTTTGCCAAAATTATCAATTGAAAAATTTTGTGTAACTAAAAGTGTGTGACTGCAATATATTTTATATAAATTTTTTTAACAGGTGTAGTTAACGGTCCAGATATACGGAAACTTTTAAGGGATACGAGCTTCTCTGAAATGTTAGATGAAACTGAACTAAACGCACGGAACTCAATTCGTACGGTAATAGAAAACGTTCTTTGCAAAAATCGCTCACCAGAGTAGCGTGATTATATTGACAATATGATGAAGTCTTTCGACAAACTTGGCGTTTATGTGTCGTTGAAAATCCACATGTTACATGCATTTTTCGTTTTTTACGAACGACAATTCGTCGCTTGATAATTTAAATGTCGTATGTGGATTTTTTGCGGTTTTGAGTTAAGATCGATTCCTTAGGTTTTCCGACCTGATCTTTCATTTGGCGTAATCAGTTTTTCGATACCCCATACGGTTTTCGAGATATGGAGTGTTGAGTTTGTCGTATGTGGCATTTGCTGATGCAATTTTCAAATTAAATGTCGTATGTAACTGCCAAACGCCACATACGACAAATTTCCATATGAAACGACCAAATAATTGATTTATTATTTAAATGTCGTATAGTGTAGTTTGTATTGATGGAGTACATTTTGCTGTGCTCGTACGCCCAAGCTATTGACTTTATGAAAAAAAGGTGTATACACAAATTGTAGAAAATTGTCTCTAGTTTCATTTTGTATATAACTGTTTTTGTCGTATAATGAGTCGAAAAGGAGATATTGTCAAAGTCGAAATTCGGAAAGAGCACCCCAAAATTAATAAAAATGCCAATTTTCAACACTCCCGGAAAACTTTCCAGGTAACCCCAATATTTCGAACCAAATGACTGGACTATTTGTAGTGTTGGAAAATATTAAAAATTTAACTTACTGCCAACACCAAAAAAAACTAATTTTTAGCATATGGCATCTCAAATTTTATATTTGAATTTTGGTAGCACTTGCATTTACATGAAATACAAAAACAAAATACAAATTTACTTGTGAAACGGCAACAGATTAGTTGGGGACGGCTAATTTTTACAATCGCACTTTTTTATTACAAAATTACAAAATGAGTGATGCAATTTTGAGAACGAGTGGAAGCGATAGACAAAGCGGTAAGTAAACTATTGTTTTACAATTTATATTTTTGCATACACTATATGTATATACATTTAGATTTTTCTGGTGATGACGAGCTTTTAGATCCAAATTACTGTCCTGCATTGGTCAGAAAATTTTATAAGAAATTTGCGCAAGGTATCAGCCCTTCAGGTTCGGATTCGAGTACACCAAAAAATGTAATTGCTGGTGCATCAGACAACATTGTTCCTAGTAGTTCGAGTCATATTCCTCCTGAGTTAAATGAGCGAGATTTACCAACAGATATTTGTAAGTTTAAGTATTTAGGCCTTCTTAGTTTATTTGAATTCTCTTGACCCATTAGCTAGTGAAAGCAATTCTGCATCGTCCACGCATACAAGTAAAAAGCGGAAGCAAAGACCTGACCTCTGGAAATGTAATATAAGAAAGAGGTTGCGTGAACATGGCCAATCATATGTTGGATACAAAGGCAAAGTTTTTCCAGCTAAAACGGTAGGCGTACGCCCTGCATGTTCTGATAGATGTTTTTATCAATGCAACAAAAACTTTTCCGAAGCTGACAGACTTGAAGTGAAAACGCAATTTTGGGATTTAGAGGAGCAGGAGAAGAAGGTGTTTTTTGGAACCTTTGTAAAGAAAATTCAGTGCATAAAAAGACGGAAGAAAGCGGAAGAATTTGAAGCCAACAAGAAAAAATATACATACCACTACAATCTGCAAGTTCGTAGTAAATGTATCCAGACGTGCAAGTTATTCTTCCTTAATACATTGGGAATAAGCGAGAGAAAAGTTTATCACTATTTTAATAATATAGATGAAGATACTGGAGCACCAAAACCATCTAAATTAAAAAATCGTGGTAGAAAAGCTACTGATGAAGGGAAAATAGCTGAAGTCAAAAACCATATTAACAGTTTCCCTGTTTTAGACTCACATTACTGTAGAGCATCATCCCAACAAAAATATTTGGAAAGTAATCTAAGTGTAGCGAAAATGTATGCTTTATATAAAGAAGAAACTAGCCAGCCAGTGTCCGTCAATGTTTACAGGCATGTTTTTAATTACTCTTTCAACCTTTCCTTTCACCGTCCAAAGAAGGATCTGTGTGATAAATGCTATATGTACAAAAGCAACAAAGATCATTTAGATCCGAAAAATTTAGACGCCTACAAGAAGCATAAGGACGAAAAATTGTTTATGAAGACTGAAAGAGACGTTGATCGCCAAAACATTGACGAATCAAATGCAATTATATGTTTCGATTTGCAAAATGTTTTTAAGTTACCGATAGGCTACTGTTCAAACTTTTTCTATAAAAGGAAATTAGCTACCTTTAATTTAACTGCCACTTTAATATTACCAAACACTCCAAACTTAACGTATTGCGCTATATGGAACGAAACTATGAATGGTAGATCTGGAAACGAAATTGCGAGTGGGCTAATCAAAATATTAACTCGAGCCATAGCTGATAACCCGAAAATTAGGCGGATTATACTGTGGAGCGATTCGTGTGTTCCACAGAACAGGAACCAAATAATGGCAACAGCACTTTTTCATTTTTTGCACTTAAATTCAAATATTGAGGATATAACGCAAAAGTTCTCAGAACCGGGTCATTCCTTAGTGCAGGAAGTTGATTGTGTGCATAGTGCAATCGAAAAACATCTCAGACATATGGAAATTGGAAGCCCGGTCTCTTTGATTAGACAATTAAACGATTTTTGTTACGAGAATGTAAAATTAAAAATTATTCAGATGGTGCCTTCTGATTTTAAATTATATTCTCAGTTATCAAGTCAACTTTGTTTTCAACAGCTCCCATTTTCAAAGTGCAAATTTATTAAATATCAACCACATAAATACGAAATTTTTTATAAGGATTCTGGAACAGAAATTAATTATAAGAGTGCTAATTTAAACAAAAAAGGACGTTTCAAAAAGGATATCGAAGATATCTTAAATTCCAAATTAACAGTTGCTCCGTCAAAGGCAATAACTTCTGAAAAATCAAAAGATTTGAAAAGCATGATACCTTTTTTGAAACCCGACGACAGAGATTTTTTTAATGCAAATTTAAAATAATGTTAATTGTTGAAAATAACACAACGTTACAATAAAAATGTACTTTTCGCCGCACATAGTACAAATTGTGTATTTAGTCAAGTAAAATAATTATATACAAACAACAAAAACATTTGGAGTTAAAATACCGATTTCAGGGTATTGAAAATTCCTAGTTTGCAATTATTTTACTTGACTAAAACTACAATATGTACTATGTGCCCCTTTTTAATTTTTTAACGCAGTGTCAAAATACAAAACAATGAATTATCTAAGTTTAAGTTTGTTATGAAGAGTAGATAAGTTTTTGTTTTTATTATTCGTTTTAATTGAATTGATTCTCATAATTGTTAACTACATACCTTCTTTTATTAATTTATTTTCTAATTTTAAAATTTTGTCGATGAAGACGAATTATTGTTTTCTTTATTTAACTTTTTTTGAAAAGACTGAAATAAAATGTGTTCCATTATAAAGTCAAGAGTTTTAATGTCCTCGAAAAAATGCCACCCCCAATAACCTAGCGTATGTTTTAATGGGTAACTAAAAAAATTAGATACGTAACTATTATACATAATTTCCTTACTTATATAATGTCTTGATACTTTTAAAATTCATTTAGTGTTTAAATGTCGTATGTAAACATTTCGGAAGCAAAATGTCGTATGTAGCTATTTAAATGACAAAAATGTTCCATTTTGCCACATACGACAATTTAATTCTGAACAAAAATCAAAATATCTTCTACCCCAAATGAGTTATACGCATCAAACTTTTAAATTAACTAGTCAAATATTAGTAGTTTCCCCTCCTAAAATTTAAAGAAAATCCCTTTGCTGAAAAAAAAATTATAAGAGTTTAAACTTCAAACTCAATTTACTCGAAACTATCGTACTCCACATACGACAATTAAATTATCAAGCGACGAATTGTCCACAGAAACTGGCGAAAGATTTCATCAAACCGTTTCGCTGGAAAAATAATAGACTCAGTGCTTGCTGATTTCTGCTGGTCGTTTGCAAACAAACAGTAAAAATTTAATAAATCCAAAAAACTTTATAAAATCATCAAACTAAGAGGAAATATAGTTCCATGTCCGCTTGAAAATGGACGTCCATTATTTCTAGATATAAATTTTGACAAATAAATAATAAACAAATTGATTTTAAACAAGTTTTTAAAGTTTTTTCATTCAAATAAAATCAAAAATCGCCTTAAATTTACTACAAATTTAAAATCGAAATATCTCGTGATTTCGAGCTAACTTTTCAAAACGGGATTCTACGATCCAAAATTAGGTTGACGTGTCGCGGTGTTTTGGTGTGTCAGTTTCACCTACTAACCCAGGGTAACTCATTACCCACGAAATATGAACCCTGTTTATAAGAGTTTCCTAGATAGATTCCCCGAATGCTGACTTTGTGTACGATTGTACACAGATATATGGTTCTATAAACAGTGTTGCCAGTTTAGGGGATTTATCCCCGAATTGGGGATTTTTTTTCAAAACAGGGGATTGTTTTTTTGGTGTGGGGATACGGGGATTTTTTGGGTAATGAAAATTTAAGATGTATTTATTAAAAGTGCTTCTTTTGTATCATTGTTTGAAAGTTTTGATCTTGACACACAAATAATATTTGGTTTTGCGTATGTGTGATTGCAAAAACAAAGATAAGAAAGTTAATGTTGCAAGTCTATACTGCTTTTTTTTTGAGTCGCGTGTAAACACTTGCAAATCGTTATTGCTAAATGTTGTCAGCAAAAAGAATTGCATACACTTGTCCGTAGACTAATTACTATACTAGACTTAACAGTTCTCTGAGCAAATTTATTACATTTGGCCTGGTATGATATTTAAGTTGGATGTTGAAAAGAATTGCTTTACTAATATCAGATAGAGGCAATGGTGCAAAACAACGAACAAAATAACAACAACGGAATTTCGTTTTGTGTGCTAAATACAACACATATGTATGCTAAAAATACCAGTCAATAGAAAAGTGTAAAACACATTTAAATTTCACACACAATTAAAGTCAGAAGTTATTGTAATTCGACCTGGTGTATGCCACTTTTCTTTAAACATCTCTCTATCACGCCGACCGCATCACGAATAGTGTGAAAGGAAACGTCAGATGAGTCAAATATTCTCTATAGTAAGATTTACTCTATGCAATTGTCAGTCCCTGAAAATATCAGAATGATGACAACAATAAAACCAGTAACAAACATTTTTGATATTTGGCGTTGCTGAAAATAATAGAAGCAGTGGAGAAGAAATAACGAGAAATACTAAAACTATGTACAACACAAATAATGAAGTAGATGAAACTGAAGATTATGAGACTGAAGTATTTGATATACTAAGCCTTAATGACTTTTAACCAATGTCCAGATCAAAATTCAGATCTCATTTGTCATAATCTATTTGTTATAACTAATTATTATTAAATTAATAATATAATATTTATAATTTGGTAATAATATAATAATTTATTATGTTTAAACTTCTCAATATTAAAGTTTTCGTTTTGTTAAACTGAATTCTAAATAAATTTTTATTTTAAAAGTTTCACGAACTTCCTTTAAAACTGTGCGGATTTTTCCGGGGATTTTAACTTTTTTTTGGGGATTTTCGGGGATTAAAAATAACAATTCGGGGATTTTGCCTAAAAAAAAACTGGCGACCCTGTCTATAAATAGCATATGATTTAGTTTATGGTGAAAGTTTGATTTGGCTTATCGAGAGAGCAAACAACGTTCGATTTAATTTAAGAATGATGTGTCGGGGTGTGTTTTGCTAAAGTGAAAGTTAAAGTGCTTGGAAAAAGTTGTGGTTTTTTGGAAATCTAAAATAATCGAAAAAAAAACTGAAAGTGTTTTTTGAGTACATGATTAAATACATTTACTGATTACATTTAGTAAACTGAAATCAAGGTAATTTTTGTGAAATAGTGTAGAGTTCAATAATTAACTTGGGTTTTAAAATGGGTAAAGCTAGTCTAAGAAAGGGGGCACAGCCTCTGCAACATCTCAAGAAATCTTTGGTGGCTTTGAAGCAAATTTTGGAGAAACCTTCTGGGAAGAAATTCCACGAAATCCACTAAGGTGAGAGAAAAATGAATATCAAAAGTTAGAATATCATCCTATATTGTGTTTTTTTTTTTTGCTTAAATTCATTTTATTCTCCAACGTTTCGCTCAAATTTTACATCTATTCGATATTAACATACATAAGTACATTTTTTTTCCTAACATCTAACGACTAATCGGCCTATAGCCAGCCCATATATATTGTTATTCTGAAATTTGACATTTTGTCCTTATCTTTGTTTATTATGCCGGGAAAAAGGAGACTGAAAACCCGTACCTTTGTGAAGTATAGTGTGTGGATCGCGGCTTCTTTTAGATCGAACGACATAATACCCCACCAGATCGTTTCCATATCGTGACCTAAATTGTCCTCATTTCTGGGGGCCACGTGATTGCTCGGAGGTGAGGAACTTTTAATTTTACCTGTATCGGTGAAGTTGAACCTGCCAAGTGTACCAAAACCCTTATTAAAGAGACGGTGCAATTTCTCGGGATATTCGCAAAAACGAGGTTATCTCCCAGGCCAAAGACACTCACAGGCCACGAGTTTTCTTACTGTTGGCATCCAAGTTGCATCTGCATTCCGGTCGTGCTACATAGGCACATAATTGTATCACAGAAGGAAGCTTAGAAAACTATTAATTTGAATGTATCCAGCTAGGGACAACGATTTAATATGCAATATATGAAGCGTCACCGAGTCTAATACAAGTATACGCCGAAAAAGCCGACTAACATTTAAATAGAAATAAGTATCGTACAGATAAATGTTAATTTTTTTCGGTTTGTGTTATATGCAAAATTTATGATGTTTTTTCGAAATTATACAATGGGCGTAAAAAGTTCATCCAGACCTCGACGATCATCTTTACATTAAATCTGCAATATTTAACTCTTCAACGCCGTAACTACAAACGGTGAGTGTAATGATTCCATTTAAGTATCTTCAACTTTTTACTTATCACAAATTTTGCATCAAACTTTAAAGTAAATTATATATTAACAATATCGAAAATTATTTAGTGATTAAGTACCGTGTATTAATTAACATTTCGGCTTCTCTTCAATGCATAAAAATGCGCGATACCTGAAATTTTGAAATCTGTACTAAAGTATGTATCAACCAAGTCCAATATACATAGTTACGTAAACTCTCGCCGTGAGGGATCTGATCGCCACTTAGATGTGCTAATTTAGGGAAGTGAGGCTTTTAAACATAATCGTTGAATATGACGCCACTATTGACGACTTCACAAACACATGCAAACAATTTTGGACACTTGGAACAATGATTCTTGCTGACACAAATTAACTTAAACATACATATGATACCCATTTTTGGTCGAAAATATGAAAAATTTAGAAAACTGTCTATATCTGGAAAACGAAGCGTCCAATTCGCATGAAATAATTTTTTTTTTTCAAAAATCGCCAAAAAAAAAAGAGTCGCTATAAAAAAATTGGCTATATCTCTGAAACGGTGTGTCCAATCGCAAAAATAATAAGTTTTTTACTTCCTTATGAGGGTTTTTTTCAATCGCTAAAACTAAAATTTCTGGCATCAACAATCGCTAAAACGCCCCTATGCCAATATCTCGCAATCAAGTCGAAAACCACACTTTTTTACGAGTTTCTAAGGATTTTTCATAAAGTGGTCCATATATGGAAGATATGTATTTTGTTCAAAAATCACCAAAATATGAAAACCGCTGAAATGAAAAATGGCTATAACACGGACATACGTACATACATATGTGAGTTTTAGCGATTTTTTATTTGAAAAATTTTAGTTTAACGGATTTTAAGTGATGCCGTACGAGAGGCATCCATTGGTTAAAACCTCCTATGGAGTTAAAAAATTTATAGCTTTTGCGGTTGGACGCACCGTTTCCGAGTTATAGCTATTTTTCGATTTAAGCGATTTACTTATTTTGGCGATTTTTACAAAAAAAAAATCCATACGAGTTGGACCACTTTATGAAAAACCTTAGAAAGCCGAAAAAATTAGTTATGTTTCGTTTAAACGCTCCGTTTATTTGAAAAAATTTAGTATTAGCGATTTATTTAATGCCGTGGTAAAGACATCCATTGGTTACAGTCTCCTTTGGAGGTAAACAATTTATTAATTTTGCGATTTTACGCACCGTTTTCGAGTTATAGCCATTTCTTTCTTTTAGCGATTTTCTTATTTTGGCAATTTTTTAAAGAAAAAAAATTGTAAAAAAATTTTATTTTTTCGATTGTACGCTCCGATTTCGAGATATAACATTTTTTTTCATATTTTCGATCAAAAATGGGCACGAAATCCGAACCCTGGTTATAAATAATAATAATTTTGTTTATATTTAAATGTAAAATACACAATTTTAATAAAAAATATATAAAATTCTATAAAATTCAGCCATTAAATTCAAGTACATAATTAGTTGAGCATACCAATATATTATTTGGTACAACCGAATTAGTTTTTACAGTTTTCGTTCATCCAACTAATAGAATATTCACCACTACAGGATAATTTGATTGCTAGAACTAAAACTTGATAGACAGATCACATTTATTTCTTGTTGCTGTGGCTTCAACTAAATATTTCAGTTCTTGCAACCAAAACTGAATTACAAATCAATTGATATGCACAACATTTGGTGATCCGGAACACAATTATTGGTAATCACAAGTGAATAATACGATAGTCCAAGTAACTTCCAAATTTAAGTTGGCTGTAAATATAGTTGTGACAACGAATCTCTTCTCTGTGTGTTTGATATTTTTATTATTTTATTTTTGTTTGCTCTTGTGACCCCACAGTCACTTAATTTGGTTTCCCTTGTTATCATTGCTGTTGAGGGTTGTGAACTTTCCAAATTGGTAACTTGTAACTGTATTTTATCTTCCCAAATACGAGCTTCTAAATGGTGCCTCATTAGATCAGACTTTTTTGATAGGTTTCTTTCAGTGTATGCAGTAAAAATAGCTTAAAGTCTATATTTAAAGAATTTTTCCCTCAATTGTTGAAATTTAAGTTTGATAGTTTGAAGAGTGTTCTGAAGCATCACTCATTCATATAACCTGAAATAGAATACCTATTGAATCTCATTATTATTATTATTATTGAATTGAATTATTGAATAAACTTATAAATATTTAAGAATGAACCTATAAGTATATCTTTTCTAATGGTGGAGGTTTAAGGGCAAAGTGTGTGCCAGTATGTGGGCTTTAGAAATAACTATATGAGAACTAAGACCACGGTTGGAAACAATAGACAATATGCTAGGGATTCGGTAAAACCTATGAATCCCATAACAGTAAACGACGACCGATTTTTAAGTTTTGTTTTTCTTCTCACTTTCATATCGCTGGCCATAAAGGGCACGTAGTTTTGATAATTTTGTTTGTTGTCAGACGCGGCACTCCTTTTTGTTCGATTATTTTGCAATCGATTTGGGAGTCTATAATTAATTTTGTTTGTGTTCAGTTTGTGCGAATTGTATGTATGTATAAAGCAGACCCGAGGCCCCCGCCCAACTGTTAGCTAGGAATCAATGGCTGGAAGTCTGCTTTGTCTTCTAATTTCGTCTAACTCCATCCTTCTGTACAAACTATAAAGAAAAGTGACTTAATACACGTCCTCGCAAATGATAAAGAACGGTGATGGGCACACTAACAGAGAGAACATCATATTTGTGTGAGTATCACAGAGATCGACTGCGCCTAGGCGGATTCTATGGCACAGCTGATCGAAAAGGTACTAGGCTGATGATGGAGAATGAGAGAGCACAGAAGACATGAACTAATTTTAAATATAGTTTATTGATACTAGTGACACCTAAATTATGTTTTATGCTGTTTGCATTGAACGAAAATGCGCAGTCCCTTTGATTTCTGTCCGTTTTATATCCACCGAAAGTGTAAAATTGGTAAAATCATACAATCACCTTGTGCAATTGGTAGATAAACCAACACACATTCCGTGTGTTGAAGGGCAAGTTTCTAACACTCTTGACCTCTTCCTAACTTCACACCCTGACAAGTATGAAGTTAATATTCTTGCACCTCTTGGAAACTCGGATCACTGCACGATTTCTGCATCATTTTCATATTCGAATCTTCCGACTGCTTCAAAACTAGTCACGAAGCGATCCATATTTTTATATGAAAAGGCTCGTTGGGCTGAGCTCAACGAGTTCTATAAAAACTTCAATTGGAAACTCTGTTTTCTTGACAATGATGTCCATACTTTCAAGTAGACACTACTCAACACTACTACTCGATGCTGCGGCAGAAATGGAGGAGAATATTATTTTATCGGGAATGAAAATATTTATTCCCGCGAAAATAATTTCGATTAAATCATCTAATAAATGCTGGTTTAATCAGACATGCAAAGAAGCTGTCAGATCCAAAGAGGAAGCTTTCCATAATTGGACTGTGGATAAAAATCCAATTACTGACGAGCTGCGCAAAAAAACAAGATCAAATTGTGCCAAAGTACTACGACGCGCTGAGTTTCTATACGAACAGCGTCTTCGTGCCAAAATTCTTTCTTCTCACAGGGGAAGTAAGAGTTTTTGGTCCTTTGTTAAGAGAGTAAAGAATAGCAGTTCCTCTTCAATTCCAACTCTTATTAAGGATGATCATATATTTACTGACCCGGTTGATAAGGCTAACCTCTTGGCTGAAATTTTTGCAAATGACTCTTCTTTGCCGGATAGCAATCAACCACTCCCCGTGATTGACAACATATCCAGCTCAATGGCTCAGTTATTTTTTCGAACACGTGGGGTTAAAAAGGTTCTCGCAGAGCTCGACGCAAATAAATCCCCGGGCCCGGATGGAATACCAGCACTTGTTCTCAAAAAGTGCTCTTCGACGCTTGCTCGTCCATTGCGCAATCTTTTTAATCGCTCATACCGTGCGGGTATATTTCCTTCGCGTTGGAAAGTTGCCAATGTTCAGCCTATCCCGAAAAAGGGTGAGGCTAGTAACCCCGAAAACTACCGGCCAATTGCAATATGCTCTACACTCTCTAAAGTGATGGAGACCATGGTAAATTACCATCTGGTCAATTATCTGGAACTTAACAGTCTACTAAGTGATCGACAGTATGGCTTCCGCATAAACCGTTCTACTGGTGATCTGATGGCGTTCCTCTCTGAAGGGTGGAGTCGGTCTATTCATAGACTGGGAGAGAGTAAAATAGTGGCTCTGGATATATCCAAAGCTTTTGATAGAGTTTAGCACGATGCACTCGTGTCCAAGGTTAATGCTTTTGGTTTAGGTAGTAACTTCTCTCGATTTGTATCGAATTTTCTCAGGGATCGCACTATACGTGTTGTCATAGACGGGATCTCTTCTGACGAATATAGGAATAATGCGGGGGTACCACAAGGTTCTGTCCTCTCTCCTACTCTTTTTCTTATCTTTATTAACGACCTCTTGAGTCTTACTTCGAGGCCAATGTACTCATTTGCGGATGACAGTAGTATATGTCATTCATATTCATTTGATAGTCGGCCAAGTCCATCCACGGTGCATGAGAGGAGACGGATGATGAATGACTCACTCAACCAGGACATTCGCCTGGTAACTGAGTGGGGTAGGTCGAATCGGGTCGAATTTAATGAGCGTAAGACCCAGTGCCAGTGCCAGTGACCCTGTCACCTATTTCTATGAATGGTGTGGACATTGAGGAATCAGATGCTCTTGAAGTTCTTGGCATGAGAATACAGTGTGATGTTCGGTGCAATGATCACATATTTAACGTGTCCAAAAAAGAATACAACTCTCATATTTGGGCTGGTGCCCCTAGGTCCACATGGGAGCTTCTGGACCGCGTACATCTTCCTTCCTTGCTTCCTTAGAGCATCGTCGAATCGTGAGTTGCGTATCACTTTTGTATCGGTATTTTCACGGTATGTGTTCATATGAGCTACACGCCTCTATTCCGGAAGCAAGAGTATTTAATCGCTCAACGCGCTTTTCCAGTAGTTCACATCAATTTGTTATTTCTTGGCCTGTGGATAGAACTACTCACTACAGGGAGAATTCGTTTTTTAGCCGTACAGTTCGTATGTGGAATAAACTTCCGGCGGGTGTATTCCCTAATTCTTTCAATATCGGGAGATTCAAATCAAACATTATACCCTTTTTCCTCCCGCCTCTATCCTAGGGTAGCCAGATTTGAAATACGGAAAAACAGTACATTAAAAGAAAAAAACAGTACAATTAAAAAAAAAACAGTACATTTTATTTTTTAACGAAAACATAACTTTTTATTCAAGTAATAACAATTTTGTAATAATAAATTAATAAGCAACAAAAAATACTTAAAAATATGAGATCATAACATATATTATGAATGTTTTTGAGCAAAGTACTTAGAAAATACATTTTAAATGACATTTTCCATCTTATCGAAAAAGGTATTTTAGATTACAATATTTATGGTTTTCTTGTTATACAACTTACATTAAAAAAAAGAAATTTAATATCAACTCAGTTTTACTCCTTTTTTTCAAATAAAAGAAATTTATTAAACAATGACTAAATCTAAGAACTTGTGTATTAAAAAGAACTTGGTTCAGCCATTTTTATTAAATTTAATTGCTTAGTGCTTAAAAGTCTTGTGTGGTTAATGTGTAAATAGGTACAAAATTTTTTCTTAACCCTCGTTAACTTGACTATTTTAAAATTTAATGTTTCTTCAGATTAAAAAAAATATATATGTATTTGAATACATTGTATAAACAGCGATATATGTACATATTTTATAAATTCAAAATGTTTCTTTTATATTCTTTATGCACTCCAAGACTAAATAAGATAATGATGAATAAGCCGTCACAGAATCTGAATATAGGGGTTAGAAGCACAATATTTCATTATAGAAGAAAGTTACTTTTAAAAACAATCTGTGGAATTAATTTTGAGTATATTGGAGCTAAATTGTAACGCTGAAATACTCGTAATTTCATCCACAGGGTTTTTAAAAATAACTTTTTCTATAATGAAATATAGTGCATCCATCCCCTATACTTAGATTTCGTGGAGTCTTACTTTCTCATTATCTATTTTTGGCTTAGGTGTACATGTTAATCTACAAAGTTTAATGGTTAGAAATGTCTTTAGACCAATTTAAACTGATCTTCTAATATAAATGAAAGTATATTAAAAACCGATATATTCCTTAAATAAATAAGCAACATATTCAATCAAAATATATGCGGAAATTATAAATAATACGAATTAATTAAATACAATCCAGATTACAAAACCAGTGTAAATGTGCTTACTTTTAACTTATATTAAAAAAGTCAGGTATTAGCACTTTTTTATATTAGTATTTTAAATTTAAACTTTCAAATAAAAAGAATACAAATTATAAAGAATTATAAAAAATAGGTTTGTAAATTACTTCTTAACATATTTATCACTTTTTTGTATATTTTTTAAAATTCCATCTCTTCCAATATCAGTTCGCAAGTAATTGTAAAACTCATTACAGTTATATTCGAAATTTGTTTTGATCATTAACTCACTTTCCAAGTTTTCAATCAGTAGTCTATTTCTCTCCTTCCTCCAAAATGAAAACATCAAACTAAAGATTCTTTCAGTGGCAGCATTTGAATGAGGAATTGAAAAAATAAAATTGCAAATTTTTTCGAAATTAGGAAAATTTCCACTGTTAAACAACTCTTTCCATTTAACTTCAACAGTTTTTTCTTTTTGTACATTTTTAGCAAAAGTTTTCAAAAAAATAAATTCATCAAATAAGATATCCATATTAATATTCTTAATAAAAAACAATTTCACAACATCAACAAAATCTTGAAATAATATGTTTGAATCCAAATTAAAAATACTTAGTTTTTCAAATTTATTATTTTTTAAATCAAATCTGTCTTCAATATATCTAATTATATATGATAAAACTGCATCTGCTCGTTTTTTGAAAAGGGAAACCTCTTGTGAGTTATCACAGTTATGGCAAACAGTTTCTGCTAGGTAACCATAAAACTTTTCATTTTTTTGTTCTACAAATTTATCACAAAGCGTTTTCACAATATGGAATACGTCAATAATGACTAGATTATCCTTCTCTTCTAGTTTTTTAATTGAGGATAATAATGACGAACCTATGTTGTGGACGAATCCCAAGTATGCTTCTGATATTTCTAGTTGGAAAAATTGATTTAGCATAGCTGGACAATCATCAAGAGAAAAGAAATATTTTTTATTGCTTCATAGTTCTTAAAAAGTCTTTCGACAGCTGGGGTTAAAGTTGTCTATCGTGTAGGTACATGGCGAAGCATTTCGCTCCACTCAAGATCACAAAACTCAAATATTTCTTTTAAGCAATAAGTTTTCTTTGTAGATGAGCTAAACTCATTGAAAACCTTTATTACAATATTCTCAATATCAAATTTTAAAAGTTTCAATGCATTTTTAAAGGCATTATTAATGATGTGACACAAACATCCCATACCGACAATATCTGGGTTTATTTTTTTCAATTCAACAAAAATTTTTTACAACCAAAATTAACGGACGCATTATCTGCACAAAAACTAGTGACGTTTAATAAGCTTAAATTATGACTCTCCAGTTTAGATTTTAACAATTCAGCAATATCACTAGACATTTCGGAATTAGTTTGGCAAAAGCTCAACAATTTTGTAGTAACTCCCGTCGACTTAGAAAAATATCGTAGGACAATTGGAAAAGTTTTTATATTTCCTTTGTTTGATGCATCGGTTGCAATCGAAAACGGATGATCATCAGCCAAGTCCTTTAATATAGTGTCAATAGAATGTTTCGCCAAAATGTTAGTGGTTATCTTTGATAACTTTGTCTTTCCACATGTGAAATTGGCTGCAACATTTGAGTCTGGAAACATCTGTTTAAAAATCTTGCTACTGCAGTCTGCCGATTGGTAGCTGTGGCTGTGTTTGACGGTATGGTAGACAAAAGTAGCCTCTGCCATTGAACTGGACAGTCTTCCACCTTCCGCCTCTTTACTGGAACTGTTGTTAAAAAAATTACTTACAGATTTTTGCTGATATCTTCCCGAATTCCGCATATGCCTAGCTGTCTTCATATGGCGTTTAATATCGGAAACACCACCATTAGCGATGGAAAAAGAAACACCACAAACGAAGCATTTGGCCTGAGTGTCGTTATTAGCTTTTCCAATCCAATTAAAACTGATTTTCCAACTGTCCTTAAATTTATTTTTACGCCTATTGCGAACTTGTTTACTTTCTTTGGACTTTGATGTGCAAGGAACTTCTTCTATATCTGTAGTTGAGCTATCTGATAAAGATTTGTCTGAAATTATTTCCTCACAGTCCATGTCTGAAAAGAAACTTGTTTTAATGTACACTACATACGAATACAGCCAAATTAACTTACCTGTGTATTGAAATGCAACTGAAAATAATTAATAATTATTTTTATGTTTACACAAGTGTTACTTAAAACTTTTCATAAATTTTTCCACATAAATTTTTGGTTTGTTTCAGAAATATGAACGCAGCAAAATAATAACAACGTTGTATTCAAGTGATGTGCTATTCTTAACAGGGTGTTTCAAATTATCTTTGATATTTTTTTTTTGTACACCGAACGAAATTTTTTGTATCAAATTTATATTTTTTTCTTTTGGTTTTCAATTGTAATTCAAAAAAAAGCAATCAACAAAAAAAAAACAGTACAACGTGTAAAAAACAGTACATTTGCGTACTGTTTTGGATCATGTGCATAAAACAGTACATATGAAAAAAAACAGTACGCGTACTGCTAAAAACAGTACGTCTGGCACCCCTACTCTATCCCTACTTCCTAAGTCCAATACAATGCACGGCATTTATAGGGGGCATCCCCTGAATATTGGTCAATGTGAAAAACAAAAATACGGCAGCAAATAAAACTCTATGAAATGGCCTACTACCTCGTCGTCATGAAGAGGCAAAGAAGAGAGTATGCTGCGCGCACATTACACTATGATGAAACAAAAACAGATTTTAACTTTTGTTCCCTTACTAGTGCAATTTTTTGTTGTATAGTGTAGAAAACAAATGCCAATATGCAATATTACTTCCATGGAAACCAAACGCAGACTGAATTGAATGCAATGTTCAGTGTTTATTGGGTCCTCAAAATTTATTTACATGTTTCTTATAAGATAACTTAAATCTATCGCAAAATTGTTTTCCTACATTTAATAATATCTACAGAACTATATACATATTTCACACTAACTTAAGTTGTAATAATCTACATACAAAACAATCAAAACAGAAAATTAAAATTCAACAGCCTATTAGAGGCTTCCCCAAAAAAGGACTTAAAAAGGCGACAGATCAACTTTTCTAACTACTAAACTTAAAAACTAACACTAAGCTACTACCCGGTGTGCCAAACGGAACCGTTTCGTATCCGCAACGGATCCACTTCTTCGTACTTTCTATCTGTAACAGAATCAGTTACGGATCCGTTTCGGATCCGCAAGCTGGATAAATTCCTTCCACAAAAACGGATTTTATGTTAGTTTTTCGGATCCGCTACGGACATCATAGTAGGATCCGTAGCGGACCTGTGTATTTTAATAAAACGTATTCATTGCGGAATCCGTTACGGATCAGTTTCGGATCCTCAAGCGGGAGAAATTCCTCTCAAAAAAACGGATTCAAAAACCGATTTTATGTCCGTTTTTCGGGTCCGTTACGGACATCATATTAGGACATCACATTTTGTTGAGTAGTATTTTACATAAGTGACATATTGTACTTGTTTAATTGGCCAATATGCTTTAAAGTTACAATTTTGTATAATAAATGACATGAATTGAAATGTGACTTTCAATGCTTTTTCTCCTATTCTAAAAAAAAATAGATTTCAATTGAGTTGTAACGGGTCCGCAACGGATACGTAAATTCGCGATTACACTGATTCCTGTTTTAAAATTATTACGGATCCGAAACGGATCCGTAAATTCGTAATTGCACTGATTCCTTTTTTAAGTCTATTACGGATCCGGAACGGATCCGCATCCGTTTTTGTGCACATTGGGTATATACACATATTTACAAATATTTACGTATTTACAATCCCTACCTAAGGTAAGAGGTGCCACTATTGGTCCGTAATATACACTGTGTCGTCCAGGTCAAAATATGCTAGCCTCCTATTAGAGAATAGGAGTTTGTCATCTACGAACTGAATTGAATGCAAGTGGCAGAATGTTTTTTATTGCTAGACTTGTTTCCGAGAACTGCATAGCTTATACTGCACGTGTGCAAACAGTGCGTCGGCAGAATATTAAGCAGAATACTGCCCGACACTGATGTAGAAGCACTTGTTTTTTTTTTATTCAAAATACACTATTTCGGACATTACATTACATTTTGAAAATGGTCAATACGGCACTGCATAATTTCTCGATGTCTCTCAAGCATCTGATAAAGTATGGCATGACGACTGACGACGGCTTACTATTCAAATTAAGCAAAATGCTTCCTATAAACTATTACCACTTTCTCTGATCATATAAACTAAATCGGTATTACTATGTCAACGAAAATGATGAATTTAGCCTAATTTATCAAACTAGAACAGCGTTATCGGCCAGAAGCTTTCACCTCAGATCTCTCTCTAACCGACGGAGTTTAAATCGGAGCTTTTGCTGTCTATATACATTTAGCTGCTTTAGCCGTGAACGAAGACCCCATAGAGGCAAGTGTCTCCCTTCAAAAATGTATCGATAATATCACATCTTGGCTATATTATTGAAGAATCAACGTCAATGAAAAAAAATCAGGTCAATTAATGTTTACTCTCAAACCCTCCCATAACTCTAAATCAGTGGTAGGCAAAACCGAACGCACGCACACAAACATATTATGTGCGGTCGCAAACGTACCCCAGTGGTATGACTAGGAACCATCGCCATCAGTGACCGACGAGGTGGTTAGCACTTTTACTCAATTGACACCAGTGGTTACTGAAATGGTATGCTCAAGCGTGCCTACCTCTTTCCCTAGTCACAGGTTCCCTATGTTCAATTATAGAAATTGCCAGTCACTTTTCCCTAACCAATTCCCTGACCATTAGAGGTTAGGAGAAGACTTTTAAAATAGTTGTGCTGCACAATAACAACAACAACAGCGTAATGCCGTTACTCAAATGCCGATTGGAATGTTGATTTTGTTGTTTTTTTTGTTGAATGCTTTTGGCTACCGTCTATGTAAATGCAGAGCAAAAAGAATTCAGTTGATTTATGGAAAAGAAAAAATTATTAAAGAAAATTAAAGATGAGTGGAAGACATCTTAAAAGACTATTTAAGTCAATAAAGTAGGAAGAGAAAAAAGTTGTAATGATAAAAAATAGAAGCCGGAGTAGAAAAAGAACTTAATGATAGTGAAAAAAATAAGTTAATAGTTTTATGGAAGCTTTTGAAAAAATTAGAGAAGAAAGTGAGGCAAATAGTGAAGAAAATAGCGAAGAAAACAGTGAAGAAAATAGGGAAGAAAATAGTGAAGAAAATGTTGTGGAAAATAATGATTGCGAAAAAGTGCATGTATCTGAGGGAATAGAAAACTCAGGTACGTTAATAGAACTATCGCTAAAAGAAAACACAACAGCAACCTCACCTGTAAGTTAAGGTAATAGAACTATCGCTAAAAGAAAACACAACAGCAACCTCACCTGTAAGTTAAGGTCACGGTTTAAAAAGCATGCACCAAACAGACGAGCTGCAGAGGATTTACTTAAAATTTTAAAAGAAGAAAATCTGGATGTTAGCCAGTTTTATACCTTGGAACAAAACTGAATTTGGAAAAAATTAGCCAAGTTTATTCCATTCCACAGAACATTTTAGTTGATGTTAATATAGATGGGTTACCAATATTTCGCAGTTCAAGAGTGCAATTGTGGCCTATACTTTTAAGAATACAAAATATTGAGGCTGCTCCAATATTTCCTATTGGATTTTTTTTGAGCATAAAAAAGAATCTGCCGTCCACTTTGTCAGAAGACGTAACGTTTAACTACAATGTAGATTGCGTGCAGGGCAAAAAGTCACTCAAGGCTTTAAGGAATTTGTACCCAGTCCTCATTTGTAATAACAGTCGAATCTTAGATTTGATATATTTATAATGCATAAAAATTTATTTCAGATTCTATAACATGCTCAGGTGATGGAAACCCTGAAGACGAGCTGCGGAAAGCTATCCAGCTTTAAAAGAAGAGGCATTTTAAAAAAATTGCAACGAAAAAAACGTCTGCAACAGAAGTGTCTAATTTTGAAATATAAAGTCGATGTATTTATTGTTGATGGCCCGGTTGTGTTCTATGAATGTCAAGCTAGCCTTGATGTGATATTTTTTTATTTAATGATTTAAATTTAATTTAATGATACTTTTAATGCTTTCTATTAATAAAATGGATTCATTTTTATTTTTCGTTTAATAAATCTTAATAAAATTAACTATATCGTTACCTTAATATAGAAACACCCCAACTCAGGAAAACCATATTTTACAGGAGGAAGAAAAAACATAATAAAACTGGAAGAATTATATATTTAATAATTTTTTAAATGCTATATTTATATAAAAACATAGTAGAAATTTAGGGTAAAAATATTCTTGTATTTATTTCAATGTGCATCAGGTAGTCTGCTGCACGAATCAGTTATAAAACAGATTTTGAAAAATTATGAGTTGGGGCTTTCTACATTAAGGTAACGATATAACTTAATTTTAATTTTTTAATTGAATATGCACACAATAACTACAAAGCTGGAAGTGCCGAATGTGCTAGTACATTGGAGTTAGTGGCGTGGTTAGTTGCTTCGAGGCACCCTTGCGCTACCTTCTAGTGACTACCATTACCGTTCGTCTATTGGCGGTACGGTGGTGTCTTAGCCTACAGCGTCAGTCCTTATGGTAGGGAAAGGTAGTGGAGAGAGGGGTCAATAGCCACCTTCCTATGACATGCCCATGTTAAATTCACCAGGCTAAAGCATGGGAAGTGGGTTATAGCGTGCTAGCGGTGGTGCTTTAAGGGCTAGGGAATATACACAGGCGGAGGTAGTCCCCCATACCACTGGGACAGGCATAGACTGATGCTTCGAATCAAGCATAGTTGTTGTGTACATGTGAGTTGCCGATCGTGTGTGTGTGAAAAATACGATTATTGACTTCCACGCGTGGCTATGGAGTGGCAATGACTGCTCTAAATCAAGCAGAAATACCACAGTCAGTAGAAGTAAAATATCTGGGAATACATCTTGGCAAGCGACGCACATGGAGAAAACATATTCAGTCAGAAACTATTGGTGATTTCGTTTCTAAAATGTTGCCCTTATATGAGGCGACATTTAAAAAATATTGCCGTCGCCCCTTCAAAATCATGACTTTTTTAACACAGATAAGTTGCATTTTCTCACAACTGTATGCTCCCTTTTGCTTCTTCGCATGATTTATTATCTCGCTTAACACGGGGGTTGCACGGTAAATTTTTGCCTTTCAAGTTTCAATACATTCATACTTTTTTACTAATACACCCACACTTTTAAAAATTGAAAGGAACATGCTTTCAATTTCTCTTTCAAGTCGAGTGCTTCAATTTTCTTTGAAGAAAACAGCTGATTACATAAGTTATGAACAGTTCCTCGTTTTCCTCCTTACAAATATTCTGCCGTCATCATTTTTTGATTTCTACTTTTACAAATATTAAAATATTATAAATAATTAAAAATGTTTGTGAGTAGAGGTAATAAATATAACGATGTGTTGCGATTCATAGAGCTATACAGAAGACAAGAAGGTTTATGAAAAATTAATATTGCTTTCAAGTTGCGTGCAGCCTACGTCACAGCTATCAATTTACATGAATTTTGACAAGCAGTATGTGTACAAAAACAAAAACTTGAATGTGTGGCTGCAGCGTAACTAAGCTATTCGGCCAGTATATATGAAAAATAAAGCAATTTTAAGTGGCTCTTCATACAATTCGGTCGAATATGTACAATTGGTATTTTTTGTTATTCCCGCTAAACTAAAAATTCGACCACTTTGTTTGAAATGGTAAGCGAATTTAACTGAAGCTATTTCAATTAGCTTAAAGGTAGACAAATTGGCTTAGCGAGGACTAATAACACAATAAGTGGGATGTGTGTTTGGATGCAAATATAACGTGTTTATAGCTTGCCGCAAATTTAGTGTTTGCGATTCAGTATAAACGGTTTAGAACACAATGCGTAATATGTTATAGTATATGTATTTCTGACCCAAATGTGCATTTGTTTGTTGAAAATTGCTGAGAAAATCATGTGACAGACAATAAGCTCGTTTTTTTAATTCCTGCTAAACTAACATTTCGACGACTTTGTATGGAGAGCCGCTTAATATCGCTTAGCTCCCCATACAAAGTGGTCGACAAATTAGTTTAGCAGGGGAAAAAAAAGCAGCAGGTCTTCAATTCACGAAAGCAATGCTTGCAAACATGTAGTACATGGTTCCTGCAATATTTTGCTGGGGCTGTTATTTTTCTGCGTGTGAGGATAATAAGATGAAAAGAGGTGTTTTGGTAAAGTTTGTTGCCCTAAGGACAAAGTTGTCATTGCACAATCTAAAGACACAAATATGGTCTTACTGGCATCATTTGCTTTGGATGCAGTTCTGTTAATGATGTTCGTCGTTGATGTAAAATAGAAAAGAAATTCATCGCAGTAGCACGTCCAAATATAGTCCGGCATTACAATGAATGCTGTGGTTAATTGGGACCACCAAATGGAGCGTTTTTTCAAAACCCTAACGTTTTTCAAAACCCTGAAGTGGCAATTGAATATAATTAGACAATTCCCAGATTTGGCATGCTGTAATGCTTGGATAAAGTACCGAAATGAATGTCGAGAAATCGGAAAACCACCAAAGGATACGTATGATTTATTAAGATATCCACTTGCGTTAGCTGAAGCATTGCTTGCAATTCCAAAACCTAATAAGTCCGAAACTGCTCCACAGCCAAAACGGTATCGCTCAGCGGACCAGTCATGTCACGAAAATGGCAGGGTGCCTTCAATCATTGACCGGAAGAATTGGACTTAAAATCGTAAAGACTGTAAGCCACGCGCACGCACACGTTGCACTAAATGCGATGTATTTTTATCTTTCAGGGGAAAAATTTAAATGTTTAAGCTGTATCATACTGAAAAGTAAAGAGAATTTAAAAAACGTTATGAAATGGGTTTTGGTTACTTTAAAATGTAATGAGACCAAGGTGCATCAATTATTCGTGTCCTTAAAATCTTTGAGAGATATGTAAGTTGCGAAATCTAGACATTGAGAATATTTACATGTCATATAACAACCACAGATTTCAAAATCATTAAAAAATTTCAGTAATTAAGTGTAAGGTCTGATAGAGATAGAGTAATTGCTATATGGAGGGAAAATTTGTCTCGTCTGACGTTAACTTTCACACTCTTCGTGGTGAGGTCGTTGTCGGCTTACACCAGGTGGAGTTACAAAAACTGGTGACTTAAATTTTTCGTGTCGTTTTGGATGAGAACTGTGAAATTTAAACGTATTTTTGACTTTTTATTACCTTTTATTGTTAGAATGTATACTTTTGTGTTGTACCTATTTAGCACAATAATTTTAACACACAAAACGAAATGCCGTTGTTGTTTTCTTGTTGGCTGTTTTGAACCATTGCCTCTATCTGGCATTATTGAAGCAACTCTTTCCAACATCCAACGTTCATATCACAATTAGCCAAATGTAATAAATTTGCTGAAAGAACTGTTAACTCTAGATAGATAAATTACTGTATGATAGTTACTTGCAACAAGTTCACTACTCCATACACAAATCTGCACATTTCTTTTTCTCTGTAAGATACATCCATACATAAATGGAAATTTTCGAACATGAAATTCAGGTTCAGCTCAGTACTGGGCTTAAGTTAGAAAATATCATAGCCACACATACTAACTTCGTTCCCACCTCTACTTGGCGCGATCGATTGGGTCAGAGCAAACATATGGATTCATATTCCCACACAGTCCTTTCATTCCGGCTTAAACTGTTCGCTAAAAAAGAAATTTCGACAAACGCATTCGTTACTTTGTTTTTGTATGTTTAGACGACGCATATGAGACTTTATAACGTTAATTGAGAGCCACTGACTTATCCACACACGACGCACATAACTCATCTGTATATGCACACTTTTGTACCAACCCAAAGACTTAAGCGGCTATTAGACGATCAAGCGAGGCTTGACAGCACGGCTTGATGAGAAAAAATGGTTTGCTATTACACGAGCAAGCCCACACGTCAATCATCAGTGTAAAAACACTGAACAGTGAAGTTTACATTCATAATGTGGCGCGAGTTGGTTGTTGCGTTGGTCATCAACGAATTATTTATATTTATTTTATTTTATATTTATTTTATTTTATATTTATTTTATTTTATATTTATTTTATTTTAAATTTATTTTATTTTATATATTTATTTTTCGTTTTAATACATCCACTGTCGCTTCTGGTTCAATTGTCTTTCGTTTATCTAAAAGCTGTTCGTAAGCTTTTTGATTTTTTATCTTATTATGACATTTGTCACTTTTTATGTTCCACAGTTCTGGGAAACTTTCATACAATTGGATGAAATCTTGCAAAAATCCGCGTTCTAACCACGACATCTTTACACTTTGAATGTTAACTTCAAATGAAATTTTTTATTGGGCTTGACAGCAGAGCTATTACACGAGGCTTGATGGCAAGCCAAAATATCAAAAAATTTTGATATTCATCAAGCAATGCTGTCAAGCACGCATTTTTGCCTATTAGACGAGCTTGATGACAAGCTGCGCATGATCGTCTAATAGCCGCTTTAGCGTCCGCCCACGGTAAAGTCGTCTGAACAGTTGATTTAATTTTTTTCATGTGTTTTTCCGCTTTGGTTGTCAAACTTACATGTATTTTGTTCTTGTACTCTTTTGCATTCTTGTTTTGTTGGTATGTGTTTGTTTAGGGTTTGACAACTGAAGCGAATATAACAAAAAAATGTCTGTTGTTGCTGTTGTAGGCTGCTGTAGTGCTGCTGTTACCATGTAGATATTACTGTAAGATGCGTCCGTCCATCATTTGTTTGTTTGACTGATACAATAATGGCCAGGTTTTAAGTGGGTAGTTAACTATCGGATTACTTAATCTTAATTCTAAGTTAATTAGAAGTTAACTTTGCATTTTGTTTTTCAGTGGTGAGTTAATGTAAGTCGCCATATTGTCAACTAATATGGCAACCCTCGTATTCTTATTGGAAAAAACGTGTGTTTTGGGATAAATACCAAAACAACAACGGGAACAAACAAAATGGAATTATGTAAAAGAAGAAATAGATTCATAAATTCGAAGTCATTTTAACAAAAATGTGTAAAAATCTATATAGGCGCAGCAATTTAATGATCTAGACTCAACGTGTATTTGTATTTTATACAATCTTCATTTCACACTTTGACAGTCAGTAATTTGATTGTCAAAATAATATGGTTCTGAGTATAAGTTAACCAACCAACATTGGGTGGTTAAATCATAGTTAAACAATGACTAAATAACACAAATCGATGTCTAACCACAATTTAACTAAGAAACGAAGATCACCACTGACTGAAAAACTAGTCATAAGTGTGACCAGCGTTGTTAACTATTTATAACCAAAACGCGTCAGGCACCTCATCGAAACACGCTGAAAAGAGCTACATAAATTAAAATTAAATACAAATTCTTGTAATTTAAGTTACAAATTACTCATTATTTAAACCCAAAATTACTACAAAATTGTTCTTTTCTTTAAATAAAATAAAACTCAGAATTCTTTTTTAAAACTTATTTTTAAAATAACTTTCTTGTGAGCATTTTGTATTCAAGTAAATTATAAGCATCAAATGATAAACTTTATGAAAAAAATACAAATGTTTCTAAACAGCCCTCTAAACACTTTCGTCGACGAGGTTTTGCCATGAATGTACAAAAGGGTGGGTCAATTTGTATGGAACCAAAAAACTTGACAAAGAGTATAGCAGAAACGTAATCAATCCAGCTTTTGGGTCGATTTTTCAAGTGAAAATGGCGGATTCCATTTTGATTTTAGAACCATGGTTTCTTGGGAACATTTTCTTGGAATTTACCGTAGATTACGTATCTGCTATACTCTTGGTCGGCAAAAAAATTGACCCATCCGAATGTCAATTCTCCAACAGATTTCCCATAAAATGAGTCGCTACAACGTTATTATAGTTCTCTATTTTGTGTGATGGAGCCTAAAATTGACAGCTGTACTGTATTTAAACGCACTAAAGCAGTGACCAGCAAAGCCTATGCCCCGTGCATTTTTATGCTTCGTGTTTTCACATCGACATGCCCTCATCAGGGTTACCGACGGAAATGTTTAAAAACAGAAAGTGGTTTTATCAAACAATAGTCCCACAAAAAAGTCGGATTAAAAAAAAGTCGAACAATTTTTTTTTTAAAGTTTTTTATATAAAAAAAAAAAAGAATTTAACAATTCATTGAAAAAAGATGGTCAACTCATCTCTTTATACAGGGTGTCCCCTAAACTTTTGTCTAAACTTAAGCACGTGATAGCTGAGAACAAGAGCTACATTGTTTGTTCTTACGCCAATTGCCTACGCGGCTTCGTTTTCGAGATATTCGTGTTTGAAATAATTGCATTTTTAAATGCACTTTTTAAACTAGAAAAACTACTTGTTTAATTTGCAAGAAATTAAAAAAAAATTTTTTGAAAAAGTTGATTGCTTAGAGTTTTTCCCTTTCTGTCATTTTTCTCGTTTCTAAATTTTTGTCGTCATGAAATTCTCCTTCCAACAATACGGTGATATCGTGTACCATTATGGAAAACCTGATGGAAACACTTACGAAAAAAAATTTCTTTAATTGAAAACATTAAAAAAAAAATCGTTTTCATTTCAAACGAAAAAATTAGCAATTTTCAATGATATTTCTTTTTCATTTAAAAAGTAAATTATGCATTTATTGAAAATTCAGTTATTTTAAACACGAATATCTCGAAAACGAAGCCACCTAGGCAATTGGCGTAAGAACAAACATTGTGGCTTTTGTTCTCAGCTATCACGTGTTTAAGTTTAGACAAAAGTTTAGGGGACACCCTGTATAATAATGTGTTTATATACACCCTTACGTTTTTATTTTTAGAAAGTTATTTTCTTTATTTTTGTACAAGCTCATTACTCGGTATTCAGTCTTCTATTTTGGTATCTAGGAAATTAAGAGCTGGTAACGTGGACTCGCAAAGTTTTTACTTTGAACCTATTGGTTAAATTATTTTTCATTAATCCTAATTTAAAAAATATTCGTTCTACCCACGCTCATGCTGTGAGGTAAAGTTAATACCTGCGCTGCCAATTGCTATAAATTGAGATACAAATGTTCGTTTAAAGAATTTTTTAGATTGCATACTGTATGCCAAAAACTCTCAGCATTTTATATTTCAAAAATGTGTTTTTATAATTTATCCCTAGCTTAACTTTCTACTAATTTGTATTCGCTAATAAAGGTCTTTAAGAGGCCTTTCAGAATCAGTAAAAAGTAGAAAAAAGTCAAATCGCCGAGATGCAGAGCTTTCGGATAAAAAATGGAAAAAAATTCACGTAACCTCAATTTGCTCAGCCAGATGGCAGGTAGCTTATGACGAAGCCCATAGGTCTTACCGTTCCAAAGTTATGACCATTTTACTGAAATGCAAAAATTTTGTTTTTGTTTTTGGAAGCGAAATAACAGTACACATTTATTTGTTTTTGTAAATTAACACGTTTAAGATTTTATTTTATTGAAATTTTGGGCTGAAGAATCAAACACATAAGGAAAAATAACTGTTGATGTTAAAGGAAGTTTTCAATGTGGTTCCCATTTTCTACTAAACACAATTGCAGCCGTTTGTGAACCACAGCCACCACGTTTAGTTCACTCATCTTTTCACGAACTTTCACCGCAGCTTCCTCAATGCGTGCAAGTAACTGCTCACGATTGTGGATCTGCACAGAATACACACAATCTTTCATGTAGCCCCACAAAAAGAAATCAAGTGGTGTGAGATCTGGAGATCGTGGCGGCCAGGCGATTAGTCCAGCTCGTCCAATCCAACGTCGAGGGAAATTGGTGTTAAGCCAATCCCGCACAATACGCCCGGAATGCGGTGGAGCACCATCTTGTTGGTAGAAAACATGATTTCGTACCGCAAGAGGTACTTCCTCTAGGATTTCTGCATGACTTCTTGCAAAACAGCCAAATAATTTTGCGAATTTAACCTGGGCGGAAGTACTTTTGGCCCAATCAAGGTGTTGTCGATGATGCCAGCCCAAACGTTGACGGCAAATCGGTGTTGAAATGCTGTTTCTTTCTTGTTGTGGGGATTGTCATGGGCCCATTCGTGCAAATTATGGATATTAGTTATTAGTTATGCTTCGTCGGTCCACACAATCGAACGTAAAAGCATAAATGCGTGTACATCACGTTGCAACATCTCACGGCAAAAGTTGACGCGTAGTGGCAAATCGGCCGCCAAGAGTTCTTGAACTGGTGTGAAATGGAATGGAGGTTTTTTTTCTTTGTGAAGGACGCGCCATACTTTTGATTGTGCCACACCAACTTGGACCGCGATTCGTCTTGTGCTTGTCGTTGGGTTCTCGTCTATCGCATCCAAAATTAACTCTTCAACTGCAACATCGTGTTGTTCATTTCCGGGACGCTCCATTTGTGTAAACAACGTACCTTCACGAAATCGGCGGTGTGTCTCACTGAATGTTGTTCGGCTTGGTGGTCGTCGATTAGGAAAATGTAATGCATAATCCCGCGCAGCAGCTCTTGCATTACCATCGCAGAATCCATACATGTAATGAATGTCTGCTAATTCTCCGTTTGAATAAGTTGCCATTTTTACTAATTCAAAACACAACGTACTCGAAACTGTTGCTGCAGCAGAGATTAGTGTAAACTTTTACTTTTTTGTCATTATTCACTTTAAAAAATCCAGACAAAAATCACTTGTACTTTTCGCTTTCGTAGACACTAGTTGAATGACAAAATTCTATCAATGAATATCAATGAAATAAAAATTGCAAATATATCTAAATTGGTAATGTATATTAAGGTAAGGAACAGTCAACAGAAGACCTTACCATCGAAACCCTTCAGTTCGGACGGAGGAAACAATCGCTGCAGCCATACAAAATAAACCACGATTTTCGACAAGAAGCTTATCTGCTCAAATGGGTATAAGCAGATAGTCATTACAGTCAATTATGCATTTTGCCAGAAGATTCTTCAAATTGTGGAAGAGGACAGAAACATGTTGAACTGTCTTTTAATGTCTGACGAGGCCCATTTCGATTTAAACGGCAACATAAAGAAACAAAATTGTCGAATATGGGGTGCTTCCAACCCACAGATATTCCATGAGACGGAATGGCATCCACTTCGAGTCACAGTGTGGTGTGCAGTTTCATCACGCTGCAGTGTTGGCCCCTACTTCTTCGAAGAACACGGTCACACCGTTACGGTTACTGGAGACCGTTACTTGAGCATGTTGAGAGTTTTTCTATCCAGAAATGCGCCGAATGAGAATTCCTTTCAACTCTTTGTGGTTTCAGCGAGGTGGTGCAACTCCTAACATAGCCCGGCCTGTTATGACAGAATTGCGACGAAAATTTCACAATTAGCTGATATCCAGAAACTCCACATTCCGTTGGCCCCCCAAGTCGCCTGACCTTACTGCATCTGACTTTTTCTTGTGGGGTTATTGCAAACAGGAAGTCTACAAAGCAAAACCAACAAATTTGAACGAACTAAAACAATCCATTCGAGATTGAACAAATTAGTTATTGGCCACACATTACACTGTATGCGTTGGTTCAGAGTACATCTTTGCGAGTGGATCTCATTGTTGTTCTCTCTGTTTATCTGAATTGGTATACCCTACAGTCCGTTCGAGTCGCTATACATTGAGTGTACGACTTCAATATTGCACGCTGATACTCATAAACACATACATACACAGATTGATACATTTTTCGAGTGTCGTCTGGTATAGTAATCAGCAACAATGTGTTTTGGGCAAATGCCCTGCAGTGGGGTCGCGACGGAGAGGATATCATTTGTAACAAGGATATCATTTGTACATGTACTACACATGTAATGGTTTGGATTTGCAGTATTTTTTTCCAGCAATAGGTGACAGTCTTGGTCAGTGTAATTATTGATTATTTATTTTAACTCCGTTACAAATAAGTCCAGCTGGAGATGGAATAATTTTTTCAAAATTCATCTTAAACTTAAATTTACAAATAAAAATATCTTATAAATACAATATATAAATACAATAAATTTCTTATAAATACAATAAAATACAAAGAAGAAAAAAAATAAAAAATTTAAATAAAATTTTAAACATTGAAACAAAAAAAATAAATTTACATAATAAAAATTTAAAATAAGGAAACAAGAAACAGCAAATACATATGAATAGCGAAATTAAAAACAAAACAAAATTAATATAATAAAAACTTAAAATAAGGAAACAGCAAACAGCAAAATCAGGAAGCAGGAACCGGGAACAAGATGCAGGAGAAGATTTCAAAATCAGGAACAAAAACCCAAAGCCAAGCGGGAAGAAAACAGGAACCAGCATTCGAGATACATTGATTAACAGCAAATACGTCATATGGGATATGATGTTGAGTTGGCAGTATAAATAATAGTTAAAACACCCGAGTTACAAAGCAGGAAAAGCAACACCAATAAAATCAGGAAAAAATGTGAAGACAGGCAGCAGGAAATCAGGAACCAGGAGCATAAGTTAAGACATCAGAGTTACGGAGCAGGACAAATAACACCAATACAACCAGGAACAATACCAAATAGACGAAATAAAAAGACGCCATGATATCGAGTTGACATTATACAGGAAACCAGCAAACAACGAAATCAATAAACAACAGCAAATAATTTAACGGAACAGGATCGGTAGAAATATGGGAAACAGAAAAAGCAACAGCAATAATTAGACGCGACATCATCAGTCCAGGAACCAGGAACATACATTAAAACACCAGAGTTACGAAGCAGGAAAAATATCACGAAACCAGGAACAACACCAAATAAATGTAATTAGAAGACGCAGTGCTATCAACTCAACAGGAAAACAGGAATATGGAGCAGCAATAATTGGACACGACATCATCAGTAGAAGAAATTCTCAGCAACCAGGAACCTATATATATCAGCATATAGAACTCAAGAATCGTCGGAGAAATGATTCTTGCAGGCAAAAGAATTGAGGTAATAAAATGCAACGACTTTATTCAATCCTAACGGCATTACAAGCGTTACATTGATTTAACGATTCGAATGATATGAACTGGCAACCATAGCATGTGTAAATTCGTAAGTAATATACTTTTTCACCCTGGCTAACGGTTCAAAAAACGGTAGATAAATATAAAGATCATTATAAAGAAGAAATAGAGTGCGGACCGGGTTATAATAATCGTAATTAGATCTTGAGACAGACAATTTTAAAGGACGAAAATTTCTAGTAACGCGAGATGGTACATTAAAACGAATTTTACTGAGAAAAAATTTTTAATCAACTTGACCGTTTATCAATTGTATAATAAACATAGATCTTAACACTTCGTTCAAGTGTAGGAAGGTCAATAAGTTTTAAACGGTTTTCATAAGGTGGTAAATTTTCCGATTGATTCCAGCCTAAACCATGCAAAGCAAATAAGAGACATTTTTTCTGGATTGACTCAATTGTATCTACTATATAAACACGTTATAGTATGGGCTCCAAACTACGCATGAATACTCAAGGGAGGGCCTATCTAGACCAACAAAAGGACTTTTCGTTATATATGGGTCAGCAAACTCCTTAGACCACATATTTATTTTTCGATAATATCGCGCACCGAACTTTGTGTTTAAGTCGGATCTTAACGCAATGTTTGTCTTTCTGCGAATTTTTCGTCACAAATTGATATTTTTCTTTGACGGTGCTAGTTCTTGCTGAGTAGCACAATCGATCAATATATTCCAAAATGTCACTGAGTTTATTTATTCCCTTAGACGACACGATCGTAGAATTTTATTCCTATATCAGCGATAACATCATTCCGGTAGCATGAACAAGCCCTTGTAGCAGATATGAGAATAAACGCAGTCTCGTAAATGGTCAATTGAAGATTATATTCAATCTTTCCTCGATTTCGTCAGAATCTGCGCATGCCCTCAAACGACTTCAAAGGGACATTAATTCGTGTATATCGGCCTTGAAGGTTTATGATATCTACGTGGACAGTTGGGATCCGATATTTGTTTTTCTGTGTTCGACTCGCCTTCCCGATTCTACCCTTGCTCTTTGGTAACACACACTACGTATAAGACTTCTATTCCGAAGTGGTCTGACTTTGATGATGTCCTTACTAATACCTACTGGACCTTGGGCTCAGCTTGCAAAATACGAAGTGGACCTTAAACATCTGGGCATAAAGATGCTCCGTTCGAGCGACATTCGAAGGTCAGTTCGTTCCAAAATAATATTTCCTGTACAAATTTACGTGCCCAAAGAGTCACACGTCATCCGAAAGTGTTTCCAATTCATGAAAATGAGATTAAGCGAGAAGGACTGTGTCCCAATTGCTTTTAAAAAAGGCATATAGTCAAAAATTGCTTGAGCAATTCAATTCAAAATATTTATTAATCCAAAAATAGAGATATGTTACAGAATTGTGAATATTGTCATTTGATATTTCAGCAACTGGAACTTAGTATATAATTACACTTGATTGTCCCGGGCCTGAATTGCACGAGCAGTATAGTTTTTATACGAATAATAAGCGGCATAAAACATTACAGCATAAAAACAAAAAACATCCTATGAAAGGATTTGAGTGAGCTACTCACAACTAGTGAGCTGGATCCAGATCCTAACGGTATTTTGAGAATCTTTATCAGGGCTAAATACTCGATACTGTTACCGCTACTAAGCGAGGAGACCTTCGTCGAAAGAAATCTAAGGTGGTCTGCGCAGGGATCCAACCAACGTTCTCCTGTACATGAGTCGAACACACTACCACTGCACCACCGACGGTCACACATTACAGCATAAAGATTCGAACAATGCTTCATAATCTGTTCCATCACACCGATCACGTAAAGCAAGTGCCAATTCAAACCTGAATCCAAATTCCGCTCCAACCTGCTCTAGTACATTCCACAAGTTCGGGAGCAGGAATTATTCAATCGTGTTTTTCGTCAAATTCTCGGGTGTCTTGCTAGGTGCAACGGTGGTTAACATGTGTCCTTTTGAAATGACGTATTGCGCTCAGGCATTTTATTATTATTGTTCTAGGGGAACATTTATTTCGCAACAATTGCTCAATATACGAGTATTAAGCCACCCTTTAGGCGTACAAGCACAGTTTTGGCTGGAATAATTCAGTATTCACCAGAGTTCAAAACCAATATGCACTAGTTCTGGCATCAAGATTTGATAAAGATTTCGAACTCACAGTGACGGCTTTGGCGATACCGAAACTTTCGGGAAATCTTCAGTCTAATTCAAGTCCGACTTCTGTTCGAAGTCTTCCGAATATTAAGTTGGTTGGCCCTTATTTCTACTAGAGATGAACGATCCAGTGATTTTTTAAGAACGGCGATCTCAGTGAACGTGATTCGTAAGTCGCCGTTCTTTGAAACAGTGAACGTGATCACAGTTTTTTAATTTAATGCTAAAATATACATATCGTCATCTGAAATGCAAAAGGCCGTAACTAACAACATTTTCAAAATTGACTTTTTGATTGAAATTGGTACATAATACCAAACTACACGTCCTCGCAAATTTTTAGCCTTCTCCCACTAAAAACACCGACATTATTAACGAAATTCTTAAAAGATTTACGAACAAATGTGAATAAATTTATTTTGTTTTTTGCTTCTCCTGAACAATTTTGAAAATGTTAGTTACGGCCTTTTGCATTTCAGGTGACGATATATGTACAAATGAGCAAATTTACTTTAGTCTGAATTCGCGTATTTTTGCCTAGTAGGGCATAAAACGCTGGTACAAAAAAAAAATTGCACACGAGTCCAAATTATTCGAACTATACGCCTCCAAAGCTTGAATGTATAATCGCGCATAACTCGGCCACTTATTAACCGATCCTCTTGAAACACATTTCACTAGAAAGGTCCTTATAAAATCTGTAAGTGTGTATAAAAATATTTGGTTGTATTGACCCATTGGGGGCTAGAAGCAAAAATTGAATTTTTAACCTCACTTTTAATTATTAATTAATTGTTTGATTATTTTTTCGAAGACTCCGATAATAGACAAGTCCTCAAAAAAATTGTGTTTCCAAGGTACAATACTCAACAATAACCCTTCAAAGACCGGAGATATTTAAGTTAAAACAAATTTAAGCCACAAGTCAAACTTAATTTTTTTTATAGTTTTTTAGCATTTGATAACTCGATAACTGAGCTTGTTATCGGAAAAAGGTATTTATTTTTTTCTTCTTATTTTTAAGATGTCTATAAGAAAATAATATAAAATAGTATTTTTGTGTCACAAAGCATTCTGCGCGGGAGGCATTCGGTCGGGCTTAGACATTTGCTCTTCTGCTGTAGGTCCAACAGTGGTTTCGGCTTATTATTTTTGTGTCAGAAATTAATAAATTAAAATATATTTAGACACGGATTTATAGAGTTTAAAAAGCCCTTGTAATGATGCCCCGTGGTACCAGATCGGATAATAAATACTTGATTTATGACCGATTATGTACTCAAGCTTTAAGAGCCTATATCTCAAGAAGTTGTGACGAGCGGGGGGAAAATACATTTTTCAACTCAGCGCAGCAAACTTTGTCGGTGGGGAAAGTTTTTGTAGATCAGACAATTCTGACTAAAGTAAATTTATGCCACTTTAATTTTATTACCTTGTTGTATTTAGTGTTAAAGTGCTTCCACATTTCAAATAAATCTTGATCGAACGGAAGAACCAAAATACAGAAAAAACCCAAAATAATGAAAGAACGACATAAATAAAAGAACAGCAACACTGAAGGAACGGCAACAGTGAAAGAACGGCAACAATAAAAGAACGACTTTGAAAGTAACGGCTACTTGAAACATTCGCTCACTGCAGTTGCCAGTGATTTTGCAATCACGGTTATTAAATCACCGCTCCTAAAATTTCGCTCATCTCTAATTTCTACAAGAGTAAACAAAATGACCTGCTGTTTGGTAGTGATTCAAAAGCCCGGTATTAGTGTTTTATGAAATTTTCGCTGCCATAAGAAGTACGTGTATAAAAAATTAAAATTTCATGGAGCGACAATTTCGCTCACGTTTCATTTGCCTGGTACTAAGATCCTTGCGAAAATTTCGTAAGCAAAATCAATTACAGGGTTGTTACACCAAAGTTATTTCGTACGAAAACAATTGTTTGGACCGGAATTTTGACATTTCGTTAATTTTACCAAACTAAAGTAATACCACATGGGTTAAAAATAAAATGGAGTGCGAAGAGGAATTGTTATTGAATTATTTGCAAGGTAAATCAAAGACATGTGGTAACTCTCCGTGACAAAATTTTCCGTTTAGAGATAAATGGCAAAATATCTTATGAAAATTTCGCAAGAACTGAATACGGGGCTAAAGCGAGGAATGAGTAGATCAGTGTTGCCAGAAGCCGTCTAAAAAAGATATGCCAAATGACCAAAAAAAAATTATGTAAAATGGAAAGAAATTATGCTAAAAACATAGAAAAAAAATTTATGCAAAATGCAAAAAAGTTATGCTGGAATTAAATGAAAACATCTTTTTATATATTTGCGTTTGTGTATATTATTTAGTACCTACTAAATGTATATAATACAGTTTTAAGCGTTTTAATCATAATTCATACATGACAAATTCATATATTTTTATCAGCCCAGAAAAAAAACAGTTTAAAATCAGAGATGTGAATTTTTGATTCAAAAACTATCATGAAATATTAACATAAAAAAATGTGTTTTGTTTCAAAAAGTTCCGATGATTTGGAGCTTTCTTGGGTGCGATTGTTGAGATATATATTGGATTTGTATATTGTAGCTACACTTGTTAGAAGTAAGTTCTAAAATTTTAATCTGGGAGGCCCATAACTTTTTGAGAAACAATGGGACGTGCTTTTGATATTAAATATTTGGAAAAGAAGAATGTTCCATGATACGGATTTTTCCAAACTTTTATATTTTCTGTATTTTCACAATTTGGCGTTACTGAAAATCTATTTTCCATTTCTTACATGTTTTTCTTTGATAATACAGTGCAACACATAAAATGCGCACTCCGACTTCACTCCAGTTGCTGAAAGTATTTATCAAAACTAACAAAATGGCATTTGGGGTTTTCCTAGATTCAATCGAAATCAAATGCCTTCCGCATAGTTGCAGGTTGAGACTACGAGAAAAGAAATATAAAACAAACAGGTTTGAGAAACCCGCATCAAACTAGTGCTTCAAAATCGCAAAATTGTAAATATTTTTTTAGACTTCCCCGATTTTGTTGAACCAGATTTGATAAAATTTAAGTTTACATTATCTTCAACTTATGCCTATACCACCAAATTTTAATTTGATCAATAATTTCAGAGTAATCAAACAAATATTTTTTTCGTTAAAATATTATTTTTACTTTCATTAAAAAAATCATGAACAATCGAAAAGGGGAAGCAGTGTTTGAATTTTATTACTTTATCATTAAGTTATATATCTTATGACGATAACAAGTCATGGATCATAAAAATAAATATAAATTTTACGCTTATATGCCTTTGCACTCTGGAAATCTGTCTTTTTGTTGTGGTTTGGATGCAAATATAACGTGTTCGTAGCTTGTCGCCAATATACTACATTTGTGCCCAAACATATTGTGTTGCCTATTCGATATAACGTATTTGATACACAATGAATAGTAGACTATAATAAATGATTTTGAGACCCGAATGAGGCTTTGTTTGTTGAAAACCGCTAAAAAGAAAAACAAGAGAGACAAGAAAGAATCAAAAAGGCAGCAAATCTTCAATTCATGAAAACAATGCTTGCAAACATGTACATGTTTCCTACAATATGTTGCAGGTGCAATCCGGGGCATTTTTGCTTTCGTAAACACTTGTTGAATGACAAAAATTGGATGAATGAACACATAAATACTGCGAAATTTTCAACTGAATTACCTGAAGAAAATTTTTTGCAAAAGGGATTTCTAAATGTACTAGGTGCAGTGTCCTGATACACTACCACACGCTGAAAAATCTGTAATTTTTTGTTGTTTGGATGCAAATATAAAGTGTGTTTGGAGCTTGTCGCAAATATAATGTACTTGTGTCCAAACATATTGTGTTTCCTATTTAATACTACATGTTTTAAACACATTGATTATTTACATTTTATATTTTAAACACATTGATTATGTTATAATATATTTATATGTACACATATATTTATGTTTGAGATACAAATACAGCTTTGTTTGTTGCACTTTCTATGCTCTCTCGAGAACAAGAGAATAAAAGAGAGAAGCCGTGATGCCAACTCTGAAGGAACGAAACGCGCCGTCCAACTACCAAAAATGTGCTAAAACGGGCCAAATATCGAAAAGAACTAGAAAAATCCCGATAGTGCTAAAACGCGCTTAATAAATAAGTGATGTCCAATAGGGACCGGTAGATTTTGACAGTCCATGGCGGTTACGTTATCTCCTTCCTGTTATTTATTTTTCAGAGAGAAATCAAAATGGCAAGTTACAGCCCCTAGCATTACGTGCAAATAATAAAATGGTATTATCAAAACGGGTGTTCCCTTGTGTTGACGACACCCATTTTTGAATCAACAGGTACTTAAACAAGCATTGCTGGATTTGCCACAGAATGCCATTGTTTGGTCTAGATGGCGGGCCGGAGGAATCATCGGTCAGTAGTTCTTGGAAGACGATGATGGCATTACTATCAAATCAAATAATTACATGTGGTTCCAACAGGTTGTCGCTACTTGATACACAGCTGATGCTGCAATGGGTATTTTGCGCGCCCGATTTTAGGGATATCACTACAGACACCGTGCATTTTAACAAGTTAGACTTTTTCTTGTGGGGACCCATAATTCGCAGATTCAGCCAAAATTCAGCTTGATTTATGCGCCAGTTATTGAAAATTTTAACTCTCGGTTTCGCGCTAACCACCGAACGACGGCATATTTGTTGTATCTCATACGCAACTTGTTTTTACTAAATTGTAACTTCCCTTTTGGAAAATCCTTCCAAATGGTCAGGCGAAGGGACGATGTTTGCAGTGCAGATTTGACGGAACCAGCATTGTCATCAATATCTGCATTATTATTTATTAAGTCTGTTCTAATAAAATTGCTTAAAATTAAAAGAAAGTTTGATTTTAAGCTTGAATATAAATAAGGCAGTCTCGAACTCTCTGATTGGAATTCCTTATTTAAATTATTGATCATGGGCAATACATATGACAAAAATAAAAAATAAGATTTCATCTTACTGGTCATTCCTTCAGCGAGTCTTTTCGGTTTTATATCATTTACACCATATGCGCAAGAAATGAAAAGGAGTTTTAGACAATCCCATTGTTCGATAATGCGTAATACAACTCCTTCCAAAGAAAGCCACCTTGTTTTGCAAATTCCAAATATTTTATGTGGCTCTACCGAACAATATTCCTGGAATTCTTTTAATTCATTTACACGCTTAAGGCTACGTGAGAAGAATTCATAAATATTACGGCAAAGTTTATCAATATCATCTGGTAACTTCTTGGAAGCATAACTTGAGCAAAGGTCGAGTGAGTGGCTTGAGCATTTTATATAAAATAAATCGGTTTCACTTTTTAGTAATGACTGCAATCCGTTAATGTTACCAGCCATGACATTAGCCCCGTCGGTTGCCAGCCCAATTAAGTTTTTCAGCGGAATATTGTTAGAAGAAAAAAAAATCTTTTATTAGATTAAAAATTGCGTCAGATTTGGTCAGCTCTAGTAACGCGATAAACTTGTCATGTAGGCCGTGTGCTTTGTCAAAATATCGCGCAAGAAATACAATACATGACTTCGTAGAAATGTCCGTTGTTTCATCCAAATCAAAGAGAATTTCTTTGTTCTTAGGTCTGACATAACGTTTTGACTTGCTTGCTTAGCAATATAATCTACTAGCTGCACCGATTTTGTTCTGCCACATTTAATATGTTTTGCAATCGATGAATCTGGGCAGCACTCTACTAATAAGCCTGGTAAAAAGTCCATTAACAAAAGGGGTAGGTTGTGCGTTATGCAAAACATAACAAGTGTAAGTTCAGCGTTTCTAACCTGTTGACTTTGTGTTTGCTGATCATTATTGTAGAAATTTTCCATCGCATGTTGTTTTTTTTTTTACTTCAAAATTTTGGATATGGAGGGTGGATTCTCGTGAGCCTTCAGATGACTTATTAATGGCTTTGCACAACAAATGCAAAATGCAGATCCATCTTTTTCCCGTAGCCATTTGAATGAATGCAACCACTCAGGTTTAAATTTCTTTTTAACTCTTTCCTGTTTGTTCTCATCGCTAGAAATAGTACAACATTTGTAAATCAAGTTCTAAACATATGGAAATATGTATGCACATTACCTCTCTGAAGTGTTGTTCTTAGTATTATCATCGAGAGATTTTGATTTTTTGCTTAAAAATCTAAAAAGAAATTTTCTATAATACGTTATTTGAATAACAGTACATACACCACACACTTATCCATTCTATTATCTATTCTGATGTTTTGCCCTTATGTGAATTTGGATACATATGTATATTTGATTTTAACTTAAACATGGTCTTCAACCCGTTATAAATTGATGAAGAAATAAGAACAAAAATCTTACACCTACAAAAAATACATACCTAAAACAAAAACTACTTCATATTTGTTATGGCCCCTGTTCACTTATTTCTTGTACAACTATTTATTTCTTTTATTTCTATTTCTATTTTTTTATTTCTATTCTTTTAGTTAAGGCATGTCTACATATCTCCACAAACAAAATATTCAAATACTTTTATTATGAATATTTTTTGCATTCTACACTTTGTTTTAAGCGACAAATAAGTAATTTTTGATTTAGGTATGTATGTATTTTGTGAGATTTTTGTCCTTTTTTTATAAATTGATAAAGGGTCCATCATCTTGTTTACAAAATATAAACAGTTCAATGCAATTCAACTCAATTCAATACAATTGAACTCAGTTGAACTCAATGGAATTCAATTGAACTAAATTCAATTCAACTCAATTCAGTTCGATTCAATTCAATTCAATGCAATTGAACTCAATTCAACCCAACACAATTTAATTTAATTAAATTCAATTCAGTTCAGTTAAATTGAAATCAGTACAATTCAATTAAATGAAATTCAATCCAATTAAATTAAATTTAACAGAATTCATCTCAATTCAATTCCATTCAATTCAATTCGATTCATATAAATTGAATTCCATTCGATTCAATTCAAATCAAATCAATTCAAATCAACTCATTTCATTTCAAATCAATTCAATTCAATTTAATTCAATTAAATTCAATCCAATTGAATTCAATTCATTTGGGCATTTAAAGTCCATTTATACTGATAAATTTCAAATTTGATACTGTGCATTAGCATCTTTCCTACATTAATTTCAAGGGAACATTATAAATTTAAACTCTTCTGCAAAAATGTACGGCCGTTTCAAATAAGGATCAAACCTTGAAAATCATATGTAAGGAATAACCCATTATCATATACATGATCCAAACCGATTGAAGCCTTATACTGGGGTACCAAACAATTTTTGGGTTCGGTCAAAATTCGAATCAATATATTAACATTGAGGCTGTGGACGGGCACAATAACCGGAAAACGACCAACAAATTCCTAAACAAATAACATCAATTTGCGAATTAGTAGGAGAATAAAAAACAATTTCAATAATTTCAAAAATACCGGTATCATGCCAAATTCGACGAGATCACGAGCTTGTACTTTAGTGAAACATCTATCACCTTCCTCTTGATCGTCCTCCATCGGACTAGCAGCTGATTGAGCAGCACGTCTGCCTGAAGAGCCGGAGGTGGGACCACCAAAACCCCAATACTTTGTAACAATTTTAATAATATAAATTTAAAATATACAAAAACCACTTTTAACATATTTTTTAAACGATACAGACCTTTTCATTAAGCCTTCTGGCTAGACGATCTAAGCCCGTGAAAACTCCTGTGGCCACAAAAAGTATATTGGTGGTATCAACCTGCACCGTCTAGTCACTAAGTTTACGGGGTGAATTACGCTGGGGCACATTAACAACCGTTCCCTCCAACATCTTAAGCATACCTGTCGAAAAAATTAAACAAATTACACGAAAAAATTAAAAACCAGCTTTAAAATCGGACTTACCTCCTGCTTTGTGTCCATACAAAAACAATATAATTTATCAAAACAAACCATTTATTGTGAACAAACATATGGGTGGTGAATACTGCAAAATCTAAAGTGGACATTCACAGTTGCCCCAACTACTGTAATAGATGCTGCTTCTTCATCGAACCTACGTTAGCGAAGTCATAAACATCTGCTACATTCACAATCCATATTCAAACCCACTACAACGAGTACCTTATGCGTGCAACAGCACCTATAACGAGTACAATATTGAGCGAATTGGTGTGTCTACACTAAATTAGTCTATGGTTTTAAGTAAAAATTGTTGACAAACTTCAATATGTTTGAAGTTGTAGTTTATGTTGTACTCATAAGTAAATTGTCTTTTTGTAAAGCGTTTTTCAACAGAGACGCTACAAAAATAAGTCGAGAGGGAGAGCAAACGACGCCCCGCTCTTTTGTCATTTCTCTTCAGTAAGGTTTGCCATTTCATGGAAAGATATACGAGCCAACAACGAGTCGAAATTATTAAAATTTACTACCGAAATTTGGAGTCAGTGGTCTCAACTTTAAGAGCGCTACGTCCAATTTATGGTCGTCATAATCGTCCTACCAGATCAACAATTGAGCGTCTAGTGGAAAAATTTGAATCCACAGGCACAGTACAAAATGTTCCCGTGCCAGTGAGACAAAGAAGTGCCCGTAGTGTCGAGAATATTGCTGCCGCTAAGGCTTCAGTTCAAGAAAGCCCAAATGTGTCTCTCACATGTCGTTCTCAAGCGTTGGGCATCTCTGTGACGTCGTTGTGGAGAATTTTGCGAAAAGATCTTGGCCTACATCCTTACAAGATCAAACTGACGCAAGAACTGAAGCCGCTTGACCACCATAAGCGTCGTATGTTCGTGAATTGGGCTGAGCAACAACTTGAAAATGATTCGGATTTTCATCGGAAAATCACCTTCAGCGATGAGGCTCATTTCTGGATGAATGGCTTCGTCAATAAGCAAAATATGCGTTATTGGTCAGACCGCAATCCACACGTAATCCATGAGTCATCATTGCATCCCGAAAAAATTACGGTTTGGTGCGGTTTATGGGCCGGCGGCGTTATTGGCCCGTACTTCTTCCGTGATGATCAAGACCGGCACATTACAGTGAATGCGAATCGCTACCGTTCAATGATAACCGAATATTTTTGGCCCCAATTGGATAATATGGACTTGGAGGACATGTGGTTCCAACAGGACGGCGCCACACAGCGAATTCCACAATCATTTATTGGAAACCAAGTTTGGTGAACGTGTTATCTCACGAAATGGCCCAGGCGATTGGCCGCCTCGGTCGTGCGATTTGACGCCGTTAGATTATTTCCTGTGGGGCTACGTCAAGTCTATGGTCTATGCCAACAAGCCAGCGACGATTGACGAACTTCGTACGAATATCGAACGTGAAATTACAGCAGTATCGGCCGATTTATGCTTGAAAACTGTCGAAAATTGGGTTCAGCGTCTGGACTTCTGCAAGCGTGCCCGTGGTCGCCATGCAAAACAAATCGAGTTCCATACATAATGGCATCGAACGTACTTTCACAGGAATGAAGAATTTCATTGGTATCTAAAACCGGTTTTGTTTTATTTAAAAAAAGCTTTTGTAGCGCTCTTGTTGAAAACCCCGTTACTTTCCTATCTTTTTCTGGCAACAGATTTACGTTTAATACATGAGCGCAACTAATCTTTTTGGCTCTTGCTGCAGCCCATACCCCAGAAATGCTCGCTTAATAACTCCCTGTCCTTTTCAGTGAAATTGGAGCTGCAGTTTCTTTGTTATGGATGCAGGGATTCGGTTTAACTGCGGTATTTCGTTTTTTTTAATCTCTTAGGAACAGCTTTAGGAGCTCTGTATCCTCTCTTTCCTACACACATTTCTTCCACAATGTCTAGCTCGGAGTCGCTGCTGCTATACGGAACAAGAACAATTCTCGTTGGCAACTTAAAATAAAAAAATTATTACACTAAAATCACATTTAGGAAAAAGTAGCCAAAAATGATTTGCATTTTTTATCTTATTGGACACATCACTAACATGTGTATTGCAAAACTCGATGAAATTTCTATAATCAACGAAAACATAGTTTCCTTTCTTTCACCAGTTGCCATTTTAATAAATATTAGCAAGGAATCAAAACAGAAACGTAAACTTTTCTAAGGCCGCACACAAAAATTTAAGAATGAAAATTAAACGACACCACGCGGTCAGGAAATTTGTAAACAGAAAGTAAATGTCGGTTAAGTTATTTTTGTTTTGACTTTATCTTCGGAACTGCACATTTGCCAGCTGTGAAATTTTTTGTCGCTTGAGCTTTTTTCGCGGTTAGGGCTCGATATGTTTGTACTAAATCTGATTGAAACCACGTTTCCTGTTTGTCAAATATTCCAATTGAGCGATAATTGTTTTGAATTTATCAATCGATGAACTGCTGTACGAAACCAGACATAGAGAAAGCTGGCCATCGGAAAGCTGCAATCCTACTCAAGGAGGTTTCGCAGCTTTTGGCACAGAACTCACCCCCTACCGATGACGAGCCTGATGCGCAGTGGAAACCCATTTCAGACTCTATAAAAACCGTACTTGGTTTTGAAAACCCGCTTCGCAACAAACCATGGTATGATGAAGAGTATCGCATATCAAGTGATGAAAAGAACGCTGCACGTATGGCAATGCTTCAGTCGATTGCAACACGAGCTGCAACAGAGTGGTATAGGGAAGAAGAAGGTAAACCCTCTCTTTAGACGTAAGAAACGGTAGCGGAGAAAGCGCGAGAGTGAGAAAATTGGGACATACAGAAGGACGAACGAAGATCGAAAATGCTACCAAAAAGTCAAAAACGGAACTAATAGGCATGGTACAGCCAAGAACGTAAATCTCATAGCAGATGTGCAGAGCATGTTGGGAATATGGAGAGATCATTCGCGGTACTGGTACCTGAGATATCCAATGACGATGGGACAATCGATCGCAATATGAACGACTACGTCGACTGCCCCCTCCTAACCAAGACGAGGTCAGAACAGATATTTCCCAGCTTCAGAACAACAAAGCCGTAGGAGCCGATCTTTTACCGGCGGAGCTGTTTAAGGCTGTCGGCGATGAGTTGATAAGGTGCATACATCAGCTCATTAGCAAAATTTGGTTAAATGAATGCATGCCCGGCGACAGGAGTCTCAGTGCACTATGTCCCATATTTAAAAAAGCTGACTCGATTCTCTTTGCCATCTACCGCCTTCTATCCATAGCATATGAGGTTCTATCAAGTATAATGTGCGAGAGACTAAAACCAATTATCGCTGACCTGGTCTGGAAAATCGACAACTGACGAGATTTTCTCGTTACGCCAAATTCACGAAAAACAAATCAATACCTATCTTCTATTAATCCACTATATGGCATCCTCCGATAACCCGATACGGGAGAAACTCTACGAAGCTATGTCTGAACTTGGTATTCCCGCAAAACTCATACGGCTTTGCAGGATGACCCTACCGAACCTTTCGAAACTAAGCGAGGCCTCAGCCAAGGCGACACCCTATCGCGCGATCTCTTTAACTTCTTAATGGATATCATTATGAGAAACGCTGGAGCCAACTTGAATAAAACCATCAGCAACAAAAGTCACACGCTGCTCGCGTATGCTGGGGATACAGATATAATTGGGTTCACAATTAGAGAATTTACTGCGGTGTTTTCGATAATTGAGAAGGAGTCGGCAAAAGTGGGTCTGACACTAAATGAACACAAGACAAAATTAGTGGTTTCAACGAGCAGAGCCTCCACGCGATTAGACCAAAGCAAGTTATTCAATAAACAATAGTTTTTGGTTTTTTTTTAAATCCACAGAGAGCGCTTGTGTTTTTATGTCTAATCACGCAGGGTTGCCTACGAAGCTGAAATTGCAGAAGGAATTGCCAAGGATTATTCCATATATAATTGTAGAGGGACCTGCTGATAACACAGAGAAGTCTTTTTACGTTTATTTTGAGAAACCTCTCTACAAATTTAAATCGTTAATAGAAAGTTTCGACATGCTAACAATTTTCGAAATGCAAATAATTATCACAATGATTTGCTATCAGACAATTCTTAAGAAACTGGTGGAAAAGGTAAATGCGTCTTCAATAAATTGCACGATTTGTTTGAACGCATTTGCGTATATGATTTCTACAATATACTGCAAGGTTTAATAAACTCTAGAAAGCAATTTTTCCAATTTGGGGAAATAGAAATTGTAAATTTTTCTTTGCCTTTATGTATCGCCAGAATAAGATCTTCTAACCTGAAAATAAGCTGCTGAGGTTTGGCGTTTTACTAATTTTTTACCATTAAGCCGGAGTCACAATGCAAGCGACACTTTCAAAAGGCGTTCACAATGCAAGCAACAAATGTGTTCGAATATGTTCGAATAAACAGCTGACTCACAGTTTGTTTAAATTTTTTCAATTACAGAAGTAATATTTTTGTGAAATGCAAGAAATGGAAAATAGAAATACAAACGTGGTAATTATGAAAAAATACAAATACGTTCAAATTAAAATGTGATCAAAATATAATTATAGGCTGTCGGAAATCGTACCCAGGAACAACTACCACTTTCAAGACACAACTTGCGCGTTTTTATGGTGGCCCAGTTTGTGGGTCTATCTGCAATATTGCTAACAAAAACTAAAAATAAAAGGCGTTGGCGGGTGCGCCATATACTTCAAAAGAGAGATCTCTTAGGAGATGGAAAAAATCTAGTCCGGGAAATGAGGTTGAAGGACAATGAAAGTTTTTATAACTTTGTTAGGATGACTGACGTCCAATTTGATTTGCTTCTACATAAAGTTAGTCCATTTTTAAGCAAGAAATCTATCCGTAGACCAATAAGTGAACGCGTCAGGCTGCTGGTAACTCTAAGGTAAATACTAGTGTTCGCATTTTACCATATATCTATATTAAAAAAAAACAATTTTATTACGTAGATTTGTAGCCACAGGTATGAGCTATGCATCCCTGTCCTACGCCTTTCGTATCGGAAAGTCGACTATTCATAATATAATAAAAGAAACAACGGAATCATTATGGGTAGCACTTAATGTAGAATTTATTCCGAAACCTAACAATGCAAGCCTGAAGGTTATTGCCGAACAATTTTTTGCCAAAACTGGAATACCAAACTGTATTGGAGCAGTAGATGGAAAGCATTGCGTAATCCAATGTCCAGCGAATAGTGGATCATTGTTCTTTAATTACAAGAAGACATTTTCAATTGTTCTCCTAGCAGTTTGCGACGCAGACTACAACTTTACATATGTCAATGTGGGTGCCTATGGATCTGAATCTGATGGTATATTTTGTAATATAATAATTCATTATACCCTATTACACCGTTTTACCTTTTTGTTAACAGGAGGAGTACAAAAACGGACTGATTTTGGCCAATATTTGTTGCATAATCGTTTGAATTTGCCCCAAGACACAGAGCTACCTAATAGTACAATAACATTCCCATTTTATTTTGTTGGCGATGAAGCTTTCCCTTTAAAGCGGCACTTGATGCGACCATATGGCTTATCTTCTGCTAGAAGAACAATAGAAAACAGTTTCAGGATCTTAGCCAGTAAATTTCGAATATACCACACTGTCATAAATGCAAGTTGTGAAACAGCATCTTCCATCGTTCGCTGCACTGTGGTTCTTCATAATTTTATATTAAAAACAAAAGCTACAACTACTGCCTTCAGTGAAAATATCAATACCGAGAGTAGAGTAGAGTAGAATGTATCGCAACAACTGGGATCCAATCACGCTGGCCACGTGGCACAACAGTTAAGAGAAAGTCTCAAGGACTATTTATTTGACCTACACATTTAACACTCAACAACAATAATCAAACATTTAATTCATTCAATAAAAAATTCATTTTAATTCAAGCAATAAAAAGAAACGATAAAAACCACTGTAAAAAAAAATAATAATTATATCGGAACTTTGTTGCCACTTTCATAAGCTCCTTCTCACATGCATCGGCTTCTTCCTTGCTCAATTTGCCCAGGGTTTCCACGACAAATTCAACAACTGCCGAATGGTACTTGGGAGACGAAGACGGATCTACTGCCTGTGGCATTGGTGGCTCTAAATACGACATTAGCCTATTTGTTGTGTCTTCCAATATGTCCTCGACAGTTCTTTTTGCCTTTTTCGGCGCTCTTGCCTGGGAATATGTAGGTGACGTCAATGGGGTTGATGTTTGTTCTTGAGAACCGTCTTGTGTAATTGAGCGAAACAACTCGTTATCTATTGTGCTCGCATCCTGCTATTCTAGGGAGAAGGAAACAGAGTTGTCTGTACACAATCCTGAATGGCATGCATTGGTGTTGTCCGCAGACCACGCAACAGAATCAGTGACCCTTGAGAAAAAACATATAAAGATATTACACTCCCAGTTAATTTTGAAAATGTGTCCATACCTTCGTTTTTTGAAAGCATTGTCCAAAAACTGCAAGTGCTTAAAAAACACCCATTTCTCCTTGCTATATGCTCCAGCACCACTTCTGTTAAGATCATTTTCTCGTTCCTTTTGCCTCCTATACTTGTCCCTCGATGCCTTAAACTGGAGTTTAGCCTTTTCCCCTTTATTAAAAATATGTAAAAAAGAGAAATCTGTAGTACATCTTAAATCAACGAACATAATTACTTACCGGTTAGACCAAATTGTTTCCCAACTTCATCCCATATCGCATTTCGCAGTACCATGTCTTTGTACCCATGGGAACTTATATTCCATAAGTTCTCGTGCCCTTGAACTACTTCAATAAATACGAATGTGTCGGCTTCGTTCATTTTCTCCACTTTTAATAAAATTATTTATTTTGCAAAATAAAATTCACTGCAATTCTCTTGTTTACATAGATTAAATAACATATGTTTTCTTCGAATGCATATGTTTTTGAACATATGTTTACTTCGAATGTAACCGACAGAGTTGAGTTTTGAATATTAATAAAATGTTGAAATATGTGAAATATTTGTAATTATAACATTCTACAAATAACCCTTTCTGTAACAAAAAAATTAATTTTCATTCATAATTCTTAGTTTGAATGTGAAATTCGAAAACAGCGCCATCTAGTATCAAATAAATTCGAAGAAATATGTTGCTGGAGTCGGAATAGATCAACTTCAGCGACAAATTGGAGTTACATTTTTGTAAAAAAAACGAAAGGCCATTATGTGAAATTCTGTGTGTGAGAACGAGATAGCATGAAAAGCGAAATTGTCGCTTGCATTGTGAATGCGGCTTTAATGATAGGAGATCACGTCCAACCCCCAAAAAAGCACTGGTAGATCTTAAACCTAGTGTTGCAAATACATAATTGATTTTATGTTGAAATCACATTATTCAATTAAAGATTTGGCAATAATTAAAAGCCTAGTTGAAAAACACCATAGAAAGTATATTGAGCTTTATGGTGCATCGGAACCAAAACATAATTTTCTTGTACATTGCGCCACGGCAATTAAAAAATGGGCAATGAGTTTAGAAGCAAAGTATAAAGAAGCTAACCTTTAGTTGAGCAATATTATATCAATAGTTAATCCACCTCATTCGTAGGGATACCATAAGTAGTCTCGGAGCCGTGGTAACCACCCTCGTTCCCACTTTTTTTTAGATTCGATTTAAGGGATTAAAATTCTGGAGAGGACCAGTGGACATATCTGTAAAACGACACGGGTGGCATTGATCATGGGGATACAATTAGTAGTCTGGGAGCCCCGGTGTCCAACCGCGTACCCACTTTTTTCAGATTCAATTTCAGAGTGGGCGTATCCGCAGTGAAAAATGTATATTTCATATTGAAAATGCTGGAGAGGATGAGTCAATCCGTACTGAAAATTGCAGTTTTCATACGGAAAATTCTGGAGAGGATGAGTGCAGATATCGGTAAAACGACAGGGGTGGCATCGATCAAGGGGATACCACAAGTAGTCTGTGGGCCCCGGTATGCAACCTTATCCCCACTCTTTTCAGATTCGATTTCTGTGCTGGCATATCCGTAGTGAAAGAATTCAGTTTTCATATCAAAAATTCTGGAGATGATGAGTGGACATCTCTGAAAAATGACAGGTCTGACATCGATTATGGAGATAACATTACAACTAAATTATAGCGGGTGCACTTTTGGACGACAAATTGTCTTCCATACTGAAAGTAGAGTGGCTATTTATTATTGGAAAATATTAAATGCAAATTGAAGCATCCTCCTCAGTCTCCAGAACTTAATGTTATAGAACATTTATGGATTTACTTAAAAACCAATACAAAAGGCAAATCCATCATCTGTGCAACAACTGAAGACCATTCTAAACGAGAAATGGGAGAAGGTTTGTCCACAATTTACAACCAAACTATCATTATCCATGCTTGTTAAAGAGCATATAAAATAGAGCTTTCATTAATCGTTTGTAGACTTTTGTGGAACACAAAGTAATATAAATTAAATTTTTACTTTAAAGTAGAACCAAGTTTAAAGGACTAATATAGTTTTTAGTTTTACTTTATCTTATGTTTACTTTTAATAGAAAACCTAAAAACTATATGTGTTTTTATATGAATAACTATAAAAATTAAGTCACTTCTAGACTTTTATATCATATTGTATATATGAAGTAGTGAAAATAAGGTTGAATGCGTGCAGCCATACAAAATTAAATTTTTACCAAGTAGCTGGTGTATAATCCGGTGGCAGCTTACCTGCAAAGTCAACTAAGAATTTCGGAAGAAATAATATTTGAAATATAAGTATGAATATGCAATTGGGATGTGTTGTGAAGGACCCTCGGCCTTCAGAGAAAGAACAATTTTGAAAAAAATTATAATTATTCTTTTTTGTTAAACAAAAAATTGTCAATTTGATTCTAATTTTCTGATTACTTTCATGCTCTGATTTTTGTAAACATTTTTTTGCCTTCTGCGCTTAAAAAACTGTTCCAAATAGAAAACAGAGTTCATAACAGTTGGTACCAGTGTTGCCGTTTTGGGCTTTTCCAACCAAAATTGGTAGGTTTTTTTTCTTTTGGTAGGATGGTAGGCTAAATGATGTTATGGTAGGTTTCGAGATAAATACAAATATATAAAATATGAATTTTTTTTTTTCGAAATTGGTATAGGAATAGTTAGGGAATTCACATGGTCTCCTAAAGTCATAAGTCGTAAGTCATATTTAACAAATTAGTACATATGACTTATGCATGTGAGCAGCATGTTGTATGTGCTAAATCATAAGTCATAAAAACGTCAAATAAATGTCAAGCAACAAAAGAAAATTATTAAACAAAATTAAAAAATGCCAACAAGAAGCGAAAAGATGAAATTTTTACGGTTTTGTGTGAAAAGTTTGTGCACAAATCTTACCGAAGTAGTTTCTTCTCCTTCCATTTGTCCAATTTCCTTTTTTTATTATTTTACCAATTAAAATTAATTCTTGAGTTATTGTTGTAGAAAAATTCAAAATTTCTTCAAAACACAACAATATATCTGATTAAATAGTAAACAAAAAACAGCTGACACTGAACATACAACATAGTACACTGAAAAAACTCAGGTGTATACATGAAGAATACCAACAACATATTTACAACTGTTGTATTATTTTAGCATATATGTACGATAAATACAACATAATAGTACACCATGTGAACTCGCTAGATGTATACATATTGTTAAACATTTGGGCATACCAGTTTATACTTCAGCGCCATCTCTTATTAGCCGTCCTCAAGCTGGATGCTCTGAATATAAATTTTTCATGTCTATGCTTTCAATTTAGACAGATGAAAAGCAAACGTCAAAATAAAGAAATCAAAATAAGTCAATCGGCGCGAATTTTCTGTTTTTACAATATTCTTAAAAAATATAATGACTTGAATTAATTATTATGTTGTAATATTGAAATAAATATGAAGACACAATTTTATACAATGTTTACTTTTATTTATTTTTGTTACATTTATTTATTATTTATTTTAAATTTTAAAAATAAAAGACATTTAATAATGACACAGATTTTGTTTAATTTTTATTTTCACCATGGTCTAAAGAGACATTGCCCAATAGTGGTGTCAACGTTGACCGTTGTTCATCCATATTGTTTATGATTTTGTGCCAATTTTCTTCTGGTGTTTGTGTGTTCAGTGGCGGTGTCTGTAGATTTTCTTGAGTAGTGTGTATGTTTTGGTGTGGTGTCTGGATGCTTTGGTCTGTAGTATCCCAGCGGGCAAAGAACCGAGCCTTAAGGTTCAATTAAACGTGACTTAACATAAACTTTTACGCCTAACATAGCAAAAACCGTAACTTAGCTTTTTGTCATCGATTAGTGGTGCCATAACAATAAACAGCTGGTATGTATGTTGTCGTTGTTTATTTACTTCAAAGTGCTTAACAAACAAATACAAAATAAAGAAATATGAGCAGTGGTGAAGAAATTCAGAATTTATTTGTTGGTATAATGAGTTTGTACGCTAAAAGAAACAAAAAAGAAAGAAGAAACAAAAGAAAACACCAAAGAAATGAAAACACCAATCAGCTGTCTCGCTATGCTATGTCAAAATACCAAAAACCAATTGGTTTCTACGTTTTACCCTGTGTCGCTGGCATTATGTTAAGTCACCACTAATCAATTACATTGTTGCCCATACGTTTGGTTCGATCAGCTGTTTCGTTTATGTTAAGTTTTCTTATGTTAAGTCACGTCTAATTGAACCTTTAGCGAGTGTTACGCTAAATGCTCGCAAACGGGCTCAGAAACGAGTATTTACCGGACCAAAACCGGGGGAGAAATTAAACTCGCCCAAATGTTCGCAAACTGGTGTAAGAACGGGTGCTAAACGGACGAAAAAAGAGAGAAACATTGTTGTCGTTGTGTCGTGCGCCAAACAGAGGAACACACGTGCAGGCACACGACACAACAACAAAGTTTTGGCAATTGCATTTTGTTTTATTTTTCGTGTTGTTCTCGCAAAAGATATTGCAAAAGTCTCGCAAACGAATCTCTTGCAAGACATCGTAAACGAAACTTTTACTGCCACAAACTGAGCGACTGATGATTCATTTTCCGATCGTTTTCGGATCTGTTTTCGAGAGTTTTACCCGCAAAAGTTTCGCGTAACTCTCGTATTCGATATCGTATACGAAGTTTTGGTCCGCTGGGATGTACATTTTGTTGTGATGATGGTTTTAGTTGTTGTGTGGGCATGTTTACTTGTGGGGTTTGTGTGTTTTGTTGTGTTTGTCGTAGTGTGTTTAAATTTTGTTGTTGAGTGTATGTATTTTCCCAGCGGGCAAAAAACCGAGCCCTAGCGAGTGTTACGCTAAATGCTCGCAAACGGGCTCAGAAGCGAGTATTTACCGGACCAAAACCGGGGGAGAAATTATTATATAATTAAACTCGCCCAAATATTCGCAAACTGGTTTAAAAACGGGTGCTAAACGGACGAAAAGAGAGAAACATTGTTGTCGTTGTGTCGTGCGCCAAACAGAGGCACACACGTGCAGGCACACGACACAACAGCAAATTTTTGGCTATTGCATTTTGTTTTATTTTTCGTGTTCTCGCAAAAGATATTGCAAAAGTCTCGCAAACGAATCTCTTGCAAGACATCGTAAACGAAACTTTTACTGCCACAAACTGAGCGACTGATGATTAATTTTCCGATCGTTTTCGGATCTGTTTTCGAGAGTTTTACCCGCAAAAGTTTCTCGTAACTCTCGTATGCGATATCGTATACGAAGTTTTGGTCCGCTGGGTTGTTGTGTCTGCATGTTGTATTGTGCTGTTTGAATATTGTGTTGTGTACATTGTAATGTTTGTTGTAGGGTTTGTATGGTTTGTTGTAGTGTGTCTTTTGTTGTGTAATGTGTGAAGTAGCGTGTGGAGTGTTTGTGTAGATTGGAGGTGGAGCAAGTGCCAATTTTAACGGCTGGGTGCAAAACCAAACTGGCTGTAGCATTTTTGCAAGCTGCAAAAGTAAATATTGTGTTACAATTTGTGTTTAAAAATTCTTTGTATGCAGTACCTACTTGGTTGGGATGTTGTGCTCTTACATACCCATGTTGACCATGCTCAATGGGCCCACCATGGATAATGTGTCCTCTGTCATGGGCAGCATGGCCTGGGGCATGCGTGTGTCCCCGGGCATGACCTCGGGCATGGGCATGACCTCGGGCATATGGATGACCTCGGGCATGGGCATGACCTCGAGCAAAGGGTGTCCCACGTATCTGTCGACCATCCCGCCATTCACATGCCAGCACGTAGTCGATGAAGTTTGTCTGAAAAAGAAGGAAATGAATTATTTATTACCTATTACAATTAGTCTATCGTAAACGCCTTCAAGAGTAGGATTTCTGTGGCTTTCATTTCGATAGATGTTTTTTTTTATAACATTCGAAAGAAAACCGAAGAAATGAAATGAAAGTTATCGATAACTTGTTTAGTTATCGAAATATTAAGGGTTAAAGTTTCAAAAAATCGACAACTTTGTTTCACTGTTTTGTCAAAAAGATAATTTTTTCTGCAGAACATCGAAATTGTTCGGAAAATTGACATAAAATTCATCGATAACTGTACTAGTTATCGATATATTTAATATCGGATTGGTAAACTTTGTGATTAGGCAAGAAGTTTCAGATTTATGTGAAAATGAAACAAGTTACCGAAAAACATTGTCGGACCGAGGGACACGGATAACATACTCTATGGGGTTACCAACCGACTGTAAATCGGTTAGGTTCCGCGGTAGAGTATGTAACATTCTGGCGTAAACAGTTTTTAAGGTATAATACTCACCAATAACCCTTCAAAGACCGTAGATATTTACGTTGAGCTTTTGAAACACATTTGATACAATACATTCACCCCAGAGGAGAAAATTCGTAAGCCTTAAGTTTAATTTTGAACTTTAATATCACCGGTCTTTGAAGAGTTATTGATGATTAATGGCTAACGTTTTCTCTATTCTCGTTTATTATTATTACTACACTTTTCATAGCTACTTACCCTTGAATTCCGGTTCATCGCTGTAAATAAAAATAATACGTGAAAAAAAAAATTTTTTAAGAAAACCTTTAACTTACTATGAATTGAAATTACCGAATAATGAATGATTTGGGAATTGCCAACATAAAGTTTATTTTACAGTGACAGAAAACCTATGTTCGTGTGTTAGAAATACGGCGTGGAACAAATGTATTTTACCCTGCATTTACACATGCCAGTAGTGGCTTGCCATTGTTGTATACGTATTATCAACGAAAAAGAAATAGTCGAATCTGTTGCCATTTGCATTTACACATGCCACTGCCACTTCATTTGCAACATTTCCACCATCATACCCATCTCTTTCGAAAAAAATACAAAAATATAGAAACAAAACATAAAATATATTTAATACACATTCCAACATGAAACATATACATTTCTAAAATATTTATAAATATTAGGAAGGCATTTTTTGTATGTCGTAGTAGCCAAAAATTCAGTAAAACAGAGTATTTTGAATAAAAAGTGAAATTAAATTGTATGGACTTTCACTGCCATATCCTTGAACCTTGCGTAACAACACAAACCTTTGTAGATCCGGAATTAGGGGGTTGTTACACTGCTGTAAATATTTTTTGTTTATATTTGTACATTTGTTTTCTATACGTTTTTAATCATTATTTTGTCCATATCTTACATCTTTTGTTATTATTGTTTTTTTGAATTTTTGGACATTTATTGGACTTTAAAATTTTAATTATTTTCCCAAACAATATTTGTTTGTTGTGTACTTACCTTACAATATAAAATATGTATTTAGCGGTTGTAGTACTTAGCTGCAATCTTTTTCGAGTTTTGTGCATTAGGACGACAGTCAAATGTGAGAGAATAGCAAGTCGGTGTGGCCAACATTTATCGGCATAAAAAAACGTAGGATGTTTTATCCTGTATATTGCGCAGCTTGCCTCCAATATTTGCCTATTAATATTAATTGTGTGGTAATTGTCAGTGTATACGCGCAAAAACACTTTGAAATGATCTTTGATTACACTGAAGAAGTCGTCCGATGGATTTTGTAGTACTTGCCGTTCCACATAATTTTTGAGACGAATTAATGACTGATGTGTGTGTCATTTCACAAAATTTCGTGAGATACGGCTGACAAGATGCACATTTGAGCTTCTTCTGTATCCGGGAATGAGTGCCATATCCTGCGAAATAACGCAGAGCCATTTATTCCACCGAATCCTCACGTATGTTTTCAATCTCGTCAAAATAGTCTTTATCAACGTCCATTTGTTCGGCAACATTCAAGACTTCATAATCACAAATCAATTGGTCATCTCCATCAGCGTGACAGTTACTGACAATGTTTTCGTCATATTAAAGCATCCGAGCAGAAATAATGCGAGCAGTATTGTACTGAATTTCCCTAGCCGAAGGATTGGTATTGAACCCACACATTCCTCGCTGGGTAGAGAAACTATTCTCTATACCATCTTGATTAAAGCGGCCGGGAAATATGTATTTAATATCCGGTTTTTCTTTAAATATCTCCCGTGATTTCTCCACAAATCCATCCAAGAACTTTATCAAATTTTTAACACTTACTGCACATGTTATTATCTTGATTCTTTTGTTTGTACTTGTTTGTATCTTGATTGTTTGTTTGTACTAAAGTCCTCCATTGTTTGCAATTGGCCGTTGTCGCGAGTAATTGGAATTCGGTCTGGATTACCGTGACCGAATGAAACCCCTGAGCAAACATCCCATCCTGTATTTACAATTGCAGTAAACATTTCTGTGCCAAAAGCATTCTCAATGTTCTCTGGTATGGTGAACTTCTCATTAATCCGACATGTTCGAATGGCACCTACCATAGAATCACTGTAAACTTGTGTCATTATACGCACCCTCATTTTTGTAAAATGTGTTAAGTTTAGATGCTCAGGTGTTATCTTTGGAAGCATTCTAGCAGTAAGAGACCTCCTATCGATGTTAAGCGTCTCTCTGTATGCTGCCCAAGATGCCGTTCCGTCTGGTGTATCAATGTCAGCAGCCAAATGTGAATTTCGCAGACCTTTAAACAGGTGTGGGATGTCAAAAAACGTATAAATTTTGCGGCCACGGTGAATGAAACTAAAGTGTGATCCGCTGTTAATCATCAGTCTATACGCACATGCGTTTGCAGGCGCCTGATCCGAAATGATAGTGGAAACTATGATGCCGCATTTATCTTCTAAAGTATTCACCACTTTCAGAATGATTTCTTTTAAACCAGCACCTGAGAGGCATTTGCCACAAAATAAAACGCAAACAGTTACTTCCATGTTGAAAATTCCCCTTTTATCATAAAAAATAGTACTTTGGATACCAATTCAGTTGTCCGATTGTTACCACCAAGGTCCACAAAGCCATCTATTCTGTCAGTCTTGGAATGGTACTGCGGATCAATTTTAATCGACATTTCATCGAACATCAGTATGGCTGACTTCTCATTATCAGACATTGTGTCTGCCTTCACCCTTAAAGCCTTTACCAAAATAGAGTTAATGCCAGGCTGAAGGTGTGTTATGGGACACCACCGGGAAATAGTGGTGTCTGATGGTAGAGACATTTCCAGAGTATCACGCATAAATCGTAGAGTTTTTGCCGATTTGTAGTAGATGCTAAGGCATAAGATCTTGTCTTCCTCTGTGTAATATTTAAAGTGCGGTTTAACAGCCATTCGAGCAAAGTTAACAGCGTTCTTGGACGAGTCTTTATGTATTGTTATGGAGTTCTGATACAACTCCAGCAATTGCTTGTCACGGTTTGCTATAACCTCATCCTTTTCCACCATTTCCATTTTGTGTGCACTTACCAGAGCGTCCCTCTCCCGCTTGAATTCTTTCTTTAAGAGGAAGTACTTTTTTCGAAAGAAGTCTCCGCAATCGGGACACTTTTTCTTCACCTCTCTCTCCGCCGTCTGTCCCATGTTTTCTTCATCCTCCTCATCGAAATCGCCAGATGCCGGTATTAAATCGATGTCGCTATTTCCATGTAGATAAAATTGTGGGACAGTGCCTGGTGTCAACCGCATACCTCGACTAAATTTAGCATCAAAATGCAGTGCACATATAAATTGATTTTGCGACCTGGTTGCATCCTTTACAGTGCACATATCCATCCACTCAGGACGAAAGGTGAAAAAATTCGTCGGTGGATTTAACGATGAACATCCATGCACGCAACACTTCCGAATCCATCTCTTCTCTGCTTTTGGAATCAAATTTGAAAAGTGATCTATTTCACCATCATGACCTAAAGGCGTGAAAATAAGAAAATATAAAAAACAATTGGCACGAATAGTAAAATAAAAAACAAATTTGAAGAAGCAAAATGCATACGTGCCAAAAGTGCAATAAGAAATATTTTAATTGTAAAGACTTATTAAGTTATTTAAAATATATGCATGGTTTTCAATGGGGAGATGTGTATATACTGCAAATAATAACAATATTCACATTGTATGTATAAAAAACCCATATTATTTTGGGTTCCAATGTTGAATAAATTTTACAATCTATAACAAGTAAATTAGTTGTATTTTCAAAAACACCTGCCATTTGGCGGTATTTAATCGAATGCATTTCATCCAAAATTGCGAACAACTTATAAGCAATTAAAAACAAAACCATTTTTTGCGTGTACTAATTATTCACACAATTTTCGTCCAGTGTCGGTATTGTATGGCAATAGTTCTCTTAAACCATATCAAATACAACCATGGTTATCAAATACAACACGGTAACAACAACATGCTACAATAATATATACATGGTAAAGTCGTTTCAACACCTCATTTAATTCTTTTGGTGTGATATTTCGTTTCAGCTGTCAAACTCACATGTATTTTGCTTTTATATTATTTTGCATTCTTGTGTTGGTATGGATTTATGTATAGTTTGACAACTAAAGTGAATAGAATAAAAACAACATGTCTGTTGTTGTTGCATACAAGTACAACACGCGCTACTAGCAGCATGAAAAGAATTAAAACACCTGTTCATGGTAAAATTATCTATCGGGTAAACGCGTCAGCCCACCTGATTTGTGGTTTTTTCATCTTTTCCGTCGGTAGGTTGTCAAATTCGCGTTTGTTTCTCTTTGTTTGTTAAGAAAATTCAAAGAATTTCAACGAAAATGCAATTTAATAGCATAGACTTTGTATCAAGTAAGGCAATCTTATAAAATTTTTCACATTTTGTGTACATAGTGGTTTTCATTATTCAGCTAATTTTGACAGCTTAACGACGGAATTGCTAATGCGACCTAATAGATAGTTCTACCATGCACCTGTTGAAACGACTTTACCATGTATTATTGTACCATAAATACAACCATATTTGCAGAAAATGGCTCAAGATTTATTTATTATTCAAAAAATATAAATAGCGGAAATTGGAGACTACCACCAGGAATGAAAACAGACAACCAGACACATTAAAAATCAGCAAGCAGTAAATTATTATCATTTAAACCACCTTTTACTTCCCACAAGGGAGATGTTGGAACAGACGGCAAAACAGTGAGTATTATACAAGGATACCTCGCCACTGGTCGATCCAATGACAATTTTGTTTTTATTACAAACTTCTATTGCGTATTTGCTTTGTCCATTCTCCACACCGAGTCTCCTAGGTATCGGGGACCTACTATCGAAGGTCAAGAGCACGATGGTATCGATATCAGGACCGGAAAATAGAAGAATATCAGATGTGTATGGAGAGCTAAAATGGTTGGTACCGGAAAATTCTACCGGCCGCTGTTGGGCCCACCCTACAAGAAAAAAATGCCTAAGCACGGCCACGCAGCCAATAAAAATAGCATGCCGAGCATCGAATCCGGTGTTGGAGTCACCTTAGAGGAAAAAACCCGGCATAAATTCACTTCAGGGCCCATGCTCTGATCTACACCAAATTTTCTACAGTAACAAAACCTGCGCTGAGTTCAAAAACTTACTTTTTTTTAGGGCCGGGTCGAACTTCTGGAGATATAGGCCTTTGAAGGTTGAGTATATAGTCGCTCATATCTCAGGTATTTATTATCCGATGTGGGTAAAATGGGTATCATTACAAAGCCCTTTTCTATAACGCTGTCTACAAAGATATAACCTTTTATTAACCCATTGGCGGCTATTAAAGAAAAGGGTTTTTAACATCACTCTTTTCCTTTAAAATGCACTACATATTTTCAAAAAAAATCCTTAGTGAAGTTCTTTTTTTGCTACACTCCGATAATAGGTCAGACTGAGTGTTTTTGCAGTATAATACTTCCGTTTAACCCTTCAAAGACCACACGTATTTAACGAAAATTAAACAATTTCAATAAAATTGCGCGATGTTACATATTTGAGTTTTGAAGGGCCATAACTCGGGAAATAAGGGCCTCCGGAATATTTTTTGTTTTTTTTTTGTATTTACAAATTCCAAATCCCAAAAATCATTGGTAAAAAGAATTTTTTAATACAAATCTTACAAATAACACAAAAAAGTGAAATAACTTTTTGGGACTTTAATGTCTCCGGTCTTTGAAGGATTATTATTGTGTATTTTACCTTGAAAAAAGACTGAAGACTTGCCTATTATCGGACTACTAAAAATATATGTATATTAGGCCATTCTTTTTTTTTGCAAAAAACATTTTTATCAAAAAACAGGTTAAAAAATCATTTTCTTCCACCAGCCCCCAATGGGTTAATAAAAAGAAATGTAAATATATACACAGAGTTATAGACTCTCAAAAGGGCTTTGTAATGATACCCATTTTACCCACATCGGATAATAAATACCTGACATATAACCGAATATACACTCAAGCTTCAAAGGCCATTTTTTATCAAGAACATACTTATATTGTTTTTTGATATTGCTTCCCTTATTTGCTACTTTATTTTATGTACCTTATAATTTCATTGCATTTCATTTTTCTTTTATTATTCTTTTAAATTTCAATTTTCAACTTAAAAATTATAAGCACCATAACATATAGTTTGCTTGTTGAAAATCCAAATTTATTGCAATTTTTGTATGTCATATGTAATATACCTTAATTCTCTGTAAGGCTTTTTATATTGCAATCAAAGAAATAAATCAAATACACATGTTTATAAACTTTTCTTTTTCTTTTTGGCACCACTGTGTTAATTAACTTTCATCAGTATTACTTACCAAGATTTTAAGTTGGCATAGCACCTATGCGTAACTTTGTGGGTCCAATGCAGTCTTCAGTAAAATGTCGGCTGCACACTCTAGATGTTATAATTACTTTTGAAGGGTCTGCTCTTAAATTAGAACACCATTCCTTCACTTTGTCCAATAGGAATTGGAACATTTTCACCGACCCACTTTCCTTTCCCGAGCAGTTTATTGCCATACAATTCATTTTTACTTTCCGAACTAAAGTATCACGATATTCCGAAACCAATTTATACTGTATGGAACAAACTGTATAGCGGAACGTTACTTTCAAACAAAACGTTAAATAGTTGATGAAAAAATTTCCATCACTATTTGACAAATTGTATATGGCCTACGGATTTTAATTTTTTTTATATTTTATCGATTAAACAAGTCTATTCAAAAGTTTAAAAAATGCAAATCGTCCACAATACAACCGTACAACCTCACAAATTCGGAGAACTTCAGACCGCAAAGGGGCTACATTTGTAGAATGCACTGCCTAACGAGATAAAAACCGAGAGAAATAACTTCATTTTTAAAACAATTTATTATATTTTTTGTTATTTATTACATTGTATATTGTGTGAAATAATCATATTTTATAAATGGAATAATTTGTAAACTAAAAACTATACTAATACCACTTAAATGAAATAATAGTAATAATAATTTCACAGCAAAAAAAAACTGCTTTCTTCTATTTTGGTCACATAACACACTTAAACGGTTAAGGTATACCAAACAATTGTAAAAAATTTGTATTTTTGTAATAGTAAAATATAAAATAAATAACACTTACCGGTTTCAGATACCGGGTATATCCTCAAAAGACTTGCTTCTTTTCTTTATTGAAATCAATTTTTCAAGAATCCCCTTTTCGGTTACAAATGTTCGCAAAAGCCGTTTTTCGCCTTTAAATTAAATTACATATGTACCACTTACAATACAAACATACAGACCGGCAAATATGATTTCTTCTATGCGTTCCATTTTTTCCGTATTGAATGATATATACCCCATCCGTATGGGTGACAGCATACAAATATATACCATATTCAAATTTGGAATGCGTGCGACGCACTATTTTAGAAAAATTTCAAAAAACTAATTCAATGATTTAACTATTTCATATAACAATATTGGCTGAAGTTAAGGACCAGGGGCAGGCAAAAAAAGATTTAAAAAAAACCAAAATTAAAGAAATATTAAAGAATGTGAGAAATTGAAAAAGTAGCCTTCGCAAGGACCTATGGGGCCCACAGGGTCCAACAAATCTTCACAGCCACGGACATTTGGGTATGGACTTCAACGAAAGGTATTCGTGTCACGAATTCCGCGGTGTCATCTTTTTTTCGAAGGATGTCTGTAAGTCCACTTTTGTACGTACACTAACCATGCGATTGCTTATGGTAATCATCCACAAAAATTAATTTTTTTTAAAAGAATCGACCGATTTTTCTGATTTGCCACACATCGACTTAAGGTTCACAAGCAATTTTAATCCCCCTGCCCTGGCTAAGTGCAATATAAATTTAAGAATTTTCAAAAACCTGTACGAGCAACACTGCGAGGGCTACTTTCAATTTTCTCACTTATTTTGCCCCTGGTCCTGAATTTGCCACAATATTACCTTCGAATACAACTAATACAGAAGGGACACCAGGTACATCGTCTTCCAACAACTGATTCGCCTCATCGTTGAAGCTTCATTGCCACAAATTCTGCACAAATATGTAGGGCGACCAACCATAATGACTGCAAAGAAACTAGTACATAATGTTAATATACATACTCCCTATTTTTGTTAAATAATAAATGTACACACTTACCTGAACTCAATCAATTACCAAAATTTATACATTGGTGCCATAAACATAGTGGTTGATACTGGTGTGCAATAAATCTCTCCTTTTTAAACTCACCATTGTTTACATTGATACCGTGAATGGTTGTTATTTTCATGCTGCCTGATTTTCTTCAAACTCAGTGCTCTTCTTCTATTTCCAACTGCAACTTCTCTCATTTACACAAACCTACGGAGAGCAGTGTGAAAAGAAACGTCAGATGAGACAATTAGTTTGTCTACAAACCTTTCTTCTGGTTGATGTGATTAGCTTCAACTCTCACACCGGTTAATAATCTGTAAATGCCTACTTAAATGGAGAAAATGGGTGAGATTGTCACGCCTATTCTAGTACCTCCCATACAAAAATGGGTGTTAGTCCGGGTTGTCAATCCGATAAATCAGGTTAAACATTTGCGACCTTAATGAAATGAGATATAAGGCTTCACGTTATCAAACGTCAATCACCGATTGACAAAATTTAAGTTTACATTATGCCTATACCACCAAATTTTAATTTGATCAATAATTTCAGAGTAATCAAACAAATATTTTTTTCGTTAAAATATTATTTTTACTTTCATTAAAAAAAATCATGAACAATCGAAAAGGGGAAGCAGTGTTTGAATTTTATTACTTTATCATTAAGTTATATATCTTATGAAGATAACAAGTCATGGATCTTGAAACTAAAAATATATTTTACGCTTATATGCCTTTGCACGCTGGAAATCTATCTTTTTGTTGTTGTTTGGATGCAAATATAACGTGTTTGTAGCTTGTCGCCAATATACTACATTTGTGCCCAAACATATTTTGTTGCCTAATCGATATAACGTATTTGATACACAATGAATAGTAGGCTATAATAAATGAGTTTGAGACCCGAATGTTGCTTTGTTTGTTGAAAATATAAAGTGTGTTTGGAGCTTGTCGCAAATATAATATACTTGTGTCCAAACATATTGTGTTTCCTATTTAATACTACATGTTTTAAACACAATGATTAATATGTTATAATATATTAATATGAACACATATATTTATGTTTGAGATACAAATACAGCTTTGTTTGTTGCACTCTCTATGCTCTCTCGAGAACAAGAGAATAAAAGAGGGACAACGAGAGTCTATCTTGTAAGCCGTGATGCCAACTCTGAAGGAACGAAACGCGCCGTCCAACTACCAAAAATGTGCTAAAACGGGCCAAATATCGAAAAGAACTAGAAAAATCCCGATAGTGCTAAAACGCGCCTAATAAATAAGTGATGTCCAATAGGGACCGGTAGATTTTGACAGTCCATGGCGGTTACGTTATCTCCTTCCTGTTATTTATTCTTCAGAGACAAATCAAAATGGCAAGTTACAGCCCCTAGCATTACGTGCAAATAATAAAATGGTATTATCAAAACGGGTGTTCCCTTGTGTTGACGACACCCATTTTTGAATCAACAGGTACATAAATAAACATTGCTGGATTTGCCACAGAATGCCATTGTTTGGTCTCGATGGTGGGCCGGAGGCATCATCGGTCAGTACTTCTTCGAAGACGATGATGGCATTACTATCAAATCAAATAATTACGTCAAATGATAGCGCTACCGATCACCACATGTGGTTCCAACAGGTTGTCGCTACTTGATACACAGCTGATGCTGCAATGGGTATTTTGCGCGCCCGATTTTAGGGATATCACTACAGACACCGTGCATTTTAACAAGTTAGACTTTTTCTTGTGGGGACCCATAATTCGCAGATTCAGCCAAAATTCAGCTTGATTTATGCGCCAGTTATTGAAAATTTTAACTCTCGGTTTCGCGCTAACCACCGAACGACGGCATATTTGTTGTATCTCATACGCAACTTGTTTTTACTAAATTGCAACTTCCCTTTTGGAAATCCTTTCAAATGGTCAGGCGAAGGGACGATGTTTGCAGTGCAGATTTGACGGAACCAGCATTGTCATCAATATCTGCATTATTATTTATTAAGTCTGTTCTAATAAAATTGCTTAAAATTAAAAGAAAGTTTGATTTTAAGCTTGAATATAAATAAGGCAGTGTCGAACTCTCTGATTGGAATTCCTTATTTAAATTATTGATCATGGGCAATACATATGACAAAAATAAAAAATAAGATTTCATCTTACTGGTCATTCCTTCAGCGAGTCTTTTCGGTTTTATATCATTTACACCATATGCGCAAGAAATGAAAAGGAGTTTTAGACAATCCCATTGTTCGATAATGCGTAATACAACTCCTTCCAAAGAAAGCCACCTTGTTTTGCAAATTCCAAATATTTTATGTGGCTCTACCGAACAATATTCCTGGAATTCTTTTAATTCATTTACACGCTTAAGGCTACGTGAGAAGAATTCATAAATATTACGGCAAAGTTTATCAATATCATCTGGTAACTTCTTGGAAGCATAACTTGAGCAAAGATGGAGTGAGTGGCATGAGCATTTTATATAAAATAAATCGGTTTCACTTTTTAGTAACGCTTGCAATCCGTTAATGTTACCAGCCATGACATTAGCCCCGTCGGTTGCCAGCCCAATTAAGTTTTTCAGCGGAATATTGTTAGAAGAAAAAAAATCTTTTATTAAATTAAAAATTGAAATTGCGTCAGATTTGGTCAGCTCTAGTAACGCGATAAACTTGTCATGTACGCCGTGTGCTTTGTCAAAATATCGCGCAAGAAATACAATACATGACTTCGTAGAAATGTCCGTTGTTTCATCCAAATCAAAGAGAATTTCTTTGTTCTTAGGTCTGACATAACGTTTTGACTTGCTTGCTTAGCAATATAATCTACTAGCTGCACCGATTTTGTTCTGCCACATTTAATATGTTTTGCAATCGATGAATCTGGGCAGCACTCTACTAATAAGCCTGGTAAAAAGTCAATTAACAAAAGGGGTAGGTTGTGCGTTATGCAAAACATAACAAGTGTAAGTTCAGCGTTTCTAACCTGTTGACTTTGTGTTTGCTGATCATTATTGTAGAAATTTTCCATCGCATGTTGTTTTTTTTTTTTACTTCAAAATTTTGGATATGGAGGGTGGATTCTCGTGAGCCTTCAGATGACTTATTAATGGCTTTGCACAACAAATGCAAAATGCAGATCCATCTTTTTCCCGTAGCCATTTGAATGAATGCAACCACTCAGGTTTAAATTTCTTTTTAACTCTTTCCTGTTCTCATCGCTAGAAATAGTACAACATTTGTAAATCAAGTTCTAAACATATGGAAATATGTATGCACATTACCTCTCTGAAGTGTTGTTCTTAGTATTATCATCGAGAGATTTTGATTTTTTGCTTAAAAATCTAAAAATAAATTTTCTATAATACGTTATTTGAATAACAGTACATACACCACACACTTATCAATATCTATTTCTGATGTTTTGCCCTTCTGTGAATTTGCATACATATGTATATTTGATTTTAACTTAAGAATATTGTAAAAACAGAAAATTCGCGCCGATTGACTTATTTTGATTTCTTTATTTTGACGTTTGCTTTTCATCTGTCTAAATTGAAAGCATAGACATGAAAAATTTATATTCAGAGCATCCAGCTTGAGGACGGCTAATAAGAGATGGCGCTGAAGTATAAACTGGTATGCCCAAATGTTTAACAATATGTATACATCTAGCGAGTTCACATGGTGTACTATTATGTTGTATTTATCGTACATATATGCTAAAATAATACAACAGTTGTAAATATGTTGTTGGTATTCTTCATGTATACACCTGAGTTTTTTCAGTGTACTATGTTGTATGTTCAGTGTCAGCTGTTTTTTGTTTACTATTTAATCAGATATATTGTTGTGTTTTGAAGAAATTTTGAATTTTTCTACAACAATAACTCAAGAATTAATTTTAATTGGTAAAATAATAAAAAAAGGAAATTGGACAAATGGAAGGAGAAGAAACTACTTCGGTAAGATTTGTGCACAAACTTTTCACACAAAACCGTAAAAATTTCATCTTTTCGCTTCTTGTTGGCATTTTTTAATTTTGTTTAATAATTTTCTTTTGTTGCTTGACATTTATTTGACGTTTTTATGACTTATGATTTAGCACATACAACATGCTGCTCACATGCATAAGTCATATGTACTAATTTGTTAAATATGACTTTACGACTTATGACTTTAGGAGACCATGTGAATTCCCTAACTATTCCTATACCAATTTCGAAAAATAAAAATTCATATTTTATATATTTGTATTTATCTCGAAACCTACCATAACATCATTTAGCCTACCATCCTACCAAAAGAAAAAAAAACTAACAATTTTGGTTGGAAAAGCCCAAAACGGCAACATTGGTACCAACTGTTATGAACTCTGTTTTCTATTTGGAACAGTTTTTTAAGCGCAGAAGGGAAAAAAATGTTTACAAAAATCAGAGCATGAAAGTAATCAGAAAATTAGAATCAAATTGACAATTTTTTGTTTAACAAAAAAGAATAATTATAATTTTTTTCAAAATTGTTCTTTCTCTGAAGGCCGAGGGTCCTTCACAACACATCCCAATTGCATATTCATACTTATATTTCAAATATTATTTCTTCCGAAATTCTTAGTTGACTTTGCAGGTAAGCTGCCACCGGATTATACACCAGCTACTTGGTAAAAATTTAATTTTGTATGTCTGCACGCATTCAACCTTATTTTCACTACTTCATATATACAATATGATACAAAAGTCTAGAAGTGACTTAATTTTTATAGTTATTCATATAAAAACACATAGTTTTTAGGTTTTCTATTGAAAGTAAACATAAGATAAAGTAAAACTAAAAACTATATTAGTCCTTTAAACTTGGTTCTACTTTAAAGTAAAAATTTAATTTATATTACTTTGTGTTCCACAAAAGTCTACAAACGATTAATGAAAGCTCTATTTTATATGCTCTTTAACAAGCATGGATAATGATAGTTTGGTTGTAAATTGTGGACAAACCTTCTCCCATTTCTCGTTTAGAATGGTCTTCAGTTGTTGCACAGATGATGGATTTGCCTTTTGTATTGGTTTTTAAGTAAATCCATAAATGTTCTATAACATTAAGTTCTGGAGACTGAGGAGGATGCTTCAATTTGCATTTAATATTTTCCAATAATAGATAGCCACTCTTCTTTCAGTATGGAAGACAATTTGTCGTCCAAAAGGTGCACCCGCTATAATTTAGTTGTAATGTTACCTCCATAATCGATGTCAGACCTGCCATTTTTCAGAGATGTCTACTCATCATCTCCAGAATTTTTGATATGAAGACTGAATTCTTTCACTACGGATACGCCAGCACATAAATCGAATCTGAAAAGACTGGGGATAAGGTTGCATACCGGGGCTCACAGACTACTTGTGGTATCCCCTTGATCGATGCCACCCCTGTCGTTTTACAGATATGTCCACTGGTCCTCTCCAGAATTTTAATCCCTTAAATCCAATCTGAAAAAAGTGGGAACGAGGGTGGATACCACGGCTCCGAGACTACTTATGGTATCCCTACGAATGAGGTGGATTAACTATTGATATAATATTGCTCAACTAAAGGTTAGCTTCTTTATACTTTGCTTCTAAACTCATTGCCCATTTTTTAATTGCCGTCGCGCAATGTACAAGAAAATTATGTTTTGGTTCCGATGCACCATAAAGCTCAATATACTGTCTGATAGCAAATCATTGTGATAATTATTTGCATTTCGAAAATTGTTAGCATGTCCAAACTTTCTATTAACGATTTAAATTTGTAGAGGTTTCTCAAAATAAACGTAAAAAGACTTCACTGTGTTATCAGCAGGTCCCTCTACAATTATATATGGAATAATCCTTGGCAATTCCTTCTGCAATTTCAGCTTCGTAGGGAACCCTGCGTGATTAGACATAAAAACACAAGCGCTCTCTGTGGATTTAAAAAAAAACCAAAAACTATTGTTTATTGAATAATTTGCTTTGGTCTAATCGCGTGGAGGCTCTGCTCGTTGAAACCACTAATTTTGTCTTGTGTTCATTTAGTGTCAGACCCACTTTTGCCGACTCCTTCTCAATTATCGAAAACACCGCAGTAAATTCTCTAATTGTGAACCCAATTATATCTGTATCCCCAGCATACGCGAGCAGCGTGTGACTTTTGTTGCTGATGGTTTTATTCAAGTTGGCTCCAGCGTTTCTCATAATGATATCCATTAAGAAGTTAAAGAGATCGCGCGATAGGGTGTCGCCTTGGCTGAGGCCTCGCTTAGTTTCGAAAGGTTCGGTAGGGTCATCCTGCAAATGCGTATGAGTTTTGCGGGAATACCAAGGTCAGACATAGCTTCGTAGAGTTTCTCCCGTATCGGGTTATCGGAGGATGCCATATAATGGAGAAATAGATGATAGGTATTGATTTGTTTTTCGTGAATTTGGCGTAACGAGAAAATCTCGTCAGTTGTCGATTTTCCAGACCATGTCAGCGATAATTGGTTTTAGTCTTTCGCACATTATACTTGATAGAACCTCATATGCTATGGATAGAAGGCGGTAGTTGGCAAAGAGAATCGAGTCAGCTTTTTTAAATATGGGACATAGTGCACTGAGACTCCTGTCGCCGGGCATGCATTCATTTAACCAAATTTTGCTAATGAGTTGATGTATGCACCTTATCAACTCATCGCCGACAGCCGTAAACAGCTCCGCCGGTAAACGATCGGCTCCTACGGCTTTGTTGTTATGAAGCTGGGAAATATCTGTTCTGACCTCGTCTTGGTTAGGAGGGGGCAGTCAACGTAGTCGTTCATATTGCGATCGATTGTCCCATCGTCATTGGATATCTCAGGTACCAGTACCGCGAATGATCTCTCCATATTCCCAACATGCTCTGCACATCTGCTATGAGATTTCCGTTCTTGGCTGTACCATGCCTATTAGTTCCGTTTTTGACTTTTTGGTAGAATTTTCGTTCTTCCTTCTATATGTCCCAATTTTCTCACTCTCGCGCTTTCCCCGCTACCGTTTTTTACGCCTAAAGAGAGGGTTTACCTTCTTTCTCCCACCACTCTGTTGCAGCTCGCGTTGCAATCGACTGAAGCATTGCCATACGTGCAGCGTTGTTTTCATCATTTGATATGCGATACTCTTCTTCATACCATGGTTTGTTGCGAAGCGGGTTTTCAAAACCAAGTACGGTTTTTCTAGAGTCTGAAATGGGTTTCCACTGCGCATCAGGCTCGTCATCGGCAGGGGGTGAGTTCTGTGCCAAAAGCTGCGAAACCTCCTTGAGTAGGATTGCAGCTTTCCGATGGCCAGCTTTCTCTATGTCTGGTTTCGTACAGCAGTTCATCGATTGATAAATTCAAAACAATTATCGCTCAATTGGAATATTTGCCAAACAGGAAACGTGGTTTCAATCAGATTTAGTACAAACATATCGAGCCCTAACCGCGAAAAAAGCTCAAGCGACAAAACTATCGATTTTCGTTTTTCGATGAAAATCGATTCAGAAACATAATTCCCAACCCCTGTAAAAATTTCACAGCTGGCAAATGTGCAGTTCCGAAGATAAAGTCAAAACAAAAATAACTTAACCGACATTTACTTTCTGTTTAGAAATTTCCTGACCGCGTGGTGTCGTTTAATTTTCATTCTTAAATTTTTTTGTGCGGCCTTAGAAAAGTTTACGTTTCTGTGTTGATTCCTTGCTAATATTTATTAAAATGGCAACTGGTGAAAGAAAGGAAACTATGTTTTCGTTGATTATAGAAATTTCATCGAGTTTTGCAATACACATGTTAGTGATGTGTCCAATAAGATAAAAAATGCAAATCATTTTTGGCTACTTTTTCCTAAATGTGATTTTAGTGTAATAATTTTTTTATTTTAAGTTGCCAACGAGAATTGTTCCGTATAGCAGCAGCGACTCCGAGCTAGACATTGTGGAGGAAATGTGTGTAGGAAAGAGAGGATACAGAGCTCCTAAAGCTGTTCCTAAGAGATTAAAAAAAAGCGAAATACCGCAGTTAAACCGAATCCCTGTATTCATAACAATTGTGAAAGAAACTGCAGCTCCAATTTCACTGAAAAGGACAGGGAGTTATTAAACGAGCATTTCTGGGGTATGGGCTGCAGCCAGAGTCAAAAAGATTGATTGCGCTCATGTATTAAACGTAAAGCTCTTGCCAGAAAAGGATAGGAAAGTAACGGGTTTTTCAACAAGAGCGCTACAAAAGTTTTTTTTAAATAAAACAAAACCGGCTTTAGATACCAATGAAATTATTTATTGCTGTGAAAGTACGTTCGATGCCATTATGTATGGAACTCGATTTGTTTTGCATGGCCACCACGGGCACGCTTGCAGAAGTCCAGACGCTGAACCCAATTTTCGACGGTTTTCAAGCATAAATCGGCCGATACTGCTGCAATTTCACGTTCGATATTCGTACGAAGTTCATCAATCGTCGCTGGCTTGTTGGCATAGACCATAGACTTGACGTAGCCCCACAGGAAATAATCTAACGGGGTCAAATCGCACGACCGAGGCGGCCAATCGACTGGGCCATTTCGTGAGATAACACGTTCACCAAACTTGGTTTCCAATAAATTGATTGTGGCATTCGCTGTGTGGCTTGTGGCGCCGTCCTGTTAGAACCACATGTCCTCCAAGTCCATATTATCCAATTGGGGCCAAAAATATTCGGTTATCATTGAACGGTAGCGATTCGCATTCACAGTAATGTGCCGGTCTTGATCATCAAGGAAGAAGTACGGGCCAATGACGCCGCCGGCCCATAAACCGCACCAAACCCAAATTTTTTCGGGATGCAATGATGACTCATGGATTACGTGTGGATTGCTGTCTGACCAATAACGCATATTTTGCTTATTGACGAAGCCATTCAGCCAGAAACGAGCCTCATCGCTGAAGATGATTTTCCGATGAAAATCCGAATCATTTTAGCCCAATTTACGAACATACGACGCTTATGGTGGTCAAGCGGCTTCAGTTCTTGCGTCAATTTGATCTTGTAAGGATGTAGGCCAAGATCTTTTCGCAAAATTCTCCACAACGACGTCACAGAGATGCCCAACGCTTGAGAACGACATGTGAGAGACACATTTGGGCTTTCTTGAACTGAAGCCTCAGCGGCAGCAATATTCTCGACACTACGGTCACTTCTTTGTCTCACTGGCACGGGAACATTTTGTACTGTGCCTGTGGATTCAAATTTTTCCACTGGACGCTCAATTGCTGATCTGGTAGGACGATTATGACGACCATAAATTGGACGTAGCGCTCTTAAAGTTGAGGCCACTGACTCCAAATTTCGGTAGTAAATTTTAATAATTTCGACTCGTTGTTGGCTCGTATATCTTTCCATGAAATGGCAAACCTTACTGAAGAGAAATGCCAAAAGAGCGGGAAAAAATATGGCGTCGTTTGCTGTCCCTATCGATTTACTTTTGTAGCGTCTCTGTTGAAAAACCCTTTACAAAAAGACAATTTACTTATGAGTACAACATAAACTACAACTTCTAACATATTGAAGTTTGTCAACAATTTTTACTTAAACACTAAATATATCCCAACAAATGCTAAGAAACGTCAGAAATAGTAAAATCACAAAACGGAAGCTAAGCCTCACAATAAATCTGATGAATCAAAAGTACTGATATTGAGATCATTTATTGAAAGTTTGCCCGCAGTTCCGTCGCATTATTGCCGAAATAAAAATAATAAGCTGTATATTTCAAGTGAATTTCGAAACATTTCTGGTTTATATAAGGCCATTACCCAACATTTAATAAGTAAGGAATCGTCTCAGTTGTCCCTAAGATTTTTTCGTTCAGTTTTTAAAAATAACTTCAATATTGGGTTCCACTTGCCTACATGTGAAAGCTACAAAAACTTGGAAGAGGAAGAAAAAATCTATCGATCTGTCTGAAAAATACAAAAATCATATAAAGGACAAGGAGGAGTGTAAAAAAATATTTTTGGAGGAACAAACACAAAGCAAAACAAATTCATCGTTTTTATGCGCTAGCTTCGATCTTAAAAAATTTTAAATACACCCGATTCAAAAAGTGTTACATTATTTTATTTAGAGTTGGGAATTTTAGTTCATTCAAGTGAGCGCTCTTTTTAGTTCAGCTCATCAGAATGAACTAGTTCGTTCATTTAGTTCACTAGTTCATTGTAGCATTTCAGTTTAACAGTTCATATGAGCTGTGAACTATGAGCTCACTGCAGTTCAAATTGTAGTTTTAGTTCAATCAATGATATGATTTTTGCAGATTTTTAAAGTGTTTTGGATACTATGATATTTGTTTATACTAAATCGCCCTATTTAAGGTCGACTTAACGATTAGGTTATTCCGTTTCTGAAATATTGTATTTCGGTAATCTTGTTATATTTTGGAATAAAAGTGGTGATTAGCGCTGTAGTTATTGTGTAGAAGCCGTTACATATCTATTCCACAAAGATTGGAATATTAGGCACCTTTGTGCAAATTGAGTGAGACAAAGAGAGCATGAACTAGAAAATGGCGAAGAGAACTGCACAACTGAAATACAAAAAGCTGCTGAAACAAGTGAACTACTGAAACAAAAGAGCGGAACAGTGTGAACTACTTCATCTAGTTCACAAGAGTGAATCGTTCAATTGAACTAGTTCGTTCGTGAACTACACAACTCTGATTTTATTCAAGGTAATACTCATACTATAACGAAAGCGTTTATGAAAATGGTACAAGAAATGGTTATTGCTTTTTGTGGGGAGAGACCGACGGAAAAAGAGGATGCAATGAAATTTTGCTCCAATTCCAATATTTGGCACGTGTTGACCAGAGAGAAATCTGTTCTTCGATAAGCCTTTATTGCGACAGCTGTGCGGGCAGTGTTTTCAGTTTTGAAATTTTTTCTTGAAGCTGCTGTTTTTATAAAGAAAATAAAAATTACATATATATTACCTGGACATACAATGATGCCTGCGGACTACATTCACAGCACTATAGAGTCGTTTATCCATGACAGAAGTGTTTAGGCTCCAAGTGAATGGTATACTATGATCTCCAATGCAAGAACTCGAACAACTGGTTATGAATGTGTTTTGATGAATAATGGAGATTTTAAAGACTGGAAAGCTTTTCCGTATGTACTGTTACCTAGTTCAATAAAAATTTCATTTCAAACTCTACATTCTGCCATATTTGAAAAAGACAGTTCCATTATCATACTTAAGTATGGTTATTTTCAAAATTCCGAAACAACAAAGGAGGTAATTGAGACTCCAGTTGTTATTGTAGTGCACTTAATCAATATTTTCCTAAGTGTACTTAAGACGTTTTTCCTTTTCGACACAGATATATTAGAGATATTATACATTTCATTGTGAAGTTTTGTCAAAGTACACAGAATATTGAATACGTAGTCTTATCATTAGATAATTTTACCTTAAATGGGAAACCACTAATTGTGTCAACATTCTAGCGATCTCCAAAGTGTAAGCTGGAGAACTTCTGTAACTTTTGAGAAGATGCGCTGCTACTGGTGACTCAAATATTGTTTTGTTAAAGACGGCGTTTTATATGTATTACACAATTATGATTTTGGGAACTGTCATTGCTTAGTCTAACGTTCAAGGGTTGGAACGTCAATTGATAAAATATATAGCAACAGCCTTAATGAGTTTTTCATAGATCCAATAGAATTCAATTTAACTGATCATAACATCATTTCTTGTAAATTTCTTAGCAATTTTGGAAGATGTTTATATAAGAGGAAAGTAAAATATCAGTGCAATTTTTCTGCTCAAAGAAGATTGAACTGGCTAAGTGGGACTGATAATGTTTCTAGATATACACATAATTTTGTATCCACATTTGCGGCTAGTATTAAAGATATTACGAGTACAATGAGTAAGGTAGAACTGAAATCTGTTAACCATCAAATAACTCTATGAGCCAATGACAAATTAAATGCTTTTGTAAAATTCAAGGAAAGTTTGTGGAAAAGGATAAAAAAAGGAACCCGGATATAAGTAATAGTAGGAAAGTTGGAAAGAATCAGCAAAATTATTAGAACTGCGAATTGAAGAACGATTTTAAGTGACAGAGAAATGTGTAGGAAACTTAACAATTAATTTCTGCAAAATACTGAGGACCTGCGACCACAAATACAGAGACTCCCTGATGATGACTGCAACAACTTGAACAGCCTCCATATCTATCAAGAACAATTTGAATTTCGTCACACAACTTGACGAAACCCTGGAGCTGATATCGCATATATAATTTAATAAGAGTTGTGGCTATGATGGTATTTTTTGCAAATCTATTTTTGAATGCAAAGATATTCTGCTTCCCAATTTAGGTGAGATCTTCAATAAAATAACTACTTTCAACCTCAATATACCCAAATGATCTGAAAATAACAAAACTCGTGCCAATTCCGAAATATAAATGAGCGCAAACAGTGGAAAAATACATCCCAATAGTTATATTACCAATAAGATTGTTGAGAAAAGGTTTTTGAGAAAGATTTATATAAGATTTTTGAGAAAATTTTACATAAGCAGTTATCGGCGATCTTAAGCAAATATGGCATGTTTGTTATACAATATGAAATTTGGATTAGTACTTAACAAGCAGTAGTCAATGTTGTAAACTACATATGTGCAGGTTTATATAATGCACATGGGATATTTTTCGACATATCTAAGGCATTTGATTTGGTGGACCACACGAGTAATATATTGCAATTCTTTGAAATATTTAGTACACTAGCAGAACAACCTGTCATGGAATATGCACACTCAACATGTAAAAAGAAAAGTGGCACCGGCCATTGGTTTTCATTTTCACTTTAAGAGCAAATTTGATTCAGTGGCAATATTACTGATTTATAATGCGCTTATACACAGTCATTTTAATTACATGCCTATTATTTATGATCATCAAAAAACTGCTGAACTACAATCTCTTCAGCGAACGCAACACAAATCACTGAAAATCGTATAAATACAGCTATTAAAGCCTTTTAACTAAATTTATTAGCTACATCAAAACTAAAAACACATTTTATTACCTTATTCAAAACACGATTCATTGATGAACTCGAGGAGGATGGCGACGAAACTTTGTGATAATCCCTATTGAGCCAGTCTTGGGCTTCATTTGGACTAGAGAAAGTTTCGACGTCAAACTGAAATAAAATCAAAAAAGCAATAGTTTTATATTATGCATATTCATAAAAATACTGATGAAGTCCGTACTTATTCATGCGCCACACAAATAATTTTTCTGTAAATTCAACTCGAAGTCCCAGGTCCTAGAATATACTGCAAGCATCTGTAGGTTATATGAGCAGCCGTAAATATAAAAATATAACTACATATTTTTCAGGTGAAGCTGGTCAAGAATCTCTTTAAAGTACTACAACCTTTATGGGGTTATAACTAGAGTATTCAAAAAATCGGCATTTCCAACAAACCGGGTTTTCGGTTGTTTTGAAAAGCGACGTTTTTGAAAAACCGCTACAACCGGTCTTTTTGAAGTTAAACCCCGGTTTAAACCGGGTTCGGTGTTGTTGTAGAATGTAATCCAAAAACTTTAATTTCTACAGAAAAACGAATGTAGTTAAATTTAAAAATGTTTTTTGAGATTCCTTAAACAATGTTCCATATACTATAAATTTAATATTTATTAGAAAAACTTTCATCTAACTTCACTTTTTTACTGGCAACACTTAAATTATTTTAACTTTCTACAAAGAAATCTTCAATTATTTCAACATAACATTACTTTGCTAGTTTTCTTTTGAAAATTTCCCATATATTTTGAATTTAAAATTCTTTGCAGTCTAGAAAGTCTTTAGTAATTGCTGGTAAACTTATGAATGGATTTTACTTAAAAGTATTTAAATAGACAGTATTAAAAGAACAAAATTTTAATTCTCTGGATTAGTCCTATCAAATAATTAAATATTTTTAGTTTGTAAGGCTTTTTGTTAAGTTTAAATGTGTTAATGTAATAAAAAAAACCCGGTTGTAGGAAATTGTAAATTTTCAGAAAATCGGCGGTCAGTGGATACCCAAGAATTCGGTTTTGGGATACCCTATTTACAAATATGGATATTTCATGCTTAATTCAAAGTAGAACGTTTTGAAGTCGACTACAAATATCAAGATTGTTTTACGTTGACTGCATGATGTTTAACTTCATTTCAACTTTGCTCAATCTTGAGTTAACGTTGAATTTTGCAAAATTAAAACATTTTACATTCAACAATGGTCGCCTTCGATTTTAAGTTGCGATTTTTCTCTTGGTGTAGGATCTTACTTCATGTCGGATCTTACAGATACTCAGGAAGTTATGCAGAATGATCTTAGCGCCTTTCTCCAGAGTACTAATTGGTTCGCCACGGACCAATGTATGTCTTTTCTTCTGATACATATCGGGATGATGTATCATACGGCTTGAACGCCCTTAACATTTCCGTCCATTTACAGTTTCCACGATGGGGACGGAATATGACGTGAGATAAATAAATAACCGCCCTCAATGGACTAAGTGTATTACTTGTGACAGCACTTTAAACTAATTTTGCAGAAACAAACTTAATTTAAAAAAAGCCGAATCCGTTTTTTATACTTGGTAACCAAAATTGTATGCTACAGCCTTCAATTCGGTTATGACCAGTAGCTGAATTTTTTTCCGAGTATCGAAGAATAATTTATTCCCCTTAGGCCCAAATTTTGACTGGTTATTTATATTGGTAATCAGTGGATTTTGATTTATATTTGATCTGACTTTCATCGTCACACGGATGAAAATGTTCATCACCCCAACAACTTTTGTCATCGAAAGTGAGCTAACGTAACGTTTCACTCCCGCTATGAAAATGTGTTCAACTGCAAATTGTTCGTTACTGTGGTGAAAGTATGGTTGTTGCTGCAATGAGTTTGCTTCATTATTGCAATGAAATTGTTTCCTTGCTGCACTGAATTTGTTTCATTGTTGCAATGAATAGGTATCGTTCTTGAGTCATTGTTGTAATGAATAGGTTTCACTACTACAATGATTCTGTTGCAGTGCTACAATAAATGTTTTGAAGTGTGTTTGAAATTATTTATTGACAATTGTACATAAATATACTATTAGTATTACATTGCAGGTGTTTTGGTAACAATTTTTTGAATTGTTTTCGAAAATCTATTTGTTAATTATATTCATTCAATGTTGAAACACTCGTCTGGAGACAATTGTGGTAGTCGAGGGGTTGAGTGTTATTGTGGCCGTCATATTCAGGTCCTGCAATTAAATACATATACGAGGAATTTATTGTTGAGAGTTATATTTAAGATATGTACATATCTATGTCTGTACTCACCATGAACATAAGCTCTACTCCCCTATGTTCTACTCCTTTAACATTATTGTTTGTTAAATCATGCAATTGTTGTTGTGTTGAGGATTTTGATATTCAATTGTAGCGCCAAATCTCCCCGTCATTAAGCCAGTGATCGCTCTGTAAACATTTTCTTCAACTGCTCCTTTATTTATTTAACCAAATTTGTTAAAATTTCGGTTGGATTAATTTGCTTGTACGTTGAATTGTTATTTGTTATGTTCGTCGTACTTGAAACACTTTTTTTGTTTGACTTCTTCATTTTCATTGACTACTATTTTCCGCACAAATGTATATATGTATGTCTTTCGGTTTTTTCTGAACCCAACTACCAACACTATGAAACAGGCGCGACCGAATTATGATTAAATCATAAAAACACGAACATTGAAGTGTATTGAATATTTTTTTCAGTTAATATTTTTAATTGAACTTACTTTGTGTAGCTTTTGTTGTGCTTAAATTCCGTTCACTTTTTTTAGTCTCCGTTCCTTTCCAACATAGCTGTTCTCCTAACTCATCCGTAACTAGTTTCTTCCAGCAATTCCTTACAAAGTTTGGTGCCTTGGCAACCAGTTTCAGTTCATTTTCCTGAAAAAAAAGGATAACGTCATTTGGGATGCTTGTTTGTATTTTCTTTATAATGGCTAACAGTTCATTCACTTCAGATTTAATCATTAAATGCTTTACACTCAACTTAGCCAACTCATCTCGAATATTATATTCTTCAATTATATAATTAATCGAAGTTTCATCACTTTCACACTCGATATTATTAATTTCAATTGGGATGGTAGGAAGAACACCAGCACTGAAATCTTCCTCCAATTCAATATTTTTTTATTATTAAAAAGAAATTCAATTACTTCTTTTGTTATATTTATTAAGCATTTTATTAAAATATTACCAATTATTTTTCCACACAACACAATTGTACTTTCACTCACTTTGCAATTTGAACACTGAATGTAAAAACGAAAACAAATTTGTCAAAAAATGAAGCGTGTCTTGTTGCCACTTTTCACCAAATCAAACACTAACGGCAAAACAGAAAACAAATTTGTCAACAAATGAAGCGACATATGTTGACAAATTTCACTTACCTACTTAAGAAAAGGTTGTGCATAACAAGAGTTTCTCAAGCCTATCGGCACTTGTTGATACTTTTCGTGTGCATACTTAAGAAACAATTGCGTATAATAAGCGTTTCTCAAGCCTGGTTGAAAAGTAGTTGTGAATCCACAATTGTTATAATATTGTTCTCAAGTTGTATTGCAGTCTCATTTCTATTTGGTATTTTGGCATATTTCGGGGTATTTTTCTGCTATCGATGAGTCACTTTCTTTCCGTCGTGTTGCTCCTTGCATTCTGTTTATTTATCTATTTGATTTATAGATTCGCAGGTTACACACGCGATCACATCAAACACATAAATTCACACAATTTAGTTTTCATAGTAAAAGATTATTACTAAGTATAACTAATTAGTCTGTGTTAACAAATTTATTTAAACTATTCCGACGGAGAAATATAACTACCACTTTCGATTGTTGCAATGGAACTGATTTAAGATGTGTACGTCGCCCACCACTCACGCTCACTATTTGGCCTGACCTCTTTTGTACGCTCGCTCATTTTTTCGACCCCATCTCTCTCTATACCATCATAAAAATTAGTTTCTTTACAATAACGAAATTGTTTCGTCAACTAAAAATGTTGACAAACCTCCAAAATAAATAAATAATAAATATAAACTATAAAAAGTAAGAGATAAACCAAATATCAGTAGTTTAAAACATGTGCCTTTATTTTTTTAATTTTCAACCCATTTCTCTACAAAATTCAAATGAAATAAAATTGTTGCAGAAACGACAAGTAAGTTGTTGCAGCACCGAAATGAAAAATTGTCAAAGAAGCCAAGTATGAAATTTTTCGTTGCAGCGACTACCAAATTGTCGAATATACGACACTTTTCACTATAACAACGTGAAAACATTAACGAAAATGCTTCATCCATGCGACGAAGCGTTTCCCTTTCAGTGTACTCCCATGTGGCAACAGTGGCAAATGCTACCAAAAATAACCGGTATTCATACATTTATCGGCTAATCGTTACGATGCATCAAACTGACGCCATTTGCAAAACAAAAAGTGAAGGAGAATATTTGAGCAGAAATATGGTTCTAACTGCATGATACGTTTTTATTGTTATTTCAACTAGGATGGTGATTATAATTGTTCACATTAACAATTAAAAAAGCTTTGTGTTTGTTCTCCTTTTTGTTTTCTGTCAAAATCATATGATCACTTGATCATAGTTTAAATGCCCATCTTTGGCTGTTTAAACTGCAATTAACTATTAACCTAAAAAGTGAATTCAAAGTTTAAATTATGTTTGATCGTTGATCAAAGATGTTTTTCCACTTAAAAATTAGGACTGAATATAATAATAGCATACGCTTGCGATAAAGTTTGGACGAATTTTGTGTTATCTCGAAATAATCATGAAAATGATCAACGAAGTCGGACGAAATATTGGAAGTAGATACTAAAATCTTGAGAAGAAGACAACCATACACTGAATTCTTTCTCACATATGACCTCAAGCAGGAATAAATGCAACTCATTAAAAAATAAATAATAAAATCATATCATATGGCAGAAGCCAACAAAAGTATTCTAGAATTTCACTGAAATTGCTAATCTGTCACACTGACAGTCTGGGACAACCACCTGGCACCAGTAGTAGCTCATTCCTAAGTCGACTTTTATTGTTTGTTTAAAATGTAATTGATCACACGTGAGTGCGCTGACGGACAAATGTACATATTTGAATTTATGTTTGCCACTTAATTCTTTAGACAATCAAATTTGTATAAAAGTGACACACCTTCTACCCAGTAACTACAGTTGCAAGTGAACTTTCGTGTGCAATGCAAGTTACTCGTTTTATCATTTAATCAATCGAAAATGTACTTGTTTAATTGGTTTGTGAGTGCGGTCCTCGTCGTATGGATATATTGGCTGTGGACGCGTCGCAAATATTACGCGATGATTTTCAAAATACCGGGTCCTCTTGGTTTTCCCATTTTGGGAATGGCGCCTTATTTAATACGCAGAGAAGGTGCGAACAAAGATTTAAAATGAAGAGATACTGATACAGATAAAAAGATACAAAGAAGACAAATCTTTACAATTTTAATTAATTACAACAACGACAAAATGTGTAAAAACTGTGCAATAGTAGCAAACAGAATATGTGACATAAATAATATAATATACAGAGCAATTCTATAACTGCTCTCACAATGATATCGTTTAACATAAGTATAATGAACGTCGGTGGTGCCATGGTTAATGTCCGTGCCTCGTGCACATGAGATCCTAAGTTCGATCCCTGCTCAGACCACCTTAAATTTCTTTCGGCGGCGGTTACCTCGCAAGATGAAGGCGACACTATCGAGTATTTTGCCATGAAAAAGCTTCTCAAAATACCGTTCGGAATCGGTGTAAAAACTGTAGGTCCCAATCAGTGAACACAAAACTAGAAAGTGCACATCTCGCTGGTTGTGAGAGGCTCTCCCCAATTCCTTCGAGGAATCTAATGGGAAACCATTTATTTATTTATTAATGAAAGCCATCAGTTGAATTAACGATTTTTCTATTCTCTGTGTTTAAGTTAACGGAATTTCTAGTACTTATATTTTAACCACGAATATCGAGGAAGTGTTGAAAATTCGTTATTCATAATCGTTATGGGTTACGTCTGGGACATTCATTGGATCTCAGCAATTTACCAGCTACGAGCCCGATAAGTCTCCTGCAGTTGCATTGGAAAAATTGTCAGTTCTCAACGAAAATAATTGTATGGTCTATTTTTTTTACCAATTGGCTTAAGTGAAATTATTTAAGTTTTGAGGCACTTTTTTTGTGGTGATTTTGCCTGCTTGGTATACCTGTTACCTGAAAATCGTAAAATAGTGCTTTACAATTTATTTTCCAGTACTTCTAGTGAATTTTTAAATAAAAGCTTTTATATTTCTATATCGCAATTCATTATTACTACACATAAAACACAAACATACATAAGCACGTCCAAATTGTGTCCCAGATTTAGGGGATTCACGTTCCAAAATTTTTAAATTTCCCGGGAAAAATAAATAAATTTCCGGGATGCCGGTAATTCACGTTTGAAATATGAAACCCTTATTTTATAACCTTTTTAGAATTTTTTGGTTAACTTAGGGCAAGTTTCACACTCGTCATTTAAAAGCTCAATTTACAGAAAATTTCCATATTAAATGACAAACATTGCGCAATTAAAGTACATTTAAATGGAGAACTTTTATCTGTGAAACTGGCCATTAGTACAGCAAAAGAGAAAAAACAATAGAAATATCATAGTTGTGTGAATTGCAATGTGTTCCGAAACCTAATATGTGATGCATTTAACACTGACGAGGATGTGCACAATTTTTAATTTCATTCACACCACCCATATCCGAATCTATAATGGCCAGTTTTTCAGACAGTGATCATCTTTGTTTCTTAGTTAAATTGTGGGTAAATATCGAATTGAGTTTTTCAGCCAATGGTTAACAATGATATAACCACCCAATGTAGTTGGAACCACATGTTTTTGACAATCACATTACTGAATGTCAAAATGAGAATGTATGATTGTATAAAATACATGTTTCTGTTTAGACAATTTGTACACATACTTTGACCCAAGATGGTTAGATTATAGTTTTTTAATAACTTTTACATAGTTTTTTATACTTTTTTGTTAAAATGACTTTCATTTTATGCATTTATTTCTTATTTAACGAAATTCTATGTTGGTTGTTCCGCTTTGTTGTTTTGGTATTTAGCCCAAAACAGATGCTTTTATGAAATAAGAATGCAAGGGTTGCCCTAATCGTTAACAATATAACAGTTTATATTAACTCGCCACTGAAAATCAAAATGCACAGTTAACCTCTAATTAACTCTCAATTACGATTAACTAACGCCATAGTTAACTGCCCACTTAAAAACTGGTCATAAGTGATGATGTTAAAACCAGGGTAAGTAAAAACTCCGCTCGCGAGCCGAAAAATGGAGGTCTTCCTCAATATGAAGCTCTCACTCCGAGTTTAAAAAAAATTTAAATTTCAAGCGAATTTAATTTTTAAAATTTTTGTTTATTTGAATCGCTCCCTAGCGAATTAAATATAAAAAATCGATTCGGAGTTTAAGTTTTGTTTTGTTGGGAGTGAGAGCTTTATTTTTTTTATTTTTATATTTGTCTCTTGGAAGCCACGCATTCATTGAGTGCATAGTGAAGAGGAGCCGAATTTTTCGACTCGCGAGTGGAAATCGACTGGAATGCTGTGGAAGGTGCAGAAAATAATAAACTTCTATCAGAAAGGGCAGAATTATAAAATGACTAAAAAATGGGATGGAACAATGGGGAATATATTAAGTAAATAGTATATGTGGTGAAAAACTACAAATAACGGGATCAGTAGTATGGAATGATTGGGTCCAGAGGTCGTCTAATAATTGGTATATAAGTTTAAATAAAGCTACAAAAGGCAAACCAAAATTGGTTTCGGACAATTAATTATAAGTATAATGTAAGTGGTTAACGAGGGATAAAAATTGAGGAAAAAGAGTTACAGTTTAATATGCAATAAAAATCGTTTGCGATGTTTAAAAATAGTGTATGTGGATATAAAGAGGGATAAATTGGTAAAAATTGTATAACTTGCAATAATGGAAAAAATATTTAGAAAAGATTTGAAATTTATTAAAAATTATAGGTGTGGGTAAAAAACTGTAGAAGGAAAATGCGAGGAACTTCTGTTGGAATGATTTGGAATATATTAAATATAGTGTACGTATGCAAAAAATCTATTTTCGGGCATTTTGTAATTTTACCCCATCATACACTTTTCATTCACAATTTTTTTGGTCGTATTTTCAACTTTTACCCCAGTCTCAATGTTTTCCACATGCCTAACTTTTCCAAACGATTTTTCTCATATTTTCTATTTTTACCCTATTGCCGCCTTTTTATTCACATACACAGGTTTTGCCCCAGTCGTAATTTGTTTGTCATATTTTCTAGTTTTACCCTTTTTTTAACCACATTCGCAATTTTTGCCACATTCCTAACCTATCCAAACGATTTGTCTCACATTTTGAATTTTTCCATTTTCGCCCCCCATTTTATCCCCAATCCTAATTCCTAACTTTTCCAAACGATTCTTGTCACATTTGGAAATTTCCCACTTTTTACCCTTTTTATACAAGTTAAAGAAAGTAGATTTTATGTTACTTGAATTTTTATTGATCTTAACCGTTCAATATCTACTCTTCTAATAAATTTCTGATCTTTATGTTCATTAGGCCAAACCAAAGCATATTCCAGGCTGGATTGAATGTTCCCTTATGATATGTCTCGCTATTGCGCATGTCATGGAATTCAGCTTAACACATCATTGTAGCTATGTTGTATGTGAGTGCAAATGTTCACCAGAAACTATGCAAGTCCCGTAATGTTTCAAGCTTTGCTTTGTGCGTTGTCTTGTTAGTTGCTCAGCTTAAGAGGTTAAATATTCTGCTGTTGCTTAGTTCTCTTGCCGATTATAATAATGGTGATGAGAATGATAGTAGCGGGTGTAAAGAGTTACAGTTTAATATGCAATAAAAATCGTTTGCGATGTTTAAAAATAGTGTATGTGGATATAAAGAGGGATAAATTGGTAAAAATTGTATAACTTGCAATAATGGAAAAAATATTTAGAAAAGATTTGAAATTTATTAAAAATTATATGTGTGGGTAAAAAACTGTAGAAGGAAAATGCGAGGAACTTCTGTTGGAATGATTTGGAATATATTAAATATAGTGTACGTATGCAAAAAATCTATTTTCGGGCATTTTGTAATTTTACCCCATCATACACTTTTCATTCACAATTTTTTTTGGTCGTATTTTCAACTTTTACCCCAATCTCAATGTTTTCCACATGCCTAACTTTTCCAAACGATTTTTCTCATATTTTCTATTTTTACCCTATTGCCGCCTTTTTATTCACATACACAGGTTTTGCCCCAGTCGTAATTTGTTTGTCATATTTTCTAGTTTTACCCCTTTTTTTAACCACATTCGCAATTTTTGCCACATTCCTAACCTATCCAAACGATTTGTCTCACATTTTGAATTTTTCCATTTTCGCCCCCCATTTTATCCCCAATCCTAATTCCTAACTTTTCCAAACGATTCTTGTCACATTTGGAAGTTTCCCACTTTTTACCCTTCTTATACACATTCACAATATTTGCACATTCCTGTCCTTTCCATCAGATTTTTCTCGCATTTTCAAGTTTTATACTTTTTGCACACCCAAAGCCTCCCCCGCCCCTTTACCCGTTTTATCCACGTTTACAATTTTTGCCACATTCCTAATCTTTCCAATCAATTTTTCTTGCATATTCAACATTTACGATTTCGCCCACTTTTTTACTGCGTTTTGAAGATTTGTGTTCATAATCATTCGATTCGAGTTTTGTCGTATTTTAAAACACCTTCCCATTTTAGACACCTTCCTATCCTTTCAAACAATTTTCCCGTATCATCAAATTTTCACAATTCGTTGCCCGCTTCTCTATTTTTTAACTCGTATGTAAATTTTTCCTATAAGTTTAATAAATAAAAAATATTATGAAACTTAACTCGCGATTCATTCTTTTTGAATTAAATCGGAAGCGAGCAATATTTTAAAACCTTTGAAAATAAAAATTCGGGTCCTAAGCTAAAGCTCAGAATTGACAATTAAACTCCCTTGCCGATTTAATTTTTCGAGCGAATTGAAAATGAATGGCTCTCCTTACTCTAGATAAAACTAATACATTTTTATTACACATTGTCGTTTCATCTTCTCGAAATCCTAGAGTTTAGCGCGCCAAACTAATTTTGAACTTTGGTCACTTTGTGACACATTCCGCGTGACACATTCCATTCTACAGAGTTTGAATATACAATCGGGCATATCTGTAGCATGTGGCCGTCGGTGGTGCAATGGTTAGTGTGCGCGCCTCTTGTACATTAGCTCCTGGGTTCGATCCCTGCTCTGACCACCTTAAATTTCTTTCGGCGGCAATCACCTCGCATATTGACTGTGACACCATCGAGTATTTAGCCATGAAAAAGCTTCTCAAAATACCGTTCGTAATCGGTATAAAACTATAAATCCCAATCAGTGAGTTTGAAACTAGAAAGCGCACAACTCACTGGTTGTGAAAAGCTCTCCCCAATTCCTTCATTTATTTACTTTATATCTGTAGCATTCAGTATCCTATCGATTAGATATACATATATGTACATTAGGCGGGGCCGAGAAGAAAACATTTAAGGTACAGGAGTTGGTTAGCAAAACGATCGTTCTATTTTTGTTAAAAAAAAAAACAATTAACCCTTTCTTTTTCTTGTCCCGCAATTCACTTGAAGCAAAAACAAGGTGCAATTTCACAGTTTGGAAAATTATAATATACACTCCGGTTCACTTATTTAAAGGCACTAAAAATTCCATATTCAGCAGCCTGCATCTTTTGCAATTTGTAAAAAAAAGTCCACAAATGTGCTATTTTTTTGGTTCACTTGAATAAAGACACTTTAACTAATTTTAATGAAAAACAGTTTTTCTTGTTTTTTTTTCATTTATTTTACTTTATTTAAGAACTACTAGTAATGGGTACAACCCCCTTTGTTTTTAATAACTTCAAATATACGGGTTTTCATTGAGGGAGAGAAAATTTCATTTCAAGAGAATTTATGTAATCGAAAGAAATTTGATTCCAAGCATCCTTAATGGCCTGAATTAGTGACTGCTTGTCATCAAATTGTCTACCTCCTTCATAGACCTTACGAGATAACCAACCCCAGACATTTTCGATAATGTTTAGATCCGGCGATTAGGGTGGCCAGTCAAGAATATTAACATTTTGGATTGCAATGAACTCATTTACTACTCTGGCGTTGTGTATAGGGGCATTATCCTGTTTCAATATCCTAGACATGGGACCAAAGAGTTCATTGTACTTCGAAAAAGCCGATTCCAATAACATTTTATAGCTGGACCCGTCATTTTTGCACTTTGAAATTCAAGATCGATGGTGCCATAGTACGTAATAGCACCCCACACCATAACGCCGCCTTCTCACAGCCGAGAAGTTGGTTCAAAATACGTTTTTCTTTGCGCAGATTATGGAAATAATAGTTGTAGCCATCAAGCCCATCCAAATTAAACTTCTTCTCATCCGTAAATACAACGGTTCTCCAGTCATTTACATGACCTCTTGGCTGCACATCCTGTACCATGTAGTCTCTTGCGAATTGAAGCCGCTTTCCTTACGAGGAGCATTAAGTGGCGGCTTTTTTTTTGTAATTTCAGGTTTTTAAGATACTCGCAGCTCTTAATTACTGTGCCTTGCTCGCTTCCACTCCATTTTTCTTTTCTCATACGTAGATAAAGACAATGAAACCCTTCTTTTAAAATGTTTTATATACCCCTCGGGGTCCTTCATGTAATTGTCGACAACTGTTGAGCTCCGTCCAAATTATTTAAGCTATTGCACGGTTAGAATATCCTTCAGAACGGTAAACATCGATTTTAGTTTTTTTCGATAGATTTAAATTTTTTGTTTGCCATTTTGACTCGTAAAATGATTAAGATGTAATAAATTGTAATAAACAAACGCTCCCTACAGAAAATCGTTAAAGTAGTAAACGCGACTTTTGGTTGTGTTTGCTCTTTAAAACTGCACAATTTTGAGGATTTAGAATAAATGGGTTTATAGACGAGTCAACTGCCAATATTAAAAATATCGTAAAAAACTTGTATAGGGTGCTTGCATTTGGGTCGAAACTCAACTGGCTCTACATTTAACATGAAAGTCCATGAAAAAAAATAAAATGTATTTTAGTTTGTTCCTACTAATTTAACTTTTTGCTTGTGGCGTATATACCTCGTTTATTACATAGAGCAACAATTGTATAGAGAAGAAACTTTACTCATGGAGTGGAACTATCTTACTCTCTTCGTGCAATATTTCAATCCACGAGCAGTTTTCTGATGATGTTATTGTATATAACTTTAGAAATTCCAACCATATTTAAATAAAATTACATAAAGTATGTAAAAAGTATGAAATAATCAAGTTATAACGCGGGAAAGAAATGCGTTTGAGTGCATCGCGTCGACGTTTTGGTTCTCTTCTACTAGGGTTGCCAAATTGCGGTGCTTTTTTCTTCTCTACATGTACATCCTTTTTGTTTATTATAATATTTTATGAACATTTGTTATCAACGGTACAGCAAATTATTGATATTTATTCTGAGTAGATATATATGTCTTTAATGAGGGAAGATATAATAAAATATATAAAATAAAACTTGGGGAGCTGAAGATATAAAGTATGTATGTTCACTTTCCTAGGAAACGGTGATGGCTGGGTTATTCGTTTCTGAAGCTAATTGTTAACTAAGAAATCTGGCCACTCACCTTCACTACTGCTCTATATACATAGTCTAGACTGAAATCGTTTTTGGAAAGTTTTCCAAGTAAAGGGTACATTATTTATGCATCGAGTGAATGCCAAACTAAGAAAAGGTTCCCAGCATTTGTACCCACAAAACGGACAAGTAAATCCGGTACAAAAGTATCTTGCGGTACACATTTTCAATTGAAAAGTTTCTGGAAGTACACTTTTTCAAACGAAATATTATTTGGAATACACTTTTACCATATAAGTGTCTTGCAGTACACGTTATTGATATATGTGTCTTGCAGTGCAGCTTTTCCATAGAATTGTTTCCCATGACACTTTTTGTATGGAAACGTGATGTCGAGTACATCTTTTCTGTAGGATATTGTTTTCCAAGATACTTTTTATGAAAAGTCGAATTCAAAGACACATTTTTTTCAGAAGTATGTACCTATATGGTTAAACTCGTATCTCATAGAATATTTTAAGTCACTAGTGGACCAACACACACTCGGCCAGCGTCAAATCCACCATGATTATTTGAATCCGTCTTTAGGGTTCGTTTATCCTATTTATAGGCCACATTAACATTTTGTGCGCCACACATCTCCCTCTAATCATTACAACATTCGGCTCAGTCGCAAGAAAGCGCATTTATCAAGTCACCGCACCCAAGAATTTGTAATAATCAGATTTATCAATGACGGGATCTGTATGAATCTTCTTTTTCAATTCATTGACAACTACTTATCCATGTTAAGGGTAGGCCATTTCGGTTACAATATTTGGAAATTCTAGTCCATTTTTTAATAAACAATAAATGACACACATTTTAATTTCCAAATAGAGAATGACACAAGAGTAAAAAAAGCTGCCAAGTCGTTTATGTCTAACCGGAATGCTGTTTTGCTTGTATCCTATATCCATGGGTGATTGTTCGGAAATTGTTATTTTTCAGATAGCAATTTTTCCAAACCTCGATATGTCTGCAGTTCCATTTTTTTCACGTTTCTGAATGTTATCATGGTCCAAAAGTATGATCTGAAGATCACTATACTACAACACCAAAGCAATCGAAGTTATGGGGCATTGATGGTATTCCGATGCCACGGTAGTGACTGACTGAATGAAACTTAATTGTAATGACCTCTAATATATATCAATTGAATAAAACGCACTATTTTAATGTTTCAACTAATTTATTTAGTTAACTTCGCCAATAGACTAATACCTTTCACGACCTACACACGACTGACGATTGCCACAAGATATGTCAAATACTTCACTCTCGTTTTGCCAGGTCTTCGCAAAAGCCTACTGTGTTGCCAGGTCTTCGCAAAAGCCTACTGTGTTGTCAGGTCTTTGCAACAGCCTACTCCACATTAATCATTCAGTGTCAAGAAACCATTATTTATCAATTTTAGTCAGTATTGGAAACTATATGACACGGTTGTGACAGCCACGGTTGTGACTTTCAGTGTTTAACCTAACCGTGCTCCAGACCGGTTTGGAATTCGACAAGTTCCAAAGACAATGAAGTTCAGGCAATGAAATATTACTTTCATAACCGGGAATCAAGCCTAAATATCGTACGGCATATGTGAATCATAAGAGAACGGTTGTGACGTATTATTTTGTGACTTAGCTTTTCAATTTTTCGAATTGAATTCCCCTTCGTATACATGTGCGTGTGTTGACTTCTGCCGATGTAAATACTGCCACTACCCCCTCCACTCCAAAATGCCAGCAAGTGGGTCATATTGAAACCCCGGAGATGGTGCCACCACAGTCGAATTCAAATTGTACAAAATTCTGACAAAACTGTTGGACAGACTTCGTGGACCGTTCAATAACCATGGCGTGTATATTCCTCCAATTTTTTTTGCGTAGAATTGTAAATCTAAATGTCCCTTAGAACATATATGCAGGTAACTTCTTTCAAGCCACGTCCTTGACGGATATTACTGCTGAAGTCCTGAATTCGATTCGGAGGACAGGCCATGGTTGTGACATTTTGAACAGTTTTTTCTCCCTAAAACCGACTTACACGGTTCAGAATAGAATGTGTTTCATGGAAATAATAGAGTACCATCGTAGCTTCGGGAACATGTCGCAATTTAATCACCATTCGACCATTTTAGGGTGGGAAAATTGAAAGGCCGAGAAAATGACAATTTCGGAACAATCACCCATATACGTCTCGTATATATGTTACAAAAAAACACAACTATTATAAACGAACGAGAATAAATTAAAACAATTTGTCATGCACGCAGAATTGTCTACATTAGTCTACTGTGTTTGCTGACATTTGTATCAGTTCCTATTCACCTAAATAGAATGTCGACGTTAACTATGTTCTCAGCTTCGTAGTGAACTGTTGTTCAAAAATATAATCGCTATAACAAATAAGTATTTAACTTTGTAACTTTATATTTATAATCCAATAATGTTGGTTTTATAGAAATTTTAACGAAATTTTGGAACATATATACTGCTACAATTTACCCGTTTTTTGGATTTGTGTGGTCTGATAGGCCATAAAAAGCTTCAAAAATAGAGCGAACAATTTTTCGCTTGGCCCAACTTTTTGAGATATGGGCTTTTAAAATTTGAGTATATAATCGGTCATATCTCAGGTATTTATGTTCCGATCGTGTTCGGGTGAACACCATTAGAAAGGCAATTACAAACTCTATTCATCGGTTTATAAAGATATTAATTTTTATAAACCGATTGGGGGCAAATTAAAAAAAATGAATTTTTGAACTTCACTTTTTTGATAAAAATCTTGTCTCAAAAAAACAGCCCTAGTGAACTTATTTTTCTCTGAACGTAGATTGAAGACAACACTGCAAGATTTTTTAAGGTATAATACTGTGCGCTAGGCCTTCAAAAACCAGAGATAATGTATTAATAAAAATTAATATATTTATGTAAGGTTAATAGAATAAGTAATTACTTCTCCGAACCACATCGGAGAATAATTACTTGAGATGTGACTATATACTCAAGCTTTAAAGGCCCATATCTGGAAAAAAATTTGACAGCTCAGAAACTTTTGTCGATGTGCAAACATTTTCTGTAGCCCAGAGACTTTAGCTAATCCGTATTTATGACAATAAAAAAATCTTCGAACTTCATGTTTCGTAATCTGAAACAGGAGCGCTTATTGGCTACCCTGGTTACGAATGCGTAACAAGCGTGTTGACACAGAAGGCGTTTATACGGACTCTTAACACGGTTTGGCATCATGCGAGTATTAAAATTAGATTGTCGTTGGCACGCTTAATTTTTTGGATACGGTTATGGCATTGGTTAATACGTGAGTGTCAAACCAAAACTGCTCGAGTTAACTCGTATAAAAGCGTCATATAAACGAGGTAAAAATGAATCCAATTTACTCTTTTGCGGATGACAGTAATCTCTGTCATTTTTATTCATTCGACCGTAGGCCAAGTCTTCAAGAGATTGAAGTCAAACGCCGGACGATGAACGAAACACTCGGCCGGGATCTGGTGTCCATTGTTGAATGGGGTCGAATGAATAGAGTAGATTTTATTGCGGGTAAGACCCAGTGTTGTTTGTTGTCGCATAAACGGATTGCTGGCCCAGATGTGTCGTCATTGTCTATGGACAGTGTGGATATTGATGAATCAGACGCTCTTGATGTTCTGGGCATGAAAAAATTTTAAGTGTCGAAAGATGCATTCCAGTGTCTAGGCTTTTTAAAGCGGCTCAAAAAATACTTCACTCCATCTGATCTTCTCAATATCTACACAAAGATGGAATATAACTCCCAGATATGGCAGGAGCTCCTCGGACCTCTTTGGAGCTTCTCGACCGTGTCCAGAGGAGAGCGACGGTGTTAATAGGGGACAGTAGGGTATCCTACTCTATTGCCTTCCTTGAGCATCGTCGAAATGTGGGTTGCGTGTCGCTGTCGGACATCCGTCAACTTATGCCAGACGTGAGGACTATCATCCGTTTTTTTTATCGAGTGGCCGGTTGACCGCACTACACACTATAGAGAAAGTCATTTCCCCGAGTCTGCCTGCAAAAAATCAGCTCGATTGGATCACTGAAAAAGGGTTAAAAATCGGTCCAAAGGCTTTCACACAGGCCACTACGAGCTTTATACTTCAAACTTAAGAAAAAAAATTCTGACGTGTACATGAAAATCGACGATACACGTGTATTTTTATTTTTTCCCCTCTTTCCGAATATGTGCAATTGGTTCATAGACAAAAGTCATCGCCAAATTAGTTGTTCATTACGAATTAGAGAAATTCCAGCATTGCCATTTATTCAACATCCGGATAAAGCCGGTGTTAATACGTTTTTTTCCTCTGAAACATTCAAAAAATGAAGTTTATATTTTTAATTACGATCAACATATTTTGTGTTGTGCTTCCGCAATTTTTTGAACAAATGTACACAAACTTAGTAAGAATTACAGTTATTATTTCACCAAATACCAACAAATTGGTACAATCTTATTATTACTAAGTAACACTGCTTGTCGTTTTGACATTTAGTAACTGCAAGTGTTAAATATTTACTGCCTTCCAAATTTTGCAGTCAGTTGAGCTGCAAGTCGATGAAGTGCGCTTGTATTAGTGAAAAAGTCTGAGTGTATTGAGTTTTTCGAACTTGCACTTGCATGTGTAAACGGGGGGTTATCGCACCTTGCGGGATGGGGGCTAAATGAAAAGAAATTAACAATTTTGTTTAACAACTTTTTTACATCCCAGTATTAACAACTATATTGGGTACTTTTGCTTTGGTTTGTGTCTAGTCTAACATATGGTGGAAAATTTCTTGTTTAATGGGAAGTTTTCTAGGTGAAGCGCTTGTAACCAATACCTACGTATATATATAAAAATGAGTTTGTGTTTGTTTGTTTGAATTTTTTAGTACGGCTTGGACTGATCTTTTTGAAGTTTTCACAGAATGTAGATGTGTGGTCGTAGTGAAAATAGGGTACTTGTATTTTTTGGTATATGAAGTGACAGTGGCCCCGCCCATTGGACCCTATTTTTGAAAACGCAAAATGTGGAGGACTGTTTCACTAATCGCTAGCATTTGGCAGCAAAATTCGTGACCCAACAAAAAATGGGCGGTATCGGATCAGTGGGCGAGGCATACAACTTAAAACTTTGTACAGCTGTATCTCACGAAATATCAGAGTTATGAATATGATATTTGGTATATAAGTTGTTTGTACAGTTCGAATTTCAGCCAGGGTGTAAGTGATTGGTGCCACGCCCCCTTTAAGAAAACGTCGCTCTGACGGCGTTTCTAATAGACCGGTTGGTATACAAATTTCACAATTAGGTACCGATGACCTGCTGATAGTTCTTGGCTATACTTGAAAAACATTGAAAAAAGGGGCGTGGCACCGCCCATACAATTTGAAATTTAAAATGACTATATCTCATGAACTATCAGAGGTATGGAAATGAAATTTGGTATATACATATGTTGTTGGTACAGTGTGAATTACGGATGAAACTGGGCGGTTCCACGCCGCAGTTTTAAAAGTCGCTCTGACGGCTTTTCTTATTTACCGATTTTTATGAAAACTTCACAATGTGGTACTGATGACCTGCTGATAGTATACCTGCTGATAGTATACCTGCTGATAGTATACTTGGTAGTAATTGGATAAAGGGGCGTGGCACCGCCCAAATAAATCGAAATTTAAAATGGTTATACCTCATGAACTATCAGAGGTATGAATATAAGATTTGGTAGATATGTTGTTGGTACAGTATGAATTACAGCAAGGGCTGAAGTGGGATGTGTCACGCCCCTTTTAAAAGAAACCGTTATAGCAGTCATAATAATAGTTTGATCGTCCTGAAAATTGCACAGTATGTTACGAAGAGGCTATTTGGAAGAAAGTTTCCGAAAAGTTCCGAGTCGCCGCCCACACACTTCAATATTTTACCATTACATATACTATATCAAGCAATTGTCCGTATATGGCCGATTCGTTTTAAACAATTTTTTTTAAGTTCAAAAAAATATTTCAATCAAATCGGCCAGATAGTATCTTTTGAAGTACATTGAAATATGTTCACAACTGCCTGGTGTCTGTAAAAAATGCTGAGTAATCGTATAGAGGCTACTCTAACCACTGGAAATTATAAAGGAACCGATACCCTGATTCCACGCATTCCCATGATACCTACAGACATGCCCATCGATTTCAGGTTCCGATTCGGTCGCCATTTGCGATGACCAAAAATAAAGCGCAGGGGCAGTCGCTTCAAGTCTGGTGCTTAACCGTCTACTGTGCAAGAAAACCAAATTAAATAAAATACTACTTAAACGGAAGGAAATGGTTAAAAACGAACTTTTGTACTAGCAGTTTGTATAATTTTAGATTATAAGGGCGCAGGAGGCGAAAAATCTTTTGATGCAAATTTGCATCATTGCGCATTTAGCTGTAAATTCAAAATCTAACATTTTTATACTTCAATAGTGATTTAAATGGACAATGTTTTTGCTTCTTTTTAAAAACCAACGTATTATTTATTTATTTTTTATGAAATTTTAAATTTTTTTTTAAAAAAAGATATCATTTTAATTTCGTTCATTTTTTATGAAATTTTACAAAGCAGTTTTTGGTTTTTGTTAGACATAAAGCTATGTTACACTTGCTACGTATCAGTTGACTTTGGCATCTTACTCTATTTTCATGGAATTCCGGTAAGTGGTCCACATGATCGTGCCTAATATCTACGGATGGTATAGCTGATGCTGGACCTCGGTTTTGCTTTTGGACATTCGTTGTTTCTTGGACTTTCTGTTTTATGTTTATTGTTAGAAGTGTCAATGCATGATCTTTACGAAATTTCAATAGTGTAAAAGTCGTATTCCCTGTTGCTCGCTTATACAAAAACCAGTCATTTGTAACTGCTAGGTCCAATAGGTGGTAAACTAAACGCATATACCATTATTTGGTCTTTATTTTGATTCGTTTCCGCCCCATCATGCGGTCTAAGAGATCAACACCACCCATATGACGGTTGTACTCTTTGACAATCGCTGGGCACTTAACCATGATCGACTTGCCTTCCCGACGGTCGAATCTGCTAATACGAGGGTTGAATTTTATGTTTCGGTATTAGAGAACAAAAACAAATATTAATCGTCGAAAATCACTTTTTTGTATTTCAAAATATTCCCCATGAAGATTTATACACTTTTGCATGCGTTTGAACCAATTGTCGAAACACTTTGGCCACTCTGATTGAGGTACATATCTCCAAAACATGCATTCTGAATGCAGCAACCGCTTCTTCAGGTGTCGACAATTGTTGACCTCTCAGTTTGTTTTTACGTTTCCTGATTTCTTGGAAGGCAACTGGCAAACAAATGGTTGTGTACCACTCAGAATTCACTGTTCTGCGTTGTTCTAGTGGTACGGTTGCGACATGTCTGGTTTTTCCGAAAAAACAGGCGACCATTTGCTTGGAAGTGCTTCGGGCGCGAACAACTTTTGTTGGATTTGGCTTATCTTGAAACACTGGTGTTTACTTTCGGGGTCATACGCGTAAATCCAGGATTCATCACCTGTCACGATGTCATAGACGTGTTTCGAAGCACCGCAATCGTGTTTTTGGAGCATTTCTTTCGACCAATCGACAGGAGCCTTTTTTTGAGCGATTAACAAATTGTGTGGGATCCAACGCGAACAAATTTTTTTTGACAGTCAAATGTGTCACATCTGGCAACCCTTCCAAACCATCATGCAACTGCGCAATAGAATGCATAGAAGAGAAAAGTACTCACTCAGTTCGTAACCGTCGTCGCGCAAGCACACATTCGTTTCATCGTAATTAATATGTTGTTTCCCTTCTTGATTTTAACTAACTTGATATTGATAACTAAATAAAACCCTATTTGTTTTGTTTTATGAATATAAGCCCTGTGTTCGTGTTTTTTTATTCAATCCTAAGAAAGGAAATTGGCCGTCCCTTGGACAAATGTTTGTGCAATATTGAATGTATGCTGGTCCCACTAATGCCTAAGGTTGTCTCAATCTCACGATAGGTCACATGACGATCTTGCAAAATCAGTTCGCGCACAGCATCAATGGTTTTCGGAACAACAGCTGATTTTGGACGACCTTCACGAAATTCGTCTTGGAGTGAACTACGACCACGATTGAATTCACCATACAACACTAAACACTGGTCCTTGATGGAGCTTCATCGCCAAAAAATGAATTAAGTTCATCTATGCACTGCTGCTGAGTTAATCCACGTCGAAAGTTGTAAAAAATAATCGCACGAAAATGTTCACGATTTAATTCCATTTTTGGGCCGAGATGAATCTTTTAAGTTCCTGTAAACAACATAAATAGCGGCCGTATGTCAAAACGTTCTGAGTACGCATAACCTCAAAAATTTCCAACTTTACGATAGAGCTGTCAGTTGCCAGATTGCAATACTAGGGTTGCCAAATCCCGAAACATAAAATTCAACCCGTATCATTTTTTTTTATTATCTTCAAAAACACCATCTAGTCAATGCCTCTATACCGGTCCTTCAAAAGCAGAGAAAACCAAGCCTACTTAAATGGAGACAACATATAACGAACATTTATACAAAATTGTTTTCAAATTTTGAAACTACGGAGAGATTTTCGATGTGATTCAAATTTGCATCACGGCGCACTAAATGGTTACATTTTAAAAATTCGTGTTTTTCCCACGCACAATATATGTTGCATGTTCACGAGTGGGTAGATGGCAAAACTAGAAATATTGTATATCCTACAGCACTTTAATAAATAGAAAAAAATAACAAAATGGTGTTTCATTAAAATTACAATTCAGATGTAGCGAAGCGCAACGGGATCAGCTATTATGGTATAATGAGATGCTTGTTAAACAAATCAGCACACGATCGAAATCTAAACAAATACTTCTAACAAATAGTAATTTTACATTATTCTTCAGAATATTCCAGTCAACTACAGGTTTATTTGCCCATTGTCAATTAAACATGGCATTATAACGTGTCGCAACGCCAACAGATCTATTCATTTACGGCAAACATAATGGAACAAAAGAATTTTGTTCACCCTTTGGCATTACAAAAACTTTGAAGGCAAAACGAAGTTTGCCGGGTCCAGCTAGTTTAGTATATATTGTAGTTTTGAACCCAACAAAAAGTAAATTTAGAAAAGCCAAAGTGAAAATACCTTATCTTAAAGAAGTACCATTGTTTAAAAAAATTACATTTTTTTCTTAAAAAAAATATTTTTTTTAAATTAGTATCTTTTCGTAAAAAAGTTAATTTTCTTACAACAAATTGCCTTTTCTTAAAAAACTACCTTTTCTTTAAAGAGTACCTTTTTCGCGAAACAAAATAACTTTTCTTGAGATAAGTACCTACTCTTAAAAACTTACCTATTCTTGAAAACAGGACCAATTCTAAAATAATTCACATTTCTTAACCAAAAAAGAATTTTTACAAAAATTCCGTTTCCTCAAAGTACCTTTTCTTAAAAATAAAATAATACCTTTTACCTTTTCTTTCTCTTATTGGGACAAGTAGCCTTTCTGACAATAAGTACATTTTCTTAAACAAATAAACTTTTCCTAAATAGAGTACCACTACTTTAAAAAGTACTTGTCCTTAAAAAAAGTACTTCTTGGTAAAAAAAATCATACTCTTATGGCTTTTTCTTACAGAAAGTAATTCTTCTTAAAAATAGTAGCTTTTCTTAAAAAAAAAATATTTGTTTTTAATAAAAGAAGTACATACCTTTCTTTAAAAAGGGACCTTTTGGGAAAATATAATACATATTCTTACAACAAGGACCTAAAAATATACTTTAAAAATACATTCTATAAAACAAAATTTTTGTTAAAAAAGTTTATCATTTTACAAAAAGTATATTTTCTTAAAGATCCTTTAAAATTATCGTATTTTTCAAGCGGCGCCTTAAGTGTGTTGGAACAAACTAAGTACATAATATGTCGCGGAAGGAACTTCGTTCCAATCGGGTGTCCCCTGACACCTCATGTAATTTATTTTATATACGGGTGGCCGGCGAATCCTGCTACAAAAACCAAATGCAGTAAATTGTTTTCTGTGTGAGTAATCCAAAACATTTGTACTAAACCAGACAGTCAAAATTTCTGTTGACTCAAATGCCAAAAAACAAAACGAGTGAAGCGTTACGACCCTCAGCTCCCTCTCTTTTTCACTCCTCATTAAATATTTCAAAATACGTGCAGTTTTTTGATGAAGTTATTGTATATTATACAATTTCCACCAATGTTTAGGTAAAATTACATAAAGAATGTAAAAGGTATGAAATAATGCCGATCGACGCTAGAGGGAAATGACTTAAGAGCCTCTATTACTCTCTTCGCTGCCTCTTCATGACGACGAGGTAGTACGCCATTTCATCGAGTTCGATTTGCTGCTGTATTTTACCAATTTTTCACTTTAGTTGGACATAAAACGGACAGAAATCAAAGGGAATGCTTATTTTCGTTCAATGCAAACAACATAAAACATAATTTAGCTGTCATTAAATAAATAAATAAATGGTTTCCCATTACATCCCATGAAGGGACCGGGGAGAACTTCTCACAATCACTGAGCTGTGCGCTTTCCAGTTTTCACTCACTGATTGGGACCTACAGTTTTTACACCGATTCCGAACGGTATTTTGAGAAGCTTTTTCATGGCTGTATACTCGATAGTGTCGCCGTCACTAAGCGAGGTGACCGTCGTCGAAAGAAATTTTAAGGTGGTTGGTGCAGGGATCGAACCCAGGATTTCCTGTACAAGAGGCGCGCACACTACCCATTGCACCACCGACGGTCATTAGTATCAATAAACACTATTTAAACTTAGTTCCTGTCTTCTTTGGTCTCTCATTCTACATCATATCCCTAGTACCTTTTCGATCGATGTATTGAAATATTCAATGAATAGAGTAAGAGAGAGAGCAGCGAAACGACGCGCTTCCCTCGTTTTCTTTGTTGATATTCAACTCCATGAGTAAATTTTCTTCTCTATACCATAGTTACTTTATGAGAAATCCTCTGGTTCTCTTTTACGAGGCTTGCCAAATTGTGTACAACTTCTGGCCGTCTACTTCTCCATCGTCTTTGAGTAATCGGCAAAGAAGCTGAATACAGGTAGAGAAAAAAAGTTGTCAATTGGCAACAACAAAGAAACAACCCGTCGACGCGATTCACTCAAACGCATTTCTCTCTCGCATCATCATTTGATAGTTTAATTCTTTTTACATACTTTATGTAATTTTTGTAATCATGTTTGGTATTCCTATAGCTAGATACTATAAGGTCATCAAACAACTGCTCGTGAATTGAAATATTCAACCAAGAGAGTAAGAGCATGAGCAGAGAAACGAGGCACTTCACTCGTTTTCTTCTTTGGCGTCCTCTTTGACTTAAAAAAAAGCTTAATCAAAAAGGATGTACAAGTAGAGAAGAAAAAACGGTGCAATTTGGCAACCCTAGTAGAAGAGAACCAAAAAGTCGACGCGATTCAATCAAACGCATTTCTTTCCCGCGTCATAACTTAATTATTTCAAACTTTTTACATACTTTATGTAATTTTATTTAAATGTGGTTGGAATTTCTATAGTTAGATACAATAACATCATTAGAAACTTGCTCATGTATTGAAATATTCAAAGAAGAGAGAGAGCAGAGAAACGATCCGCTTCACTCGTTTTCTTTATTGGCATTCCACTCCATGAGTAAATTTTCTTCCCTATACCATAGTTGCTTTATGGCTTAACCAAAGACGATTTAGAATTAGACGACCAGAAGATGTTCTTGGCAACCCTGCTAAAAGAGAACCAAAAATTGACAGGAGTTCACTCAAACGCATTTTTCTCTCGCTTATTTCATACTTTTTGCATAGTTTATGTAATTTTACTTCAACATGGTTGGAATTTGTATAGTTATATACAATAACACTATCAAAAAGCTGCTCGTGTATTGAAATATTCAATGAAGAGAGTAAGAGGGAGAGTAGAGAAGTACTAGGGTTTCACTCTTTTTGTTTGTTGGCATTTGAGTGAAGAGACATTTTGACTGTCTACTTGTACATCGTTTTTGGCTTAACCAAAGACGATTTACAATTAGACGACCAGAAGATGTGCGCAACTTGGCAACCCTGGTAAAAGAGAACCAAAAAGTACTAGGAGTTCACTCAAACGCATTTCTCTCTCGCGTCATATCTTGCTTATTTCATACTTTTTGCAGTTTATGTAATTTTATTTAAATGTGGTTGGAATTTCTATAGTTAGATACAATAGCATCATCAGAAACCTTCTCATGTATTGAAATTTTCAACGAAGAGAGAGAGAGAGACAGCAGAGAAACGACCCGCTTCACTCGTATTCTTTGTTGGCATTCCAGTCCATGAGTAAATTTTCTTCCCTATACCATAGTTGCTTTATGGCTTAACGGCGATACGTTGTAAAAAAGAGTAGTGAAAAGGTACTGAAAGATACAAATGTTTCCAAGTTAACATATTTGTGTCCTTCAGTTTTGAAGAGAATGGCAATATGAAGATTAAGTTACACAAGCTAAATCCTTCCAACAACAAAGGCATCAGTCGGTCTCGTGTATTGAATCAGGTTTTATAAATTGGCTTGGAATATACGTTTTTGTAGAAAAAGTATTTTTCAAGACTTTATGGAAAATGTGAATTGCAAACACTTTAGTATAGGAAAAGTGTAATGCATTATACTTTTCTATAATAAAATTTACTACAAGACATCCTTCTGTAGAAATAAATATCTACTGTAATACACTTTTTATTTAAAAAAGTGTACTGCAAGACACTTCTCTGAACAAACATTGTACTGCAATACACTTCTAAGTAAAATTCATTAAAAAACTTTTATAAAGAATACATATTTCTGTAGAAAGAGTGGTTTGCAAGACACTTCTATATAAAATGTTTATTGCAAACCACTTTTCTACAGAACAATTTAATCCAAGGCACCTTTCTATAGGCAAGTTCCTATAGTTAAGTGCACTATAAGATACTTTCTACAAACGATGTGGACTGCAGAATATATTTCTATAGAATATTTACCTGAAATTCAAAGAAGTTTCTTACAATATACTTTTATAGAGAAATAGTGTCCTGGAGTACACTTTATGTAGAACAACATTTAGGTTTAGTAGAAAAAGTGGCTGAGAACATATTGGATGAAACTTAGACTAAGCTATAGTAAATATATATTCCGCGATAGTGACTTAAATATAAATGTATTGAAAGACACCTTTTTTATGGGAAAGTGTAGTCCAAAATAAAAGTATCTGGTATTACACATTTTCTTCGAGTACACATTTCTAACGAAATTTGTCGTACTGTACACTTACTGTGTCTTGCAATTATTTGTTCTATTGATAAATATTTTATTATGGATAATTGTTTCCGAAGACACTTTTTGTGCATAAACGTGTTCTTGAAAGCGGGGTTTCCATAGAAAGGTGGTTTCAAATAAACTTTTCTATACAAAATTGTTTCCGGATACACTTTTTCTATGAAAGGGCAATTTAGAAAACGAATTTTCTACAGAAACAACAACTTATTTATGTTATTTCCGAAGGCGACCATAAAATCAACAGGAAGCACAAGTACACTTGAATAGTCTCTGCGGCGCACACGCAAATCAGAAGGAATATCCTTGTCATTTTATACATCAATCTCGTGCTTTGAGATGACGATGATAGTGACTGCGGCGATTCGAGTAGGAGCCATACAAAATTCCTAATATTCAACAACGATGATCAAAATATCTCATATGGTCAAGTGGACAAGGTAACCCTTGAACAAAAAGTGTGACTGTGTTCGTCAAGAAGTCCTGATTAGCCACAACATTACCTCGATGTATTGTATCATTCTGAAATGAATGGTATACCCTAAGAAACAACTTGTTACAAGAAGGTGTAATTATGGAAAATTATGTTGCGACAAAATATACACTTTTATGCAAAAAACCTGGTGTTTCTTGTATGGGACGACAATTTTAGGTAAATTGAATTAGGCATGCTGCGGAACATTAGCCAGACACAAAAAAAGTAAAACACTACAGATTTCGAAATTTACCAAAAGTAAGGTTTTTCCAACGCTAATTCGGAGTGTTCTCGGCAAAAGTTTAGCTTTTAAAAATGTTCTGATATCGTTTACCATTTTGATTGTGCTGAAGTCCGTTTCAACCGCCAAATTTTCGGCAGAAACATATTCATCTCCCACTTGTTTAGTATCGTTATAATTACTATCATAAATCACATCATCTCCATTTATTGCCTCGCCGTTTTCATAAGCATAACCGTTGTCGTTTATATCGTCTTCACGTTGCGATTAATATCCATCTATGTATATTCTCGACAACATCGGGATTTGCTGTTGGGACCGATTGTAGTTAATTCTGAAATGATATCCCTCAAATCTGGCTGGTTTTTCTTGAAAGCTTCAGCAAAATGATACGCGTTTTTGGGTTTCAGCGAACAATTAATTATATAAACGGAGTTCTTTAAAGACAAATCAATGAATAACGTACATATTGTTACGAATTTCCTTATTCGTCCTTTTTGCGTTGTTTTATTCCCAATAATAAAACAAGGTTCGTTTTCAATTACGATAATTACAACGGTATAACTTCCTTTTATTTTACTTATATAGTACAACAGTTTACTTTATTTTCACCACTTTAGTAAGTCTTATATTTTACTATCAAATCGCGTTGCTTACTTTACGGGGTTTAATAACAAACTGAACTCTCCATTCCAAAGACCTCCGCTATTTATACCAACTCACCATACTCAAATGAAGTTATATCTAGCGAATTCAAGAACCGTCTAGTCGTTGTTGTTGTTGCTTATCTTTGTAGAATCATCTCGAATGGTGGAGAATTATCTTAACTGAGGCGAATTCATGCTACTGGTTTAGCGAGCTGGTACGTTGTTACAATGCATACTTTCAGGCGCAGCACTAACCGCCTGTTTTTACATAATGTTAGTATAGCCATTAAGAGCAAGCAAAAGCTTTTACTTATTCGTAACACTGCCCCCCACTAAAGCCTGTTCGTCTCGAGAAGGCTCAACCCACAGTTTCTCATATAGGGCTAGTCTTTCCAAATGCACGACTTTCGTTTTAGCTCTTGGACTTTGGCTTTTCTGGATTCTATAAACCACGTCATTTATTCGTTTGGCAACCTTGTAAGGGCCTTCCGAGTGAGTCTGAAGTTTTGGAGATAAAACTTTCTGGCGCTGTGGGTTGAACAGTAAAACTACCTGACCCTCCCGGAATCCTTCGGAATTTGCCGCTTGGTCGTACTTGGCTTTCATATTATTACTAACCAACTTCATTCTGCTGCGAACAAACTCGTGAAGTTCGCTAAGCTCTCCTCGAATACCATCATTCTCCCCACTGTCGGATGTTAGGCAGTTGCCAAATTCCAAATTCCTAGGGAGCTTTAACTCTGTCCCGAAGACGGCATTAGCTGGGGTTCGGGCAGTGGTATCCTGGGTGACCGACCGGTATGATAGAAGGAATTTTGGTATGCTTTCGTCCCAGAATTTTCTATCCTTACTGACGACATTGCTCAAATATTCTTCAAGAGCGTGATTAAATCTCGCTACCGTGCCGTCAGTCCGAGGGCGCAATGATGTTCTCATACCACGAATTCCATTTCTCGCATATTTCTTTCAAGATGGCAGATTCAAAATTCCTACCCTGCTCCGAATGCAGTTGGAAAGGGACACCAAAACGATTTATCCAGTTGTTCAAGATAGCTTTGCTTATTGTTTTCGCTTCTTTATTCGGAATAGCGTACACCTCGGGCCATTTACTGAAGTAGTCCATAACGACGAGGGTATATTGGTTCCCAGAGCTACTTGTTGGATATGGACCAGCCACACTCATGGATATTCGCTCGAAGGGAGCACTTGGGCTCTCCTGATGTCTGTCCTCAATTCCTCCGAGTTGATACTTCAGTTGTCAAGCATTGAGTGCAGCCTGCAATCCACTCGGATATAGCTTTTTGACGACCAACCCAATAGAAACGTTCACTTAGTTTCTCCATAGTTTTGCCTTTGCCGAGGTGCCTACCACTCGGACCATTATGAGATTCTGCAATTATCTCTTTCACTTTCAAGGCAGGTACCACAATTAAATTTTTTTCCGTTTTACCATCTTCACTTTCCCATACACGGTATAGACAGCCATCTAGCAATCTCAGGCTATTCCACTGGGCCCAATATGATTTTAAAACGGGGCTTTCTGAAGCGATTTCATTCCGCGTTAATTGTCTATCCTCTTCCTTTGCCAAAATAATTTTTCCCAATACAGCATCACTTCTCTGTGCCGTGAACCACTCCTCGTCCGATTCAGTACGCAGGGAGCGGACCTCAATAATTTGCTCTTTTATCTCAGCCTTCGAACGTTCGACGTTTCCGAATTGATCATTAACCTGTATCTCTATGTTATTCATAGCTTCTGAAATTTCATGTAGCTTGTCATTTGTGGCGTTTGATGTTTCCTGCATAATTCTAGAATTTTCACCAACTTTCTCGTCCAATTTGGCCATCATGGCAGCAAACATTGTTGAAACATCTACATTACAAGTTGCTTCTTTTGCACAAACCTCCATTTCGTCTTTGCACTCGAACTGATATGTGTCAATGTCGATGCTTCGGCGTTTAAATTCTTCTATTAATCGCCTCTGCAGCTCTACATTATTACCAGCTCAACTCCAGCTTTACTCAACTCCTTTTTGAGTTGTTCAACTTTGAGTTCTTCAAACTTCGTCGTTGTCCTTAATTCGTAAACCCACTTCTGACACCAATGTTACGAATTTCCTTATTCGTCCTTTTTGCGTTGTTTTATTCCCAATAATAAAACAAGGTTCGTTTTCAATTACGATAATTACAACGGTATAACTTCCTTTTATTGTACTTATAAAGTACAACAGTTTACTTTATTTTCACCACTTTAGTAAGTCTTAAATTTTACTATCAAATCGGGTTGCTTACTTTATGGGGTTTAATCAAAAACTGAACTCTCCATTCCAAAGACCTCCGCTATTTATACCAACTCACCATACTCAAATGAAGTTATATCTAGCGAATTCAAGAACCTTCTAGTCGTTACTTGTGTTTGTAGAATCATCTCGAATGGTGGAGAATTATCTTAACTGAGGCGAATTTATGCTACTGGTTTAGCGACGTGGTACGTTGTTACAATGCGTACTTTCAGGCGCAGCACTAACCGCCCTGTTATTTATATAATGTTAGTATAGTCATTAAGAGCAAGCAAAAGCTCTTACTTATTCGTAACAATATGTATGCAACCAAATATTTGAAAACAATTTTATTTATATTTTGTTTACACACAGAATATTGGCTCAAAAATATATAAAAAAATTGATTTATATTAAAGTGGTGCCAAGTCATTTATACCTCACCGCGATGTATCCTATATACATCTCGTATAAATGTTACAAAAAAAGACAACCACTATTTTAATAATTTTAAAAACATTAGAAACAATTTTTGTATCTACAAATTTTGCTTTCTTGACAAACCACAAACTCTAGAAAATACCTAGGGTGACCCGATAAGTCGCACTTCAAATTCGAACTCAGCACATCGAAAAGCTTTAGAAACCGTTGAGAAACCAGGTGGGATTGTTCTAGTGTTTTATAAATAGCAATTTCAAAATGCAGGTTCCCTGAAAATTTTCACCAGCTTAGATTCTACTTTGCAATCGTGCTATACCGTAATTGTTAACTCGAATTCAACGAGATTTGCAACTACCTTATGCCGACTTTTTATTTTTTATACAAACAACTCCTTATTTATTACGTCTTAACATTAATAAAATCAACATTTCACCAAATATGCAACTATTTCAAATTTATAAAATTTTTTTAAGTAACCTAATTTTGCGGCGCTCTAATTCTAGATATTTTGCCAACATTGCAAAATTGCAGTGAACAATTTGGATCACTTGCTTTCTCATGGTTGGGGCCATATCCTTTCGTGGTGGTCAGTGAACCTAACATGGCACAAGATATATTCACTTCTCCGTACTGTGTTAACAAAAGCCTTTTGTATAAGGCAGTAGATAATGGTACAGGGAAGGGCCTTTTTGGTTTGAAAGGTATACAATGGAATTAACAAATCAGATTACGGATGGAGCTAAAGTTTCCGATTGTATTTTCAGATCCCGGTTGGAGTTTTCATAGAAAACACTTGAATCCAGCCTTCAGTCACAAAGTGTTGATCAGTTTTTTCCCAATATTTAATGAAGAAGCCAATAGTCTTCTAAAAAGGTTTGAAAATTGGGTGAATAATAATGAATCTATTGATCTGCTAAGGACCTTCCAGGACTTTACATTAAATGTGGCGACCAGTAAGTACTTCTTGGATTGCATTATATATTGGAACAAATAGTAAACGTAATATCGATTAGGAACCACAATGGGTAAAAGTGCAGCATTAGATGAGCACGAATCCAAATGGAATTTGTTGAATAGCTATCATTGGTAAGTAATAAGTTGATTGGACTGTTTCATTGACATATTTCACCTGATAATCAACAGCATTGTCGAAAATATGACCGAAATGATTTTCTCGCCGTGGCTTAATAATAATTTAATTCGTAAGCTGCTCGGTATTTATGGACCCTATGAGAAGGCCAAAGCGAATGTACGAAATTTTATAAGAGAGGTAAGACTAATTATTTTTATTGATTCAAATGAATTTATTTGTACCTTCAGCTTATAGAACAAAAACTATCTGCCGGTGACGCAGGTTCTCAGCCATACGGTCATAAGCAAATATTTATTGATTTGGCAATTGACCGCATGAAGCGGGGTGTATTTTCATGGCAAGAAGTGGAAGATGAGTCGAATGTCATGGTTATTGGGGTAAATTATCACATTATTTTATTCTCAGTTGGTTCATAGACAATTTAGTGTACTCTGTAGGCATTTGAAACAACTGCCAGTACAATTTACCATGCATTGGTATTGATGGCGATGTTTCCTGAGTACCAAACAAAAGTCTTCGAAGAACTGTTGACCATTTTCCCGGAAGGTGGAGACTTTGAAGTTTCTTACAGCAACATCCAGGATATGGTGTATATGGATATGGTTCTCAATGAATCCATGCGGGTCCTAACTCCTGTACCCATTGTGGCCAGGGAGACTTCAAACGATGTAAAACTTTCGAACGGTGTAGTGGTACCTGCAGGCGTCCAAGTAGCCATATACATACATCGCATTCATAGACACGTGGACATTTGGGGTCCAGATGCACATCTTTTTAATCCAGATAATTTCCTGCCATCGAACTTGGAGGACAAACATCCGTATTCATTTATGCCATTTACAAAGGGCATACGAAACTGTATAGGTACGAAGGCTGCTATCTATCTTATCTGGTCGACATTGTTAACATTTCACTAATTGTTTTCAGGGTGGAGATACGGAGTATTATCAGCAAAATTAACTTTGGCAAAATTGCTGAGAAACTACAGGTTCTCAACTGATTTCCTGTACAAGGACTTGGAGTTCATCGAAGATATCGTATTAAAATTAAAACACGTACCATTATTGAATATACAGAAAAGGAATATTTGAATAAATGAATATATTTTCTTATTATGTATATTATATATACATTCAATCGAATGACCATATTTTCCTAGCAAATGTTAGAACATTTTTAAAACTACACCAGGGAATATCTTAGTTGGAAATCAATTTAGGCATTGGAAATGTATTTTGATTAGTATTCATAGGGTAATCACCCTTATTACGGTTGTCGTCGTCGACATAAAACGACGACGTCGTCTTGTGACGACAGTTGAAAATCGGTATTTGTGTAGTCGTTATCGATCACTAACGACGACTGTCGACACATATTTGGTATTTTGTAACTAGAATTGACGTCGACATTGAATTGAAACTATTTCTGTCGACGCAGTTTTTGATAACGAGTTGAAGAAAATTCCCATTTTTTTTTCTCAATTAAAGAAATGTCCAGTTTTATTTTTGAGTTATGGATAAAAAAAATTTAGTTCGCAACTTTTAATGGCGGACGGAAACCCACACGGAGATTTTGCAGGAGTGTTCCAGAACAGTATGCGCTTTATACGTATGGTCAGTATGCAAGTGCACTTGTCTGTCCGACGGTAAATGCAATGAACAAATGGTTCGTTTTAATTTTTATTATTATTATTTTTACTAATTTAATCTTATACAAACAGTTAATGCAAAATAATATTGGCTATTAACACGATCACTGCCCTGAGTCAAAATTGGCTGCTGTAATTCGGCTTCTTGTTGTGACACATATGCCTGCTCTGCGCCCTTTCAGTCATGCAATTGGCGTCTTTTTCATTTTAGTCTGATATCTTTCAAACAACCGGCCGCAAAAGAAACGTACAGTTCAAATCCTTTAAGATAGTCGAATGTTCGGTCCATGTTGAATTTGATGAGATCATTTCTTGCTCTCCGTTACTTCCTTGTCTCCAATACACGCAGCTCTGGGGCCAATAAAGGCTGTGTGTGCCTCCATGGAGAACTCCTCTTAATTCACCGCTTCCATTCGCCTAACCTGGTGATATAGGGCGTCTACATCCAATAACTTCCAAATCGTTACGATAATTAAACAATTTTTAGGAACTTGGAAAAACTTTTACCAAATTAAATAAAATAAAAGAAGTACAAACGTAAAATGCTCTTCTTCCTGCTTTCATTCACTACGAATGACAACTTTGTTTGTGTTTTTAATAGGTTATCGATAAACAGTCGACGTCGTCTCAAAACAGTTACAGAATACCAAACTAGCGTTGATGTGACGACGATGTTGACATAAAAACGACAACGACGTCGACGACGACAACCGTAATAAGGGCGAATATTCTAAAAGTCTGGTTTAACGTTACGGTGCGTTTACACGGGACAGTTTGAGACAAGATAGTTGAGAATATGTATTAGTTGTCACAAAGCCAAACATTGTTTGTGTGACTTACGCGTCCAGCCAGTTATAAAGACAGTACAGTTTTAAGCACCCGCCAACAGTGTCGTTTCGTTAAATTTCGTGCTCTGATTTTTTGTTTCTTCGCTCTTTTGCCAATGTGTTTTGTCTTACTTCTCCAAATTATAATGGAACTGATGTACTCTGCAAAATTAGACATGTATTCATGTTTATATTTTTGTTTTGTCAAACAATATTTCAATAAAAATTAGCAAAATTTTCAAATACAAATATATTACCCAATTTGTAAAGTCGTTTGCGATGTTTTGCTTTTTTCTCAAATTACTACGAAACGTCACCGATATGGCCGATGGCTGAACTAGTAGAGGTTGACGCAGTAGGATTTGCTGTAATTTGTGTGAACCAACAACAGACATTTAGTTTTTGTTTCATGACTCTGATCGTCAAATTCAACACAGATCCATATGAACAAACACAGTCAACAAAAAAGTACAACAACAAAATACACTGAATTTAACAGATGGAGTCATAAGAAAGCAAAGCAGTTGTTCTATTGCGCCAACCTTTACTAGTTCAGCCATAATCTGGCCGCTTATGTCAAATCTCTTGCCGAAGTTACTGTCGTTGAAAAATCAGAGACAGTGGCGAGGCAAGTGAGAGAAGTGTAAGTGCGTAGTAAAAATGTGTTAATGTATTGCTACTGTCGGAGCAAAACTGTCCCGTGTAAACGCAAGGTTATGTAATTAGCCGTTCATTATTTATTTTAAAAAATAAGACTGTGTTGGTGCGATGCAATTTTTTATCCGAACTGCGGTGTTTCGTTCTTCCAATGTTTGCATGTACTTTTTGTGATATTTCCTACTGGGAGAGTAAAATCAAGCTTACTCTCTCAAAAATAGTTACTGTATACGTTTTACTGGAAAAGTACGTAGACAAACCTAGTGTTATTGTATATAACTATAGAAATTCCAACCATGTTGGAGTGAAATTACATAAACTATGCAAAAAGTATGAAATAATCAAGATATGACGAGAGAGAGATGTGCGTGGGAGTGGATTGTCACCACTTTTTGGCTCTCTTTTAAATAAAAATTTCAGTGAGCAAACGATTTAATTTTGAATTATTTAAAAACAAAACTGAGCTAAACTACTTACAAGCATTGAAATGCAAAATACTTCAAACTACCCAACCGCGATCGACATGTTTCTTTAAATTCATCAACTGACGCGAGGAACTGTGGCGTGAACTCAAAAACTCAACTGAAGTGATCAAAAACGTTGCGCTGCGTTTTAAAGTAGAGAAGAAAAACCGGCGCAGTCTGACAACCCTCGTAAAAGAGAATCAAAAAGTCGACGCGATTCACTCAAACGCATTTCTCTCTCGCATCAAACTTGATTATTTCATACTTTTTACAGACTTTATGTAATTTTATTTAAACATGGTTGGAATTTCTAGTTAGATGCTGTAACATCATCAAAAAACTGCTCGTGTATTGAAATATTCAACGAAGCAGTGTTGCCAGAAGCTATCAAAAAAACATGCCAAAAAAAGTACAAGTCCAAAAGTCCTACAAACCTAAAACTGGCACAATCAAAAATTCTAGTACGACGGCACTTTACGCTTTGTATTCGATAAAAAAAATTCGAAGACCATGCATACACCCTCAGCCATAGGGATGGGGGCATATGTCATTTGATACGGAAAAGTGTAACGCATAGCATGAGTCATATTAGACCTAAGGTATCTTTGGACCAAATTCGTTTTGGGAGCCATGCCTGCCTGTCTGTCTGGCTAGTTTGGGCAACAAGGAAAATGTTTGTCATTGGCAAATATTTAACCAAACTTAGTTAGGGATTGCAAATGGGTGTTATGACCACACTCCTACTGGTACATCCCATACAAATCGATATATTTAATGTATGTGATAAGCTTCAAATCACATATTGCTTATTAATCGATAGATTTGTACTTAACTGGAGAAAATTGGCGAGGTCGCAACGCCCTCCCATAGAAAAGCAGGGCGGCCATCCAGGTTATCGATATGATAACTCGTGTAAAATACTTCCAACCTTAGTGAAATTTGTATTAGGCTTGTTTTCGGCAATGATGATTTTACTACACCCATTTATATGCCTCCCATAAAAAATATGAGCGGCTTTCAGAATGACCGACAAGATATCTCCAGTAAACTGAAAGTTGGTAATGTAAAATTTGGCATCCATTTTCTAACCTCCCATACAAATTTTGAGCGGACAATTGACTGGTAGTCATGATAAATACCCCAAATACACAACACATCCTTAAGTTGCTAATAAGACAATATTTTGGAGATATCACTCTGCTATTGAATATGGGAAAATTTTCCACTGGTAACTGAAGGTTGATCGGCTACCAAAACAAACATATGAACCTTGTTTTAAAGAAACTCGGACCCAAAGGATAACTAAAGGTGAGGCTATGTTTAAGTCGCTTCACTTTCTGTACTTGTTTCGAGTTAGGTTTAGCAACCGTTATCGTTTCAGTACGTTAATTTTTTTCTTACATTTTGTTTCTGGAATTGGCTTATAAAAACGGTATCGGATAATACTGTTGGCCAGTTTTTCAGTCGGAGATCATCTTCGGATATGAGTTAAACTACGTTTAAACCAGATTTTCATTTTTTCAATCAAAGGTAAAACTACGTTTAACTCTCCAATTTGTGCGAGTTAAACTACGTTTAGATTGTGTTGGCTTTTGACAGCAGCAATGAAAAACAAGACGAAGAATTTTGTGTGTGTAAACAATAAAACATTTTGTTGATATTTTTTGGAGTTTTGAAAATGAGTTTTTCCTCGGATCTAGAAGACATTAGTGACCAATAAATGTACGAAGAATTTTGTTATGAGGTTACAAGAAAACAACGCACAATAATGACCCGTACAAATCACTTCAATTTGCTTGGCGATAATGACTTCTATGTTAGATTCCGTCGAACAAAAGCATCTGCATATGCAGTTCTTGAATTGATTAGGGCACATAAGTATAAAACACAAAACAAACTGGTAAGTAAAAATTTCAATAATTTTATACATTTTAAGAAAACTGTTGTTACAGGAATAATGATCCAAGCGAAGAAGAGATGCTGCTCATAACATGGAAAATGTATGCTACTGGAGGAATGCTTAGAACAGTTGGCGATGTTTATGGTGTCTCCGTATGCACTGTATCGAAAGTTGTAGCTAATGTAACGCACAACATAGCCCTTCTTCGTTCACAGTTTGTAAAATTTCCGACTACACAGGAAGAAATTCTAGATGTAAAAAGAGAATTTTGCAATATTGCAAAATTCCCTAACGTGATTGCAGCACTTGATTGTACACACGTGAAAATATTATCTCCAGGTAATTATAGACAAGTTTTAATGTTACATAAAATTCTTAATATGATTCTATATTTGAAGGTGGCGATAGAGCGGAGCTGTACCGTAATAGAAAAGGGTTTTATTCGGTTAATGTACAGACAATGTGTGACGTTGATTTAAAAATACTGAATATAGTTGCACGTTGGCCCGGATCAGTACACGACTCCAATATTTTGAGAAACTCTCGAATATATTCGAGGTTTGAAAGTGGCGAGTTTGGAGAAGACGTTATTGTAGCTGATAGTGGTTATCCATACAGAAGTACTGTTAAAAGTGAACAGCCCTGAAGAGAATTTGTACAATGGGTCACAAATACGAACGCGCAATTGTATTGAGAGAAGTTATGGTGTTTGGAAAAGGCGATTCCCAATACTTTCCTTAGACATTCGCTTAAGTAGCACACAAGTTCAAGCCATCCTAATTGCAACAGCTGTTTTGCACAACATTTGTTGCCTTAACAAAGAAAGTGTCCCAGATTTGTCTTTGGACATTGAAGCAGATATTTCCTGGGTCAACTGCGTGCTAAATAATAGGACTGACAATAACACCAACAACGTGCGACGGCGAAAAAAACAACTATTTCAAGAAGTTGTTGGAAGCATAGTTTGAAGCATTGGTTTTAATCTATAAACAATTTCCCATAAAATTTTCTTGATTTAAAAATTCAAATTCAGTCTTTTTATTTTCATATTTTTGTACTTGCAGTCTTTTACTTCATATAATACTTATACCATTACAGGCAAAACATAAAAAATTTTAACCAAAAAAAATATTATAATTCACAGATTCAGCCTTACAACATGAAACCAAACATAAAAAACTAACAAAGAAAAACAAACATAAAAAAAAATAAAAAGGAACAAACAAAAATAATAAATTAATTCATATAATACATCTAATCTTACAACACAAAAACAAAAAAAATTTAAAAAACAAAAAAAATAATAATTCATATAATATATATAACCTATTTACAAATATACAAACTATTTAAAATTTTTTAGATTTTGAATCCGAAGCTCGTGCTCTTTTCGCATGTGCTCCATTTCAAGTTGTGCTTTCTGCATTTTGATATCATGTTCTGCCCTCATAATATCCATTTCCAACGTAATTTTATCTATTTTTTTGCAGCCACTTCATGCCACAAGTCCTTCTTCGTGCTTTTGTTTGGTTTAAAATTAGTTTTTAAGCACTTGTGTTTTGGAGTTTGCAGAGAAGTGGGAGTGTATTTGCTCCATGCGGTATTTGAAGACGAAGGCTTCTTCTGCCGTCTCATTCAAATTCTCCATCTGTTCATCTAACACTTGTAAGCATTCATATTCTGCAAGAAAAAATTTTATTATATTATTTTACATTTGTGCTTCATATGTATGTATGTTCATTATATACTTACCATCACCAATGACATCATCGTCGTACACTGCTTCCGTACCGTCGAATTGTTCAATATGGCACATTCCCATTATAGTATTGTCCAGTGCTGATGTCACAAACTTTTGTTGTGGACCACCACCCGTTACATACATGTTTTTTTTCTCCTCCGCGACATTCTTTTTTGTTTGTTTTTTTAAATTCTCGTACTTTGCTTTTAGCACAGACTGTGGAGTGGAAACAATTTGAAAATTGAAGATTGAGCTCTTGTTCAATCTCCTTCCAGGCCTCCATCTTAGGCTCCGTACTCACCCGATCTGTGCGTTTGCATTCCACAACCCCACTTCTTTTTTCAACCAAGCTTACCAAAAAGGTCACTTCGGTTGAAGTGAAGTTTGGTGTCCGCTTGGATATTTCACTTAGTTTTGGGCTCATATTTTACTCTAAAGGTAAGCTGCTACACAAAGTTATATTTTATTACAGCAATTTCAAATGAATTTATATTTACCCCTATTCTGCGTTACGCTCACGCTCGGATTTTCTCCGTTTTGGCAAATCTGGTATTCTGCGTTCCGTTCCGTTCCGCTTACGTTTTTCTTTCGAGTGTGGTTATTCTACATTACGAACGTAGTTACGTTTTTCTAAATGGTTATTTAGCTGACGGAGGTTGTTTGTGAAAAAAAAATACAAAATATAAAAAAGAAATTTATGTATAAAATAGATAAATGTTTTTTTTTTTACTGATTTGTCAGTTTTATTTCATTTATTACAGTTCAAAAACAACAACGCCCGCGCAATACTAGAAGCTGGTGGTACGGATATTGCTGGTGGCTTCCACACGAGACCAAAGGAAAATATTCAGGCATTTTGGGATTTAGCATTTTGCTATCAATTCCATTTCTATAAAAATATAAAACAAATTTTATTTTTCAGCTGCAATGTTGTAAATAAAAGAAAATATAACTCCGGCACTACAGGATTCTTAACACTGCTTTAGTTTGGCCACAGACATCTTTCTTATGTTCAGGTTTTGTAGTCTTTTGGTACTCACTGATGTCTTTAATTCCAAGAATATTTAATTCTTATTCGTTTTAACTATTGAATCACTGTTTTGTTTGCACTAAACTTCACATTTTATTACAATGTTTACACAATTGCTTATTTTTTTGTTTCGTTATCTTACGTTCCACATCCAAACAGCTTATTGTGAAAGACAAATGTCTTCTTATCCTTACGATAACGTTTTTTTGCTGGAATACCAATTTACGATCTGTGCGTAGTGGAATGCGGGGACGTAATCGAAACGCTGAATAGGGGTGATTAATGCAAATTACTTACATCAGTTGAAGAAAAGAAGCTCCAACCACATAGAACAATTACCAAAACAAAACAAAAAGACAAATAACAACAAACAACTGTTGATATATTTGACATTTGCACAAGGTTGCTATGAGACAGTAAAAAAATTGTGATATATTTAACTGTGCGCTGAAAAACAGAATGGGCAGTTAAACTAAGATTAAATCTAATCTCAGTTTTAGTAATCTAAAATACTCAACCATATAAACTTAAGTAACCGCATTAATAGTAGCTGTTTTCGTTTTTTAAACTTATTAATGTAATTAGGCGGTTGAATCGTCTATTTCATTTTGACCAGTACTAACTTACTTATCTGGTCTCGGACAACCCCGGGGGGCCAGGAACCTTACAAAACGAAGATAATATAAAGGGTTATCCATTTCGTGGTTTCAAAGGTATAGGGCTGGAATTCGACATCTGTCAAACTAAGTTGTTAAACCAATTTTTTTCTTTTCAGTTGAAAGTCTGACATTGACGAAAATGGATCGCTTAACTATCACACAACGCATAAAAATTATTAAAACCTACTACAAAAATGGTGATTCTGGCACAGCCACATTCCATTAGACTTTTTTTTGTGGGGCTACGCGAAAGACCGTGTTTATGCAGATAAACCTTTAAATCTTGAGCACTTAAGAACCAACATTCGTTAAGTAATGGCTGAGATACCGCCCAATATGTGTCAAAAAGTGGTCGAAAATTACCTCAAAAGACTCAATGCTTGCAACACTTCGCGTGGTGGTAATTTAAATGATGTAGTGTTTCACACATAATGTCAACGTTCAAACTTTATAATAAAAAAGAAATATGAAAAAAAATTTTATGTCTTTTATTTGCGTTTACTTTTGAAACCGCAAAATGGATAACCCTGTATTTCGCCAACCAGTTCGATCTTTTACTTTATTTCTCCAGCTGACAATAACAACTGTACGCAAGGATTCGTCAACCTGATCCCTCCAGAGGAGTCTTGGTCTCCTTATTATTCGTCTTCCTTCGAGTTCGCCGCCCATACTCGCCGTTGTGCACTATAGGGCCATAAATTTTTCGGAGTATTTTTCTCTCGAAGACTCTTCCAGATGTTTCGTCTGCTTGCGATAGGACCAAGGATTCTGCGCCATAATGCAAGACAGTTTGAATGAGAGTCTTGGTACAGCTGGACTTTTGTTACTCGAGAGAGGGCTTTATCTCTAAAGTGATGGCTTAGCCCAAAATAACATCTATTCGCAGGTACAATTCTCCGCTTGATCTCAAGGCTGACGTTTTTGTTTACGGCATATCCGAGGTATATTAAAATATTTATATGTGCAAAATAATTTTTTTCTTTTCTTCTGAAAACTATCTGTAATTTAATGTCGACCATATACAATTTTTTCGATAATATCCCTCTCTCTTTATCATATACTTTTCTCTCTTTTGGACTTTATTTGTACACCCCGCGACACCATTTTTTGTTTTTTCTAAATGTTGTGAGGAATTTTCAAGTTTTTATTTTATATTGTATTAGTCCTTTCAAAATTAAATACTTTTCAGCAAAAAATACTTTGACTATGACTACTTAAAGGTGAATCAACAAAAATAAACTAATTACTAGTGCGAAATATTTATAAAGGCACAAGATTTATTTATATATTTATCTTGGCATTGAGTTTATCAACGAATGAATATGCGCAGGATCAGTTATCTTCGAATTTCTTGTATTGCTGCTCTTAGATCCTTGACATTCTGCCCTGCCCAAACCATAAGGGAGACACCGCCAAAATTTCGCCGCTGGCGCATAATTTTGTAAAAATATCTGGAACGCCAATATTTGTCCGACCAATCAGAACCATTCAAATTTAATTTTTTCCATCGGAAAATATTACCCCCCATCCAAAAATATATTTCAGCGAATTTAAAGCTGGCTAATTCGTGTCTTGGCATGAGACCAAGTTTTCCATACTTTTTACCATGTGAAAGTTTCAAGTCGCGTTTCATTATTTGTTGAACACGACGCAACCCTGCTCCCAAGTTCAATTCAGCAATAATTTCCATATCGCCGAAGTGTTCTCTAACAACAACCCTTTCGATCTCTCTCTTTTGGCGCTGCCACTGATCAGTGGTGTCCTTCCTAGTCGTTTTCGGTTTCAATCTTGGCCACCCTACAGCTAGATCTTTTCAATTGCATCGAGATTTCCCGATGATAATCATGATAATCTTAAAATTTTCCCTCTTCTTCTTTACTTCGGTACTTACCACCAGGTAGTCTACATAAATTATTTTTTTTTAATTTAACCTACGTTAATTTTAAAACAATAAAATAACAACCAAAGAAAACTCATTTCAGTTTAAATTTCTACTTACTACTGTTCGAATTCGGGTTCTATTACACATTGCCTTTATATATATTTCGCACCAGAAATAGCAAAAACAGCGTCATATGACTCATATACGCATTAAAATTATACACTAAAACCGAACTGCATTGAGAGTACCGAAAAAAAAATATTGCCTTTATAATTATTTCGCTGGGTGTAGTGCCGTTATCTATTATTATCGCTGTAAGTTTGCAATTCAATAGAAAATAATTATATGTGCAGTCCCGTTCCTGACACTATAAAGTGAACAAGTCTATTTTTCTCGGGTGTTTAGTATAAAATATCTCTGTACGTGAGTAAAGTTATCGTTATGAAAATATTCTAAGAAACGTTTGATTCATAGTTTTGTTTCTAGTTGAACATGCCAAGTGGAAGTGAACTTACAGATGAGGATCGTGGAAAAATTGTTGAAATGAGACTAGCAGGTAAAGGAATTGGCGAGATTGCAGCTGCGGTAAATCGGCATCGCAATACAGTTAAATCGGCATCGCAATACTGGACACGAATCCAGAAACGTCCGCAATCTTCTTCCATTAGAATTAACAACCGTATCACCCCAGCTGGTGTGTCTGGCGTTGAAATCAGCGCCCACAAGCAGTTTCCCAGCAGCGGCCAAAGGCCTAAGGGGCTCAAGGTTGTTATTATCTAATAATACGCCCGGACTGTGGTACACCGTCACCACAAAATAACTCGACCAGTCTCCGCCGACAATCTTTACACACGTCGATTCCGTCCTGCCCAAATTCAGCCTGACCTTCTCACACCTTATGCCGTTTCTAACCAAGATAGCTGTGCCACCACCACGGCCACCTACTCTATCTTGCCTAAAAACGGCATAACCTCCAAAATGAAGCACATGGCTAGGCGAAAGCATATGCTCCGCCACCAGCAACAAATCAGGTTTATGCCTAAGCAGAAACTGATTTAGATAATGTCTCCTATGGCGAGCCACAATGGAGTTGACATTCACAAAGATAATGTTGCTGGTTTCATTCATTTTGGAGAGCGATGAAAAGTCCAACCATTGCACGGCATTTTGACGCGTCGTCCTTTACTTTCGCATACTCGCGCGAAAAATTGCCAACTCGGCCGAGGCAAGTTATCATGTCTTTACCGAAAAATCTCCGGCAGTCCTCATCCACGACATCATAATGAGCCATCGCGCTTCCAACGCCCACGCCCCCGGTTGGGCCCTTCGAGGGAATACTACAATTCCCTGGCCCATGGGCTCCACCGCATTTGCAACAGCGATATGGCATGCCGCAATTAATTGCCACATGGCCCTATCGCTGACAGTTTTTACACTGTTTGACACCAATTTTTCTGTCCTTTCGGACTGTCACTTTCGAAAATAACATATATTTTATGCGGTAGAACCCATCAATGTCTGATTCACGGGATAGATGAATCAGCCATTTATTTCCTCCTAATTTCGTGACGCGTTTCACGCCCAAATTAATGGACAAGCCACTCAAGTACGTCGTCACATCGAACTCCTCGAACGTGTCCGATAACCCGCATACCACCACCGAATAAGGCGTCTCCGACTTCGGAGTGAAGGAATAAAAGTTAAAGGCCTCCTGCTTCAACATGACCTTTGTTTTCTCAAAATCCGTTAAGGATACTAATTTGATACTCGTTAACGAGCAACCCATTACTTTAACGGAAAAATTAACGTGGCCCAATAACTGTTTTATCTTACCACATAGTACTCTAACGTCAGCATTATAGAGCATAATGTCCGGCACCTTCCGGCTCTTCTCCTTTGCCATGCCATTGCCAGGAGATTGCTTTTTCGACTTATTGTTGTTGTCGTTTTTCTGCATACCGCCACCAGTTTTGTTAGGCGGCGCCGCGCCTTTTCTAGCAGGTGTGGTGACTTGCCCTGCTGAAATACCAACATTTCCATCACGCTTTTTCACCGCAGGTGTGGCGACTTGCCCTGCTGAAGTTATTTTTGATTCGCGTTTTTTGGCCGCCGCCTCATCCAGCGACGGAAAATATATCGATATGTTGTTGCCTTCGACAACTGGCCCGTCAACAACACTGCCGTCATCGCTACATACCATCTCCTCATCGTCTTCTTCTTCTTGGGAGGAGGCCTCGGCCTCTTGCACCCCCTCCCCCTCTTCTTCTCATCGCTGCCAGCTGCAGCGCCATCTCCGACAGCGACTTTGCGACGTCAGCCGTCTCATAGCGCTGCTTGCGCTTCCTGGACCCGTCTCCGTCCAGTTCCTCCATGAGCGACACCTTGCTCATGGGTAGCGCGCGCGTACCAGTGGGTGGTGAAAAAACACCAAACACTGGTCTAGTCCAAAACCAGCCTTTATTTCTGGGAGACCCGACCAAGCTGTGAGAACCACTCGCTGCGAGTTTCCCAAAATTATGAACAAATGCTCGACTATTTATACTTTTTGGCCGGCTGGATATTTCGATTTTTGAATCGAGTTACTTTCGCCTTTGTAACAAGTGGTTTTTTTTCAAATTTGGGAAAAAACCACAAAACCACTTTTTCGCAATTGGCACTTGTTGGAACGGTCACAGTTGGTGACCAGGGTGCACCTTCCTCCGCTGGGACGGCACACGGGAGGCATTTCCTCCGGGATCAACAAATTAACCAAAAAATTTCTCCACTTAAGTACGTTTTTATGAGCACAATCTTCAACTTTCAAGGCACAATTCAAATTATCCACTTGTTGGAAAAACGGCACCAAACACTCCAAAAATCGCCAATTCAGCTGGAACACAGCAAAATCCAAATCACAAATTCCGGAAACACTAAAAGCTACTACTCCAACGGAGGCTGTTTCACTTTTAGTTAGTTGCACACAAACACTTCAAACACTTTTTCACAATCATCCAATCACAAAATTTCCGGTTTGCGGTTTGTTAAAATGATTTTATTAATCTTTTGAATTCTTCGTTATAAAGGAAAAACTAAAATCTAGGTTTTAAAACTGATACTTATTCACCCCTATTCTGCATTTCGATTACGCTCCCGCATTCAGTTACGTTACGATCGTAAATTGGTATTCCAGCAAAAAACTGAATCGAAAGAAAATGAAGAAGACAAGTGTGAATTCACAACTACGTACTTCAATGTGAAACGAACGGGATAGAAACAAAAAAAAAACATTTGTAAACATTGTAATAAAAAGTTTAATTTAGTGGAAAAAAGTGATTTCATCTACAATTAAAGTAAATTTTATAAACATATTGTGGGAATGAATAGTGATAAGTGCAAAATACATCTGAAGAGGCATTTGTGGCCAAATAATTGTAGTGGGAAAAATCTTAGGTTAAAGTGCACTCGTTCGGGCAGTGTCACAAAAAATAAACAAAAAATATAATTAAATAACTTAAAAACAAAAGGAAAAGTGTTATCCCGGACACATCTATGAATTGCGTGCAATTTTTTGCATTATGTACATAGTTAAGTGTGTGGACGAGCTTAGCGTGTTCATCTCCGGACAGTGGCCGACACTGGCTCTGGGGTACTGTGGTGTTTGAGCCACTGGGGTCCATGAGTCAGTCCGGAGAACATTTTTTCGTGTTTTAAACACCGTTGAAGTTTAGTGAATTGTTTTCGTTTATTATTTGTTTATTTTTTTCTAACCGCTGCCGACCAAGTGCACTTTTTTTTTATTTAATCAAAGAAAAACTAACCACTCCGTCACCAAATTATGAACTTAGAAAAACGTAGCTACGATCGTAATGTAGAATGTATTCAATCGTAAACTATTGTGACTAATCGAAATGCAGAATGCCGAAGTTGCCAGACGGAGAAAGTTTCGATCGCAATTGAAACGTAGAATAGGGGTGATTATCTAAATTTTAAAAAATTTTATAGACCTACCTACATATGTTAAGCGGATTCGCCCGCCGTGCCGAGGTTTTCCTCCAGAAAATACTCAAAATTTCTTACACTGATACAATATTTATTAAAAAAGGATAAATAAAAACTATGACTATTAAACAAATTATAGGAAAAGTGAACCTTAAAAATAACTTAAATACTAACTTAAAAATAACTTAAAACTAACTATTTACATATGTACAGGAAGATAAAAAAGTTATTGGGCCATGTTGTAAACAGGGTCCGCGACATTGAGACTATTGTGTCGCCTGTGGTAGAAAACCAGTTTGTCATGTTGAAACAGGAGGCCTTCACCCTCCAATGCCAACAAACTTGCCGGCGGCATAAAATTATACGCTGCGGGTATACGGACACAAACATGTCCTTCGAAACACGCCTTAACCAGCAAATTGGAATTTTCCCTCGCTTGGTCTAGAAAATTTAACGCTCCTCTGGTCAGAAAAACGTCGATACGATCGAAGTCGACTTTTCGATATAACGACGCCACCGACGGACTGCGCCACTCACCGTTACTCCTCGTACACCGGAGCCTGAGACAAACCGACACTATCTTTCTCTCCCATGGCCTAAGCTTTTCCATCTGACTTGAGGAGATCCCAAACCAGATCGGAAAAGCGTAGGTTATGCGCGGCCCCACCAGCTGCTTATAAATAAGCAGACGAACATCGTCTGAAAGACCTTCTCTGCACCGCAGGATTCCGAGGTACATGTGAAACGTCCTTACCACCTGGTGTAAGACACGCTCAATGTGACCTCGGAACTGCAGATCCCCTCCAAACTCAATACCGAGGTACTTCATTGAAGAAGTAGCTCGGATTGCACTGCCACCTACCTCGAGATTGGGGACATATCTTCTGGCGTTCGGGTATAGGGCACTTTTTCTACCCCGCAAAACTGTGCTACAGCACTTTGGCACATTCAGGCGAAGTCGCCACGTCAAAAAATATGTCGCCAACCTCGATAAATAGGCGTTCAGCCTCGAATTCACCGTGGTCATTCTTGGGCCCGATGCTGCCACCAATATATCAGCCGCATAACATAGGAGAAGATCTCCGCCAACCGGCTGCGGGATGTCCGATATATATAAGTTAAACAGCACGGGGCCCAACAATGACCCTTGCGGCACTCCTGCCACAACCGCTTTCGCATCTGACAGCCTCTTGCCAATCCTGACCATTTTGCACAGGTTCACATCGAACCCCAACGCTATTATTTTGGACAAAAGGTCATCGTGCCATAACGTGTCGAACGCCTTCGACAGGTCCAAGCTTGCACAAATGGTAGGACATTTCCTGGCAAATCCTCTGGAGACATAATCTCCCAACACTAACAGCGCATGAGAGGTCGAGTGGTCCCTCCTAAAGCCAAACTGTCCATCAAAAATACAGCCTTCTCCTCTATTGCGCGTAAGAGATCAGCAAGTACGAACTTCTCCAGCAGTTTACCAAAAGATGACAATAGGGATATTGGTCTATATCCGCCTGTCCTCTCGCTATCCGCTCCTGGCTTTGGGATAGGAACCATTACTGCTTCCTTCCACGCCACCGGGAAATAGCTCAAGTTCAGGCAATGGTTAATCAAAACTGCCAGAAAAGCCCACGCTGTTCTGCTGCACCTACGCACAACCACATCCGGCACTCCATCCTTACCACTCGACCTCTTGTTCGGCCTCGATTTTAACGCCTCGCCCACATCATCCGGCGTTACAAATCTGTCCGAACGACCACGAGGCCCGTCCGCCAACACTTCACGAACTCTACAACCGGCGCCACTTCATTTAACACCGAAACCGCTGCCTCGACCCGCTCCGAAACCGCATCATCCGTTGCGATGTCCTGCCCAGCACAGCGAAAGCATTCCGCGAGAAGGTTAGCCTTGTCGCGGTCGACCACCACCATGCTTCCGCTGTCATCAAGCAAATCCGGCACGGACACCGCAACCCTCGCGCCAACCGCCGCTTTCACTTTGCGAAATACATCAGGCCCTGGCTTGATTCCCCGAAGGAAATCCGCCCTGGGACCCTGCTCGTGCCAGAATATCGCCCCTTGGATAATCCTGTCGAGATTTTTCACCGTTGCCTTCAACGTCGCTTTTCTTCCTGGATCGCCAGTTCTACTCGCGACTACTACTATTCGACTTCTCATCCCTGATATATAGTCTCATACCTATTACTCCTCTTACACATTAGCCTACTATTTACTACTTATACTCTAAGTTACTACTATTTAATACTACCCTAAGGTCTACCATGTATACGTTTTTGGATTCTCGATGATCATCAAATATACAGAGGGGCAGTCTGCTCACCACTCTTAATCGCGTAACTTGTTTTATTTCGAACCATTACATGGCGACCGTGACAGTGTGACAAAGAAAGAAAGTAAATACCTAATTCGGATTCGGTACAAGTACGCGCAATTTAAAATAATTAATGCTGAGAAAAAAGTTAAAATTTGTTAAATGTGGTTTGAATAAAAGGAAAGGTCTTTAACAAAAGAGGAAAAACTCACATAAATGTGTTTAAAAACGCTCGCTTCAGATACAGTGAAGCAACACAAATATCGGGCAAATTAAAGGAAAAGTGATCCTTAAATTAAAAAAAAAAGCATATGAAAAAATAATAAAACAGTTATAAGACATGCAGAGGGAAAAGTAAAAAAAAGAACCGTAATAAAGTGGAAAAAATGAAATAAGTACTTGAAATGTCATTGAAATTCAAAATGGAAATCATTTAATAAGAGTGACAAAGACAATAAGCAGATCTTAAAACAACGTTGAATCTCGCCACCGAGCTACAAAACTACAACATAGAAAAATAATAAAATTTAAAGAAAAAAACCAAACCGAAAAAGAGCAAGCCAAATCGCGCCGCAATTCAGCTGGGTGCATGTGTGGGTGTTTTGCCGGTGCAAGCAGAGTTTTTTTTTTTTAACGGAGAACGTGGACTTTAAATAATGATTTAACATTTTCACCCATCAATAATGCAAGAATAACCAATTCAAACTTAAACAATATCTTTTTGAAAAAGAAAACCCAAAAGACTATTAATTTCAACTACATACGCAGGCAGTCATTTATTTAAAACAAAAAGGAAAAAAAAACCCACAATCAAAGTACTAAGAGAAAGAAGCTGAAAGTGTCAACGACAACGGCAAAGTCGTTGGCCAGGGGAAAAAGTAAAAAAGCAAAGAAATCACAAATAACGACTCGTGTTGGTGTGTGTGTGTGACGAATAGAGGAAAATATTGTGATGAGTAAAAGCAGAACAGCAAGTAACCGCAACAACAATAGCAAGAAGAAGAACAAGTGAGAGTGAACATTCACAATGAACACAAATAAACAGTGAACATACGCAACACAAAGAAAAAACAAAAGGGCAGAATGGAAAAAAAAATTAAGAACAAGAGACAAAGTCAAAATTGAACTGAAGTGGACAATCAGCAAACAACGAATAAACTAAATACTATAAAGAAATTAATAAAACGTAATAGACCGAATTCACAAATAAACAAATATTAATAAAATACATGAACAGAATAAAAAAACAAATATACAACAGAAACAACAAATTATAACAAAACAAGTCCAACCATATAACCAGCAAAGACAACACCATAACCAGCGATGACAGCACTATAACCGGCGATGACTTATTACCAACAAAGAACCCAGCAATAAAGGTGGAAAGGAAAAGCAAGAGGCCAAATCAACAATACCAAAAAGAAGAAGATGAAGTCAACAGGGTGAACATATTGTATATAGAAATTTAAGAAAATTATAATACTGTAAACACATATTGTATGTAGAAATTGATTCAAATTATAATACTTTGATTGTTAATTTATAAAAAGACACTGGGAAAATTATATTTCAAATTTTTTGATGTGTAAACATCTATACGCTGGGGGTAAAAATCTTTTTCACAAAACAATCACAAATTTAGAGTAAGACGTGCGATGTAATTGTTAACCAATCGTAAAGCGTTATCAAATCGGTGTGAGCTATGTATGAGTGTAATCATACGCTGCATACAATATATTCAACACCATCTAGTGTGCAATAGTAGCTACTAATTTTCACTAATTGTCGTACATTATGTTATCGTAGGCAAATGGAAACAAATAAATAAAATGAATACAAAAACATTTAATTTTAATAACTTTTAAAAAGATTTTTTGCACTTTTAATAAGAAATTTACTAAAACAAATCAAAATAAGGAAAACTAAAAACTAAACTTGTCAAATATAAGGAAAACTAAAAACTAAAAGTTTTCTTCATCTTTGAGATTGTCATTCATACTTAACAGCTGCATATAAGCACCATCTAGTGTGCAATATTAGCTACTAATTTTCGAAAACCATTGCTGTAAAATAACTATATGCATTACATTTCAGTAAACAGCTGATTAATAACTTGTCAACCGCAACAAATACAAAATAATAAAATATTTTACAAAACACCAAAAAAATTATAACTCAGAAAATAAAACAACACAAAGTGTATCAAAGCTGAATGGAGGTAATGTTAATTCTAATAAAATTTCTATTAGATTCCAATATAAATTAAGATTATAACATATCTTCATTACGTACTGTTGCCTTACACTGAAGCTGGTGCACGACAATTGGGTAACAATCTCCATCTCATGCCAATTATTATGGGTGGAGATTTTAATACAAATTGTGCAAACCCACAGTCGAAAGCTTTATCAAAATTTTTATTTGACGTTTTCCACTTGCATATGAGCAATTCTCCACAAACCCCCACAACTAACAATTCCACTACTATAGATGCAGTTTTCCATAGATTTTTAAATACAATCGAATCAAAAATTTAAATATGTATCTTATTTTAGTTACCATAAGACAATATTAACCATTTGTACTTAAGGCATTTACAATAGATGGGAACTTTGCAGTACTACTACAATTTCAGTAAAAATAATTCTTTAACTAGTAAATTTTTACTGATTACTAAAATATTACACTGATGTTTTGACAAATTACAGTGCAAAGTAAGAGTGCCCCATGATATTGACTTATTTGTACAAACTAAGAAAGAAATATTAACCGATTCCGATTCTGAATCAGATTATATCGACATAGGAAACGACAGTGACGATAATAAGGAAAGTCAAGAGGTTGGATTTAGATCGGAAATGGCTACTGTGACGGGGAAAAAAAATTTCATTCGCATGTGTGCTAATATTATAAAAGAAAATTATAGGGGAAATCCGTTAGCATTGGAGGCATTTCTGGACAAAATTGATCTTATTCAGGACTTGACAGAGGAAAATTTGATAGCAACATTTCCAGCATTCGTTAAAACAAAACTAGAGGGAAAAGCGCGGGAGGCGTTACCAGAAAATGTTACCTCGATAGATGAAATTAAAATTGCATTAAAAAGTAAACTAAAACCAGACAATTCTAAAGTAGTAGCTGGCAGAATAGCAGCACTACAAGTTAAAAACGGCGATTATGCGGATTTTTCGAAACAAACAGAAGAGCTTGTCGACGCTCTTGAAAGATCACTGGTTACTGAAGGCATGTCAAAAGTTAAAGCGCATGAGATGGCGATTGAACAAACAGTTAGTGTTTGTCGTTTAAATGCTAGATCGGATCTAGTAAAGTCAATTCTTGCGTCAACACCGTTTACTGACCCAAAAGAAGTCATTGCTAAATTGGTCATAGAACAAGCAAATGAATATAAGGAAAGGCAGGTCTTAGCTTTTCAATCTAGTGGAAACAATTCAAACTATAACAGAAACAATTTCAACCAGTATAATGGCAGTCGAGGCAATAATCGCGGAAATCGTTACAGGCGTGGCAACAATTACTCACGAGGTTTTCCTAACAATAGAGGTAATGGAAATTATATGTATTGCAACAATTCAAATAGTGGTAATGGAAATTATATGTATGGAAACAATTCCAATCGTGGTAACAATCGATTTAATGACAGACATAATAGGAACAATGCTAGAACACTGACTTTAAACGAGGAGGTCCATCAACAGGAAATGTTGGGGGAGGAGAATCAACTTTAAAGACCGAACATTCAAATAAATCAGCGAAATCTTTTTACAGTTTGAATTTAAATTTCGTTGATTTCATATATTTAAATTGCACAGAAACCACAAAGACATGTAATTTTCTGGTTGATTCCCAAGCTGACATTCCTTAATAAAAATTTCGTGTATAAATACAAACACCACATTCAATAAAAATGAAACAATAAACATCACTGGCATAACAACAACTTCAATTTCAACTTTAGGCACAATTCATGCACACCTTATCATCGGGAATTATTCTATTTCGCAAACATTTCATGTAGTGGATGACAACTTTAACATCCCGTCAGATGGAATTCTTGGCAACGATTTTTTGAAGTCAAATAAATGCAAGATTAATTATGAAAATATGTGCATTTTGTTTTGGAATGACCATAGTAAGGTAGGGATTCCAATACTATAGGGTACGACAAACGATAACTGCATAATACCACCAAGATGTGAAGTTTATAGAATTTTTAACTTGAGCAAAGTTGTAAAATCAAAACATATGTTTATTGACTCCCAAGAAGTTTGTGAAGGGGTATTTATTGGCAAATGCATCGTCAATTCAAATAAACCAGTTTTACGAATAATAAACGTAACAGATGAACATAAATGTATTACCAATTTCAACATAAAAACTGAAAATCTTGACAAGCAAGAAGCAAGAAATCGATAGACAAGTCAAACATTTGTTGGATAATGATTTAATTGAGCCTAGTTCTTCAAACTATAATAGTCTTTTGATTTTGGTTTCAAAAAAGAGCACTGATGGTAAGAAATCTTTTAGAATGTGCGTTGATTTCAGAAAGGTAAATACAAAATTAATAGCTGACAAATTTCCTCTGCCGCGCATTGATGATATTCCGGACAACTTAGGGCAAGCGAAATATTTTTCGATAATTGATTTATATTCCGGTTTCCACCAAATTCCACTTCACTCGGAATGTAGAGACATAACATCTTTTAGTACAGATCGGGGTTCATTTAGATGGAAAGTGTGGCCATTCGGGTTAAATATTGCTCCAAATTCGTTTTCACGAATGATGTCGATCGCATTTTCAGGTCTAGCACCGCATCAAGCATGTTTATATGTAGACGACATCATTGTTATAGGTTGCAGTAAGCAACATCATTTGAAAAATGTATCCAATGTGTTTGATACCTTGAGGAAATGCAATCTGAAAATTAACCCATACAAATACAATTTTTTAAAACCGGAAGTAACTTTCCTTGGTCATAGGTGTACTGCAAAAGGTCTGTTACCGGATGATTCGAAAATGCTTACTATTAAAAACTATCCAGTCCCAAATAGCAAAGATGCAGTTAAACGATTTGTAGTTTTCGCTAACTATTATCGAAGATTTATAGAAAATTTTGCCTCGTTAGCAGCACCATTGAATTATACAACACGGAAAAAAGTACATTTTAATAGGGATGAGAGATGTCAAAAAGCATTTGAAGATTTAAAATCTAGTCTAATGTCACCAAAGTTGTTACAGTATCCGGACTTCAAACGTAAATTTTTAATAACAGTCGATGCGTCCAAAACAGGTTGTTGCCCAATATTGAGCCAAAATTTTGATAGAAACGATTTAGCAACATATTTTGTATCAAAATCCTTTAACAATGCTGAACAAAAGAAACCAAAAGAAATGCTGAAAAAAAACGAAAAAAATGGAAAACAAGAAAAACATAAATGTTTATAATATTTACATTATTATCAAATATACATAGGTATATGGGAAAAGAAAATGAAACAGGCTGAATAAATGTTTATTATGGTATCGCTGTAATAAAAGCTTTAAATTTACAAATTAAAATATTTGGTAAAATGAATATAAATTAATATCTGTCGGAAGAATAATGGCACACACTATGTTACATGAAATCAAAAGTAGCCTTATGAAAATTGTTTAAAATAATTTTTGAAATGTAAAAATATGTGGTTTTAAGAAAATCACAGATTTGGTAAAATTTTATAAATTTATATATACATATATATTATATATATTTCAAATTGAAATATAAGTAGTATTAAGGAAATCAGGGGTATCATTAATTCGTTTTTGAATTTTATAAATTTAAAATACAACATGTAAATATGTAAATATTTATATTAAACGAAAAAAAAATTTAATTAATAATCAACCAAGGAGATTATAGTGCAACATTGTTAACACTATTCGACTTCTCATCCCTGATATATAGTCTCATACCTATTACTCCTGTTACACATTAGCCTACTATTTACTACTTAAACTCTAAGTTACTACTATTTAATAATACCCTAAGATCTACCATGTATACGTTTTTGGATTCTCGATGATCATCAAATATACAGAGGGGCAGTCTGCTCTCCACTCTTAATCGCGTAACTTGTTTTATTTCGAACCATTACACGTTGAAGTCAGCGCCCACAAGCAGTTTCCCAGCAGCGGCCAAAGGCCTAAGGGACTCAAGGTTGTTAATATCTAATACGACGCCCGGACTGTGGTACACCGTCACCACAAAATAACTCGACCCGTCTCCGCCGACAATCTTTACGCACGTCGATTCCGTCCTGCCTAAATTCAGGCTGACCTTTTCACACCTTATGCCGCTTCTAACCAAGATAGCTGTGCCACCACCACGGCCACCTACTCTATCTTGCCTAAAAACGGCATAACCTCCAAAATGAAGCACTTGACAAGGCGAAAGCATGTGCTCCGCAACCAGTAACAAATCAGGCTTATGCCTAAGCATAAACTGATTCAAATAATGTCTCCTGTGGCGAGCCACGATGGAGTTGACATTTACAAAAATTATGTTGCTGGTTTCACTCATTTTGGAGGGCGATGAAAAGTCCAACCATTGCACGGCATTTTGACGCGTCGTCCTTTAATTTTGCGTACTCGCGCGAAAAATTGCCAACGCGGCCGAGGCAAGTTATCATATCCTTGCCGAAAAATCTCCGGCAGTCCTCATCCACAATATCGTAATGAGCCATCGTGCTACCAACGCCTACGCCCCCAGTTGGGGCCAACAATCTCGCTCCAACCGATGCCCCTCGCGCCGCTTGCGCAAAAGAGACCCCTCCTCGGAAAACACCGCTGTTTCGGGGAAAGCCTCCTCCAATACGAGGAGCACTAATTTTATCTGAGGCCCTTGACGCCTTTTGGCATCAGCCTTCTCCCTCAGCAAGCGTTGCCGAATCGGGCACTCTTTTGCGCTCGAGGCATGTCCTTCAACACCGCAATTCACGCACTTTAACAGATGGCCATCACCGCGCGCGATCGCACCCGTAACCGCGTCCACGTGGACTAACTCCTCGCTCTGCGACCCCTTCGAGGGAATATGATAATTTGCTGGCCCGTGGGTTCCACCGCATTTGCAACAGCGATATGGCATGCCGCAATTAATTGCCACATGGCCATATCGCTGACAGTTTTTACACTGTGTGACACCAATTTTTCTGTCCTTTCGGACCGTCACTTTTGAGAATAGCATGTATCTTATGCGGTAAAACCCATCAATGTCTGATTCACGGGACAAATGAATCAGCCATTTGTTTCCTCCTAGTTTCGTGACGCGTTTCACGCCCAAATTAATGGACAAGCCATTCAAATACGTCGTCACATCGGACTCTTCGAATATGTCCGACAACCCGCATACCACCACCGCATAAGGCGTCTCCGAGTTCGGAGTGAAGGTATAAAAATTGAAGGCCTCCTGCTTCAACATGACTTTTGTCTTTTCGAAATCCGTTAAGGATACTAATTTAATACTCGTTAACGAGCGACCCATTACTTTGACGGAAAAATTAACGTGACCCAATAACTGTTTCATCTTACCGCACAATACTCTAACGTCAGCATTATACAGCATAATATCCGGCACCTTCCGGCTCTTCTCCTTTTGACTTGTCATTGCTAGGAGATTGCTTGTTTGACTTATTGATGTTGTTGTTCTGTTGGTCTGCAGAACGACCGCCACCAGTTTTGTTCGGTGGCGCCGCGCCTTTTCTAGCAGGTGTGGCGACTTGCCCTGCCGAAATAATAACATTTTCGTCGCGTTTTTTCACCGCAGGTGTGGCGAGTTGCCCTGCTGAACTTATCTTTGATTCGCGTTTTTTGGCCGCCGCGTTTTTTGGCCGCCGCCTCATCCAATATATCGAAATATTCTTGCCTTCGACTACTGGCCCGTCGACAATACTGCCATCATCGCTACAGGCCATTTCCTCGTCTTCTTCTTCTTCCTGGGAGGAGGCCTCGGCCTCTTGCACCCCCTCCCCTCTTCTTCTTCCACCTCCGCCTCCTGCCTATTGCGCAGCTCGTCTTCGAGCGAGGCAATTCTTGCCGTAGCACGGCATAGTCCCGGCGCAAGTTGCGCAGCTCCTCATTCAGCGCTGCCAGCTGCAGCGCCATCTCTGACAGCGACTTTGCGACGACTGCTGTGTCATCGCGCTGTTTGCGCTTTCTGCACCCGTCTCCGTCCAGCTCCTCCATGAGCGACACCTTGCTCATGGGTACCGCGCGCGTACCAGTGGGTGGCGAAAAAACACCAAACGAGCCACCCTACACTGGCCTAGTTCCAAAAACCAACCTTTTATCTCTGGGAGACCGGAGCAAGCAGTGAGAACCACTCGCTGCAAGTTTCCCAAAATTATGAACTTCTTCACTTCACTGCCCTAATGGGCAATTTATTGACACATTTCCATTCAAATTATTACAGATCGTACTCAATATTATACAATAATAATTTCTTAAAAACTACTTTCTTGTTGCATCCATTGGATGCTCTTAAAAATCGTCCTATCATTAAAAGTCGTGAGTTTGCATTTTACTGCAGGCATTGTGTTACAATGTATCTTTTACAAGACTGTGTGTAGTGTAGTTTCCCGAAAAAGGAAGGAAAAAAAGGAATTCATTGTTTCTAATTTTATGTACATATAACTTAAAACCTAAAACTTAAAACTAATAAATAAACTTAAAACCAGTGGTGTGGAGTTTTCTCAAAATCAAAAAACTATGACTCCGACTCCTTAAATAAAAATATCTCAACTCCTGCTCCGACTCCGACTACAACTCTTACTACGACTCCAAACTTAAACTCCACAAAAAATTGCACACTCTTACTTTATATTTTCAATATTTATTAATTAATTATAAGTAAATTAAAAATTTCATTTTTTACATTAACATTTTTTAGATAAATTAACTCAAAATCACCCCTATTCTGCAGTTCGATCACGATCGAATTTTCTCCGTTTTGGCAACTTTGGTATTCTGCGTTCCGTTCCGTTCCGCATGCGGAAATTTTTCGATTGGATGTATTCTGCATTACGATCGTAGCTACGTTTTTCTAAGTTGTTTATTCTGTGGCGGAGAATTTTTCGATTGTGTTTTTAATTTGAAAAATTGTGTAATTTAAAAATAATGTAAGTATAAAATGCAATTAAGGGTTTTATTTATGATGTTTATAAATATTTTTTTTCAATTGCAGGTCGAAAACAACAACACCACAGCAGTATGAGGAATTGTACAATTTATTGGCAACAAAGACAGACATTGCTAGTGGTTACCACAAAAGGACGAAAGAGGAAGTGCAGGCATTCTGGGACGAAGTGACCAGCACACTCAATGCAGTAGGGCCACCAACTAAAGCTGCCACTGCATGGAAGAAGGTATGTCTGACATTTTAAGAATGTGTTGCATATGTTAAATATATTTTTTATACATGTAGGTGTGGATTGACTGGCCACCGGATCAGGCCACTGCCGCTTACAGCGCATAAGACCAGCTGATGGGACTGGTAACTAGTACCAGTGGAATTGCCGGTGCGTAGGATTTCGGAGTGGCCAGTGCGTTGGCGGAAGATGCACGAGGATGTGTAGTGGATATTTCCATCAACTCGGAAGGCCCTGCTGATGTAGCTTCTGGATCACAAAAACATTAACTTTGTTTTTAATAGAAGAGAGAAATTAAAAAAATCTTCTGCATTCATTTCAACGACGTTAAATGTATGTTTAAAACCTACACATCTAACTAAATTGTACCAGTCGTGTGGATGGTGTATTCGAGTATCAGTTCTTTTCTTTTTCCTCTCTATAACAGAGTGATCTACATCGCATTCCATATGCGTGTGTCCAGGCTCTAAAAATTTATGATCGATGGTTTCTAAATCTTGATTGATTTGAAGAGCCAATATGAATATTGCGCATACAAATGAGTTCTTATTTTGTCCTACACAGGAATCGCTGTAAAAAATTGTGTGATTAATTTGTTTAAGATTACTTATATGCTTGAACAAGCAAGATGCAATTTGGTTTCCACCGCGAGCAGATAATGCTTCATGCCACATAAAGCAATGTGGGGTACCAGTTGTGCAGTCGTGAACGGTTAAATTATATGTCCAAAGTTGTCTTTTGTAAAAACTAATTGAGTTCCTCAAGAAAGGGGTCGGCAAACACTGTTGCAAATCAAAAGTATAGACTTTGACTGTGGAAGCAGTAGCAGCTGAAGCTTTATCATTCCTTTTCGACTCATATGCTAAATCTGATTTTTTTTGATGATTTGAGAGTTCAATTTCTAAATCGCGTAATAGGTTACTATCGTTTTCCTGTTGGGCAATACCAATTTTAGCTCCGAGTTGATCGCATTTAGAACAAGTGTCGAGGCTAGGCTTCTTAAACTTTATGTTCATGCCTGTAAAACATTCTTAGGTGATGAGGAAATAATTTCAAGGGACGATAAAGAAGATGCTTACCTTTGAAAACGCTAGCGTATGATGAGATGCTTATGGCTTCGGATTTATATTTATCGCAATATAACTTGTACATTTGAGTTAGGGATAAATCGGCATGAAAGTATTTGCAACTTGTATCTCTCCTAGAATAGTGACTTTCGTAGTTTGGGAAGCTGTTTATGTGGTCCTTCACAAGTTGAATTACATCTTCCTTCAGTTTATTTTTCCACCACCTATTCCACGCTGGTCACAAGTTATTTTGAGGAAAATTAAGTTTCTTCTTCAAAACAGTTTTGGCAAAACTTGCACTCTCATCAAAGCACTGAAGAAAACATTTTTGGCACACCTGCACTCTTTGGCCTTCATAGTCCACATGGTAAGTAGCATGAAACTTTCTTTCACGTGGCTTTTCAGGGTGCTTTCCTAGGTTTTGTGTTTTTTTGTTGTTTATGTCAATCAAAGACTCAATAAATAAAATTCGCTGATTGTACGTGCCCAAAGACCAATATTTCTCAAATATACTTTTCTGTAATGTCCAAGGTACCTTTGCTTTGCATTGCATACAACAGTCATGTACCAAAGGTCTTAATTTTCTCTCCGGCACAACATTTCCCTTCACATTTACGTATGTTTTTCCCTGGGTTCGTCTTTTGAATGAGATTTTCCGCGAATAAGCTCTTTGAGATGTGGTCGGAGCTTCGCTAAGTACTACATCTTCTTCTATGTCAGTACTATTCCCAGCCTCATCAGAAAGTGAAGGTTCAAAGTCGGGATCTTGAACTGAGTTATCACTGTCAAAATAATGAACTTCCTGACAAGTTGACTTTCCTTCGTCATCCTCACCACGTAGTTGAGTATTGAAAAAATTTGATGGTAAATCAGCCTCACTGCTTTCTAAAAAAGACAGTTAAAAAAGACTTGCAAATCATCTCCATCGTTCATAAAAGACATGCGACTGCCTTCATCATAATCTTTTTATTTTAAAAATTAGAACATTAAATACACTAATAAGCAATGACTTGATTTTTGTACACAATTCTCTTACCTATTTCATTTTCTTCATTTTGTTTGTTTTCGATTTTATCCATATTATATTTCTTTATTTTTTTTACTAAATTTAATTGTAATGTTTTTCTTCTAAACTCTTATAACCTCTGCATTATCAGACGAAAACGCTTAACTGAACTTATTTTAAAAGTGTGCTTTAGTTATAAAAGCCTAACTGTATTTTGCACAAAACCTGAGAGTATATGTCATTTACAATTGTCTCTTATGTTGATATCGCTCTCATTAAATCATATCAACAACAATGCATTAACACTTTATGTAGAGATAGAACATGTATTGAAACATTTGCAATAATCATATATCTTTACTTTGGCTCTTAAACAAACTCTCTTGTTTATAATTTATTTTAAAAAAAAATTAACAAAAACAGCTTAAGTCATTATAGGCTATTTAACTAAATTAAAATTTTATGGAAATATTTTCGTAAATATATTTAGGCGCTTATTATAAATGTAATGGGGTGTCATTACTACTTAGGTCAATATGTTTTTATTAATATCTTTTTAAAAAACATTGTTAGAGAAATGGGGATTTCACGTAAATATTAAGTTTTGTTAGTAGAATATGATAGCATACATAACTCAAATCTTTCTTAAGTCGACTTAGGCGGTTATTGCTTGTGACCACAGAAATATATATAATGAGAGACATGAAGTGAATTATTTGTTTTTTGTATTAAAAAGAGGATCGTATATTATCCCGAATAGTACGAGCTATGGAAATATAGTTGGAATCGTCCATTTCGAATTCTTCCTCTTCGTCGGAACTTTCAGTTTCTATTTCGTGCGGGTTATAATCTTCCACCCGGTAGTATAAACAAATGTTGTGGAGGGCACATACAACATTTATAATTTGGCTGGCTTTCCGTGGAGAGTAATGAAGCTCTCTAGCACTCAGTAGACATCGAGATCGGTTTTTCAAAACCCCAATCGTCCTTTCCACAATGTTGAGTGCTGCGTGTTGTACTTGCTTTCTGGGCTGCCTGCAGTTGGAGACCGATATGGCGTCAGTAGTTAAAAATATGGTTACATTTTGATTGTTATACACGGTTTTACGCATATAAATACCTAATAGCCAAGTGTTTGTTTCTCTCCGTCCAGATATTTTTGTTCTAAGTGAGCCCTTGCCTTACTTAAGTTCCAAATATGGGAGTCGTGGTTGCAGCCAGGATATTTTGCATCAATGCACCTTATACGCATTTTGTTATCGCACACCTAAAAACATAAATTCAATTTACGAGCACGGTAATCATTAAAACAAAATACCACCATAGCATTAATGCTAAAAAAAACCTTTCCTATTGTAGTAAATGTACGCCTCTTCGGATGGTTTTATAATTTTTATATGTGTGCCATCAACACACATAGTGACGCCTGAGAAGCCCGTCTTCTCATAAAATGCTCGCTTCGCTTGTATCTTTTCCTCCTCAGTCTGGTCTAACATTCTCCACTGAGTGCAAAGTTTATGCTGCATAACGTCGAGGAAATGGGTTAGTGACTTGTACACTGTCGATTGAGCCATGCCAACATTAAAGTCTGCTCCAACTCCGTGCTGGTAGCTTCCTTCAGCAAAAAACCTCAAAGCTGCCACTACTCTGTTCAGCGGTGATAGAGAGGTTAACGTAGTCGCCCGTGCTTCGTGCTCAAAAGTGTCTAGCACATACTTAAACACGTGTTTGTTTAAGCGAAAGTTTTTTGAATCTATAAATGTAAATTAAATTAAAATGAATAAATTAAAACAACTGTCCTACCTTTGATCTGTCATCTCGAACGGCTTAGAACTATCCCTCAATTTTCTCATTACCATCCTTGTCTCTGCATTCTGGAGCACGTTGTTCTCCTCTTCTAACAAAACCGCCGGTGCAATCAATTCCATTTCTATTGCAATACAAAAAAAAAATAGTTTTGTGCTGCAATGATGTTAAACAAATGAAAATATCGCCTCCGGCACGAAGTATTCTTCATACTAGAATACTTTGCCCACAAAATCCACTGTCTTAGGTTCTGGTTTTTTTTCTTTTATACGTACCTGCTGTGTTTGTATTAAAGTTCACCTGCTGTGTTTTATATTAAAGTATATCAAAGTTCACAATGTTTAAATTGTTTTCTCTATTAAATCACTGTTTAATTTTCTTCACTTTTTATTTTGGTTTTGTACAAATTTAAATTTTTGTTACAATGTTTACAAAATTGCTTGTTTTCTGTTTCGATCTCGCACGTTCCAGAGGCTAACAGCTTATTGTGAAAACACACTTGTCTTCTTCTTATTTTGTCGATTAGGTTTTTTGGTGGAATACCAATTTTCGATCGATGCGTAACGCAATGCGGGAGCGTAATCGAAATGCAGAATAGGGGTGAATAAATTTATTAAAAAAAACATTTAAAAATAATACACTTCATTGATGAAGTTTTAAGTAAAACAATGCATTAAGATAAAAAAAAGTTAATCATTTAAATACTACTAGCTTTTTTATGTTTACATTAAGATGAAAAAGATATTATTTATTAAGTGTTTGTTCTTAAAAACATTATTGACTCCATTAAATCATCTTTAATTGCCGTTCTTTGGTCGCTTATAATAAATTTTAATCCTGAAAATAACCTTTCCACACTGACCTGTGTTGGAGGGAGCGCAGTCACTAGCAATGATATAGCTTTTATATCGGCTGGGTATAAGTTAATAGCCTCAGCTACTTCCATTTTGCTTTTTCGATCAAATTTTAGTATTTCATAGAGTTTAGTAAAAAGTTGGACTTTGTTCAATGATTCTTTATCTAATTTGGAACGTTTTTCACTTGAGTAAAGCATGCTGTCTAGATAGTTTTGGAAGTCATCCACGTCGACACTTCCATTATCAGAGTCGTTTAACGCCTGTAATTCCACAGATGTATGCGTTGAGGTCGTACGAATAAATCACTCACATAGTGCATGTCAGCGAGAATTTGTAGTTTATGAACTTTTATTTTATGAAGAAAGAAAAAATTTTATGAATTTTATTTTATGAAGGAAGAAAAAACTAAAATTCTAAAAAAAATTAAAATATTCATTACACAAAAAATAGAAGTCGGAGTGGATGCAAAACACACTCCGACTCCTGCAAAATGTTGCTAAACTCCGACTTCTCACTCCGACTCCACACCACTGCTTAAAACTACAAAATAATTCAATGTATTTAGGGAATGATTTGAAAAAACTAAATTATTTATCTAAATGTTCCTCTACTGACTTGTGTTGTAGACTGTGTTTACTATGTTGAGCGCGCCTATGGTAAAATAAAAGACGCCCGTCTGCAACCAAATATCCTTCTGTGCTGAAGGCAAGAAGGTCCGTCGGCTTATAAAAAAACCCTATTCATTACACCATCCGCATCCGCAAAATCGAAACATCTAACCAAACCGTTATCCACACCCTCCGCTTTCTCCAGGAATCTCAGAGCAGAGCCCACCATAAATCTGTCAATCCTTTCAAACTTAATTCTGTCATACACCCTTCTATTGGAGGGCCGGCGAATAGTGCCATCTGCCATAACCGTGGCCCTTAGGCCCAAACACGCCACCAAAATCCTCCTCTCCCACCGTCTCAACCTCTCCATGTGACTCGATGATATCGAGAACCAGGCCGGAAAAGCATACGCTACTATTGGCCGTATAACCTGCTTATAAATAAACAGCATTACCTCTCTACTGAAGCCATTCGCCCTGGCTATCAACGTATGATAGGCAGAGAAGGCCCATTTCGCCTTTGTCAAAATATAGTCCACATGATCCACAAATGCGAACCTTTCGTGGAACATCATCCCAAGGTACTTAACGGTACAGGAAACTCTAATGTCCAAATTTCCAACTTTGAGCTTAGGGACGTATCCCCTCGCATTTGGGTACAGATTCCTGCGCCTTCCCTTGAAAATTATGCCCGTTGACTTGGCAATATTGAGGCCAATTGCCCATTTGGCAAAGAAATCAGCTAATTTCGACAGGTAGGCGTTCAGCCTGCTGTTGACTGTGCTGGCCCTCGCGCCCGTAGAAGCCACAAGCACATCATCAGCGTATATAAGGAGCAAGTCTCCCTCTGGCGGAAGAGGGATATCACTAAGGAGGATGTTGTACAACACAGGGCCCAATAAAGAGCCCTGTGGCACTCCCGCTGTTATCATCCTTTCGCCAGAGAGAGACTCGCCAACCCTAACACGAAACGACCTGTTAGCCAAAAAGTCAGCTACCATCCTGAGTATATGCTCGCTAAATCCATAACCCTTCATCTTAAATATGATCGCGGCCTGCCAAGCCGTGTCAAAAGCTTTCGCAAAATCAAGGCTTGCGACTATTGTGGCGTACCTACTGTTCAATGCAGTGGTCACGTAATCCCTGAGCACTATCAGCGCGTGCGCCGTTGAGTGCCGACTCCTAAAACCAAACTGGTTAGCAAGTATAAGTTTTCGCTCATCCAGAAAATCTCGAACTTCATCGAGCATAAAAAGCTCCAAAAGCTTCCCAAAAGGGGATAGGAGTGACACCGGTCGGTAGCCACTGGAGCTCCTCAAATTGCCACCGGCTTTAGGAATCGGCACTATCAATGCCTTCTTCCATGCCGCAGGGAAGTAATTTAGATTTAGGCAGTGATTCAGAAGAACCGCCACAAAAGCCCACACCGTAGAATCTGTCCTCTTCAGCGCTATATCAGGAATACCGTCCATTCCTGCTGACTTCTTGGTAGAGCGTCGCCTAAGCGCATTACCAACATCCGCAGCCCTGACAGGGAAATCACCATCAAGTGTGGTACAACCTGTACCATCAGCCATAACACCCACTCCAAAAGTGACCCGGGGCATATGGTCCACGTAATTAGCTGCTTCAGCAGTAATACGCTCACCAAAGTCGCCAGCTCTAAGATGATCATTCACCCTATGTACAGCAGAAAAGCTCTCCGCTAAACTATCGGCCTTACCAAGATCGTCGACAACAGGTGTACTGTCCTCCTTCCGCAAATCCGGAATCGGCCTACGGCGAAACCCGGCAGCTGCCTTGACCCTACCGAAGGTACAATCATCCACCTGTATCGCGCTCAAAAACGACATCTTCGGCACTGCCCCATCCAATGCTTGTCGAAATGAATCGGCCATCGACTCCACACAGTCATCAATCTCCCCCGTGGTGACATTACGATCGAGCGGAAGAGCACTCAGCGCAATACTCGCACGCAAAAGCGTGTTGAAACGTTTCACATTCATGCGCCTGTAATTATATCTAAGCGCTCACTCAACTCACCGGAGTCAATTTCGACCACTATCGCCTTATGGTCAGACTCATAATCGCGAACACTTGGGTCATTAGTCACTCGCAGACCCGATGATATCAGGAAAAAGTCGATAAAAGATGCCGAAGTACCAGCAACTCTGGTCGGCTCATCGGTAGACAGAACATGAAGGTCAGGGGTTTCCAAAAGACACTGGCACAGCCTTCGACCACTCGAATTAGTCACCTGTCCTCCCCAGTCGGGATGCTTAGCATTCAAATCCCCTCCCACTAGTACGTCTCCGTCTCTTACTAGCTCCCCAAGAGAAACTAAGTCCAATTCGGTTAGTACACTGGAAGGGCGCAAATATAAACATACCACCGAGATGGCGGTACCATTAGGTCTGGTCAATCTGATGGCAGTATTCTCAACGCCACGGGTGTCAAGATGAACTCTGACACAATGTATACCCCGCCTTATCAAAATTGCCGTCCCACGATCACGACCTTCACACCTATTCTGCCTGAAAATGACATAGCCCTCAAGCTCAAGCCTATGCCGATCAGGAACAGCTTTAAATAATGTCGCCTCTGCCTAGAAACGAACGAATTGACATTAATGAAAATGACTTTGATTTGACTACCCATGAGAAGTCATGGAAACGAATAGCCCGAAGAGCGCCTCACTTTTCTCATTGTCGTTCCGTAAACGACTATACTTTTCCATGAAACCGGTAGTCTTAGCCTAGCAGGAAAAGACGCTACCGCCGACAAATCTCTGACAATCGTCATTCAGAGTTGAAAAATTACCACGAGCAGCCCCAAAAGTGACTGGAGCCGAAACCCGCGTCGGATTTGCCTTTAAATTGGGACGATTCCCCGCCGCACTGGCGTAAGGCACACCAGGTCTGCGCTGAGCACTGTCTGTAGAAATAGGTGGCCCGCTGGCCCTAGGCAAAGTCCGTTTTTCTCTCATCCTCGCTACTATAGCGCGTTTTCTGGGGCAGTTCTTCGCACCGGCCGTGTGACCCACAGCATCACAATTGGCACACTTTACCGCATGCCCAATTTGAAACGTGACAGTACCCGTAGCCCTATCCGTCACCGGTATTTCGACGGTGTTCTGTTCCTTCCGCGGTATTTCGCATTCAAAGCGGATAGTGAAATTTAAAATACATTTTATCTCATGGAAGCTGACGAGATCGGAGTCCTTCGATAGCTTTATAAGCCACCGATCTCCCCCATCTTCGTCACTCCCATGATATTTAGTCTCAAACCGAGACCATCGAAGTAATTTTTCACGTCCTCCACGTCGAATGTGTCGGACAGACGTCTTATCACCACCACATAGGGCTTTACACTTTTTGGCGTGTGAGTGTAATAATGTACCTTAGAGTCTTCCAACAATTTTCGCAACTTTTCGTGGTCCTGAAGGGTACACACGCTTATGTTGGTAGCCCTCTTATTCAATATTTTAATAGAAAAATTTGTATGCCCAAGGGCATTAGATATACTTCGCATAATGACCTTCACGTCAATATCGAACGTTGTCACCACCGGCACTGACTTACCGGACTTCTTCAGCACCATACATCCCTTCATCAACGCTGCAGCTGCATTTTCCGGTGTTGTTACGGGCCTTGCCCCAGTTGATTTGTCCTTTGCAGGTGTGGCGACTTGCCCTGCAGTACCCTTTTTGTTATTGGCCTTCAGGCCAGTCGACTACTCAATAGTGGGGAAGTAAACGTCACCCTGCGCACCATTATTGCTGGCAACATCGCTGCAAACCATCTCCTCGTCATCATCGCTATCAGAGGTATCAGCCTCCATTCCATCTTCTTCCTCTTCCTCATTTACGCCGGACACCGGCATGGCCGGGCTTCCCTGCTCCATGGCCTCTATCTTGGCCAGAGCGACGGCATAATCATTTTTTAATGTCCTCAATTCTTCATTTAGCAGTTCCAGCTGGCGGGCCATTTCCTGGACCAAATCAGCAGAGGTGTCACGCTGCCCTATTCCAGCCCTGATTTCAGCAGCAACCAATCCACACAATTTACAAAACTCTTCCAATTTTCCCGTTAATGGGGAAAAAGTGACCGCTACCACCTTCTTTCACACCGCCAAGATAGTTTTAGGGTCAAAGCAGCTCCAATACACCGCCCAATAGTCGAAATTCTCAATTATTCTCAAATTTTCACAATATTTTCGAATTTAATTTATTTTTGAATTTTCTCCTGTCAAAACGCTTGACTGAGAAACCAAACCGCACGCTACGAAAATATTTTCAGAATCCCCAAAATTATGAACAAATGCTCGACCATTTATACTTTTTCCTGGCTGGATTTTTTCGATTTTTGAATCGAGTTACTTTTGCCTTGTAACAGGTGTTTTTTTTTGGTTTGGGAAAAAACCACAAAACCACTTTTTTTCCACCTGGTACTTGTCGGAACAGTCACTGGTGGTGACCAGGGTGCACTTTCCTCCACTAGGACGGCACACGCGAGGCACTTCCTCCGGGATCGACAAATTTCCAAAAACATTCCACTGCTTAAGTACTTTTTTATCAGCACAACTTTCAACTTTGTTATGTAGGTTTGAATTTTCCACTTGTTGGAAAACGGCACCAAAAAACTCCAAAAATCGGCAATACGGCAATTCAGCAGGAACACACCAAATTCCAAATTCCGGAAAAACTAAAAGCTACTACTCCACGGAGGCTTTTTCACTTTTAGTTAGTTGCACACAAACACTTCAAACACTTTTTCACAATAATCATCGACAAAATTTCCGTTTGCACCCACTGCTTAGCTACTTTTCGATGACCACTATTGTCAACTTTGAAAAGTTGTTTAATTTTCCACTTGTTGGAAATATATACAGCACAAATTCCAAATGCGGCAATACGACAGGAAAAACTCCAATATGCACAAAAGCACTTGAGATTTCTCGGAGGCGTTTTTCACTTTTAGTTAGTTGCCCCATATATAACCACTTCCCTGCAAAAATTGTTCCAATCAACACCAGTTGCTTTGGATATTTCAATTGATTGGAGTATGTACGACAATTGTATGTAGTTCGTCCACATTTGCGCAAAAACTAAATTTTTGCAATTGGCAAATGGGACTTATCAAAAAATGTATTTATCCTTATAGAAACCCGCTCGTTGCACAGGTTGTTTTTTTGTGGGTTTCTTTTCTGGTGTCCCTACACCTAAAATAATATTAATTTTTGAAATATTTTACTTACTTCCATACACATCCATCAGAATTAGTATATCTAATTAATCTCATAGGGTGGCCTATAGGACATAAATATGGCCCTCTGGGAATCAACACCCAATCTTGCAAAGCCTGGATGCCTCTATCAGGTACGAGCCCGTCTAAAGATTCGAAAATCTAGTAAATTTTAAACACGCTTGTTATTTCCATTTCACTTCTTTAATGAATAAGACGCTCGCGAGATAATATAATGCATAATGTACTTAAACGGTAATTCCCCTTGTTTGGAGAAATGTTGCCATATTGACCGAAAAAGTACTTACCACAAAACTTAAATTCAATGAACATTCAACACTTATTTCAAATTCATCATTCGATAACTAAGTGAGTTATCGAAAAATTTATTTAATATTTTTCGCTTGTTTCTTCATTTCCTACTAGCAAACATATTTTTTTTCAAAATTTAAAAAAAATATTTTTTATTTTTATTATTTAATATTTAATTTTTTTTATTTCGCCTCATTTTACATAAAAAGATGGTAACATCGGACCCATATGACGAAACCACACTCGAAATACCCTGCCGTATGCCTGAAATTTGGGCACCCATAACTCCAAAAATAGGGGTTTCCCAGAATTTTTTATTTTACATTTTTTGCACAAAACAGCGTGTTTTACACCAAAAAAAATTGGCAGTGACCCTTAAAGTTGACTTGTTCCCTTTCCCTGCAAACATTTGGACGAGTTTTGGAAGATTAATATGCTGCGCGAAGAATACGCGATTCTTCCTGGCGATCATTAAAAAGCAATTCAGTTGGGGAGATGATTTTGCGAAGAATCTGCGATTCTTCCTGGCGATCATTACAAATTCATCTCTTTGCAGATGATTTTGCGAAGAATCAGCGATTCTTCCTGGTGATCAATTCAAACTCATCGCTTAGGCAGATGATTTTGCGAAGAATCAGCGATTCTTCCTGGCGATCATAACAAAATGAACGCTTAGGCAGATGATTATGCCAAGAGTCCGCGATTCTTCCTGGCGATCAATACAAATTCATCGCTTAGGCAGATGATTTTGCGAAGAATCAGCGATTCTTCCTGGCGATCAATACAAATTCATCGCTTAGGCAGATGATGAATACCCTAGTTGTAATATATTGTTTTTGTCATCGCGTGGGCAGAAGAATCCGCGATGTATGCGCGATGCATCGTCGATTCATTGCGGCGATGTACTATAACGGGATATTATTAAGAAGAAAAGTTGAAAAATTGTCATTTAAGTTTTTGACGTGATCAGTGAATGTTGTGATATTGTGTTGTGGCAAGTTTCTGTTCTATTGTGTTGTGGCAAGGGTGATTAATAAATATTTTAAACATTTTAATAATAAACAGTAACAAGTACAACAATACAATCCGAAAACGAAGTAAGAGGGAAAGTGCAAGGCAATTCGCTTGTAAATCAACAAGGCGAATCTCTTGTAAATCAACAAGGCGATTCGCTTGTAAATCAACAAGGCGGTTCGCATTTCACCGGACATTTTCTCACGACTCAGCATTCGCCGATGCATCGCAGATGATGATCGCCGCGATTAAGTTCATCTTCCACACGATGCGCAGATTATTCTTCCGCGATCGAAAATGTTTGCAGGGTTCATTCTTATTACCCCGTCTCGTAGTACATACATATGTATATAACGTAACAGTTTTTGTGAATGTATTGATTCGTTGTGAAGAACTCGAAGTGTGAAGTGCTAATTTCGAATTAAAACACAATTAAAAATAATTATATTTTTTGAATTTACGTTTAATTTAAGTGACATGCCTTCGTGCGGTAATGGATGCTGTAACCCTTTTGGCTTGGTGAAACATCAGAAACCAAAAAAGGTAAGGAAAATTTCTGAAAACCTTGCTTGAACGTGGGTCTATCCAACAAATACTTACGTGTCTGATTTCTGCAGAAAACGACTTTTGACTGAAAAACCTCTAAAAGCTAGAAGAGTGATTGTGCAACGCAGTCAAACACCGAATAAATGTTCGCAAATACCAAATGAAAAATTCCGAAGGTCCCCATACATTTCCGAAGGCAAAAGAGAAAAAAAGCCCACCATACAGCAATTGAAGACTTAGACATTTTGAAACAACTAAAGGAGAAATTTGTTGATCCATCTACTTCTGTTTCTTTGAAGACTATGATACTGACGATATCACTTAAATAATGGAGTGAAAACCAACTTTCAACCGAGATTGGAACATCCAGGCGACAAGCAAGAAGAGCAAAGCAACTCGTAGATCAGTTCGGTATCTTGTCATCTCCTAATCCACGGGATGGCCGTAAACTACCACTTGAGTTCGAAAATTTGGTTAAATGTTTTTATCTGCGAGAAGACATTGTCCGAATGATGCCTGGCAAAAAATATTTTATCTCCGTTTAATTAGATGATGGCAAAAGAACACACATTCAAAAGCAACTTCTGATGTGCAACATTGATGAACTTTATCACAAGTTCAAAGAATAATATCCGGACGTTCAACAAAGTTTTTTACTCTTAGACCTCTCTACCTGACGCCCCTGGAGCACATATATGGTATGTGTTTGTATTTATTTGCCACCAAAATGTAAAACTGATGTTCAATGGTGGATATATTGGCAATCTTCTAACAGGAAGTGCTATGGAACTTTCATCCTATAAGGACTACCTTCGCAAGCTGATTTGCTCCAATCCAACACAGACGTGTTATTTAATGACCACGAAAACACATCCAAATTAATGCAGTAAATCTTGTCCTGGCTTAAGTGGAATCCGTGATTATCTAAAATTCATATTCGATGACAATCACGTGACAGATGTGCAATTTTAAACGTGGCTGGGCACAGACCGCTTCACAGTATCTACTCAACTACTGCCATTCGATGATTTTGTAGATAGCTTGTGTGATACCTTGGACACTTTAAACCTCATGCTTACATTGCAGATGCACAGGCGCTTTATTTTAAAACTTTCAAGGATAATATCGCTGAAGATTAAATGATCGTACATGCGATTTTGCAGAAAATTATAGCAACACTTCTGACTTCCGTTTTTTATTACAGAGATAGTATTGAAGTGAAACACGGCAGCATTGTTATTATTTCAGATGACCTAAAACATTAGACAGCTTACTTGAAAATACTACACAAGCATCTTTCAGAAAAAGCAATAGTTACGCCTAAAATTATATACATATATAACCGATGGGGGCCCACAAAATTTTAAAAATAAATTCAATGTTGTTAATATGTTTCATTATAAAGATGATTTCAATACGAATGCAGAGTTATATTTTCACGAAACATCTCATGGAAAAGGGCCATGGAACCTTTTCTGCAACCCAGGTTTGATTTTGCAATCACCATTCCCGGAACTAAAAAATATCATACCTTTATTACAAAAAACGAAGGCTTATTTATAAAAAGAACTAGTACAAGCGTAAAAATCGTTATTAATTTTTAATTCACTCTAAATTATTTATTGAAAATTACGATGAAAATCGCTGTAAACTTTTGTTGAATTTTTTGCTGATGTGTAATATTAAGTATATTATTGTTTATTTTAAAGAAAAAGCATAAAATGTTTAATTTTAAGCAACAAGTTAAGTAAAAATGAGATTTGCTATAACAAATGTGTAAAATTAGACATAAACTACATTATTTGAAGTATTTGTTGAATAGTCCTCAAGAGTTGGCGAAAAATGCCATTATTGTGTCATGGCTTGCAAGCATCGTTTATTATCAGTTTAGCAAGTGTGCAGCGAAGGCGTAATAGTGAAGTGAACAAAATACAAGGAAAAAAAATACAGAAAGATAAGTGAATATTAAAAATTTGTGCAGCAAAGACAGTGAAAACATAAAAAATATACCTTCATAAAATTTAAATAAAAAAAAAGTGCATTAGCACAATTAGAAAAAACTATAAATACATGGTATGTTCATACATACATATTTTTTTGACTTTTTAAGTTCACTTATTTTAATTTCAAATGAATTCAATTATTTTATTTTTTTAGAATTAAATGTATTAAATTGATTGATGTTTCATTAAAAATCATTTGGTTTGTTAAAATTTCATTAAAAATCATTTGTTAAAAATTACACATATTTGATTAAATTTTACGACAAAAAAGGGTAAAGCATTAAGCAATTTTTGTTTAAAATGAAACAAAATTGCTGCAAAATTACACATATTTGGTGAAATTTGCGACAAAAAAAAGGGTAAAACATAAAGCAATTTTTGTTTAAAGTTAAACAAAATAGCTCCAAAATTACACATATTTGGTTAAAATTTACGTCAAAAAAGGGGTAAAGCATTAAGCAATTTTTGTTTAAAATTAAACAAAAATAACTGCAAAAAAACATGTGTGTAAATTTAAGCATTTTTGGTAGGCATCTTGTTGCCTACGATTATCGCAGTAAAATTCAACAAAAAAAGTTTAGAGTGTAGGTATTAAATCACTGAATTGAACAAAGTGGTTTTATTGGAACTTTGGTAAAGGCGGATTCCACATAAGGGCATATAGGATAACTCCAACATATATTTTATATTTTATGTTTTATATTTTGTGTTTTATATTTTATGCTTTATATTTCATATTTTATATGTTATATTTTTCATTTTATTTTATATTGTATTTTTCACATTCTACATTTCAAACTGTGTCTAGAATTGATAAATAAAGAAATAATTTTAAAGAATTAGAACAAATTCGAATGGAAACAATTAACTGCATGTGAGAAATTCAACATGAATTTTGAAGAGTTTAGAAAAATTCGGGATGAATTTAAAAAAAATGCAAATATTTACAAAGTTCTTAATGAATTTAAATAAATTATATTTAGTAGTTTAGAATTTTGTTTGATATAATTTTGTTTTAAAAATATTATTGTTCCAAATATCGAAATATATACAGAAACAATTTCGGCAGAATTTAAATTAATTTGAACTGAAATTTAAAAATATGTTAAATACATTTGAGAAATTCAACAAGAATTTCGAAGAAAGTTTAGAAAAATTCAAGATGAATTAAAAAATGTCGAAAAGAGATTTAAAAAATTAGAGAAGTAATCTTGATACTACTATTGAGATTTATTAACCCATTGCGAGCCTATATCCAATATTCGACTTTTATAACCCCATTTTTTGAGGAAAAAGCCTATTATCTCAGAATAGTACGTTAACAACATACATACATTATTGCATAGGTTAGACATTAAGCTAAAAAATAAGATATCATGTGTTCCTGTAACCCATTAATAACCGAAGATATAAAAGGTCAAAGTACACAAAAATAAAAAATTGTTTTCAGAAAACCACGTGATATTTTTCGACGAAAAATAAAACAGTTTTGAAAAATTCTTTCGCGCGTTATTTTTCCGACAAAAAATAAAAATTTTTTTTAAAATTTTTTAAAATAATTTTTTCCAATTGCTGTAGTTGGGTGTTCTTGCTCTTTTGCCTTCGGGAATGTATGGGGACCTTTGGAATGTCACTTCAATTAAATGTAAATTCCAAAACAAATAATTATTTTGAATTGTGTTTTAATTCGAAATTAGCACTTCACACTTCTAGTTCTTCACAACGAATCAATCCATTCACAAAACAGTTACGATATACATATATGTACTACGAGACGGGATAATAAGAATGAAAGGGAACAAGTCAACATTAAGGGCCACTATCCGTTTGTGTAAAACACGTTGTTTTAAGCAACAAATGTGAACAAAAAAATCCTGGGAAACCCCTATTTTCGGAGTTATGGGTCCCCAAATTTCAGTCATACGGGAGGGTATTACGAGTGTGGTTTCGTCTTATGGGTCCGATGTAACCATCTTTTTATGTGAAATGAGGCGAAATAAAATAATTAAATAAATTTTTTCGATAACTCGCTTAGTTATCGATAAATACTTTAGTTTTAAATTTTGACAAAAAAATACTATGTTAGCTAGTAGAAATGAACAAATAAACAAAAAATATTAAATAACATTTTCGATAACTCGCTTAGTTATCGAATGATGAATTTAATTTTTGTGGTAAGTACTTTTTCGGGCAATATGGCAACATTTCTCCAAACAAGGGGAATTACCGTTTAAGTACATTATGCATAATAACGGGTTTTTCAATAAGAGCGCTACAAAAGTTTTTTTAAATAAAACAAAACCGATTTTAGATACCAATGAAATTGTTTATTCCTGTGAAAGTACGTTCGATGCCATTATGTATGGAACTCGATTTCTTTTGCATGGCCACCACGGGCACGCTTGAAGAAGTCCAGACGCTGAACCCAATTTTCGACGGTTTTCAAGCATAAATCGGCCGATACTGCTGCAATTTTACGTTCGATATTCGTACGAAGTTCATCAATCGTCGCTGGCTTGTTGGCATAGACAATAGACTTGACGTAGCGCTACAGGAAATAATATAACGGCGTTAAATCGGACGACCTAGGCGGCCAATCGACTGGGCCATTTCGTGAGATATAACGTTCACCAAACTTGGTTTCCAATAAATTGTTTGTGGCATTCGCTGTGTGGCTTGTGGCGCCGTCCTGTTGGAACCACATGTCCTCCAAGTCCATATTATCCAATTGGGGCCAAAAATATTCGGTTATCATTGAACGGTAGCGATTCGCATTCACAGTAATGTGCCGGTCTTGATCATCACGGATGAAGTACGGCCCAATGACGCCGACGGCCAATAAACCGCACCAAACCGTAATTTTTTCGGGATGCAATGATGACTCATGGATTACGTGTGGATTGCTGTCTGACCAATAACACATATTTTGCTTATTGACGAAGCCATTCAGCCAGAAATGAGCCTCATCGCTGAAGACCATAAACTGGATGTAGCGCTCTTTAAGTTGAGGCCACTGACTCCAAATTTCGGTAGTAAATTTTAATAATTTCGACTCGTTGGCTCGTGTATCTTTCCATGATGAAATGGCAAACCTTACTGAAGAGCAATGTCAAAAGACCGAAAAAAATATGGCGTCATCGCCCCATTGGCCCTACACCATCTCAAAAATATAGTTTTCGTAAGCCTGAAAATAAACAAAAATTAATTACAAACAAAAATACGTACTTTACAGCACTTACTTTCCAGTAGTCGGACACAATAATAGACCCCTGTTTGATATATTGCCTAATTAGAGGCAAAATGGTATTGCGGCTCCTATATGGAACTGGCAGCATAAACGCCTTTCTGATCCCTCGTTCCACACCACCAAATATCCATTGGCCTACCACTCTATTATACTCTCTTTTGCCTAGCTTGGATTCGTCCATTCCACATATGACAACGTTTGTTTGGAAGGCCCCATATATTACCACTTCCCGGCAAAAGTTGATCCAATCCATACCAGTTGCTTTCGATATTTCTATTGATTGAAGTATGTACGACAATTGTATGTTGTTCGTCCACATTTGCGCAAAAACTAAAATTTTAGCAATTGGTAAATGGGACTTATCAAAAAATTTATTTTTCCTAGTGAAAACCCGCTCGGTGCACCAGTTGTTTTTTTGTGGGTTCCTTTTATGGTGTCCCTACACCTAAAATAATAACAATCTTAATTTTTGAAATATTTTACTTACTTTTGCACTTACCTCCATACCCAGCCATCAGAATTAGTATATCTAATTAAACTCATAGGGTGGCATATAGGACATAAATATGGCCCTCTTGGAAACAACACCCAATCTTGCAAAGCCTGGATGCCTCTTTCAGGTACGGGCCCGTCTAAAGATTAGAAAATCTCGTAAATTTTAAATACACTTGTTATTTCCGTTGCACTTCTTTAATGAATAAGACGCTCGCGAGATAATATAATGCATAATGTACTTAAACGGTAATGCCCCTTGTTTGGAGAAATGTTGCCGTATTGACAGCAAAAGTACTTACCTCAAAAATTAAATTCAATGCACTTTCAACACTTATTTCAAATTCATCATTCGATAACTAAGCGAGTTATCGAAAAATGTATTTAATATTTTTCGCGCTTTCTTCATTTCCTACTAGCAAACATTTTTTTTTTGTCAAAATTTAAAAAAAAGTTTAAAAGCGAGTTATCGAAAAAATTTATTTAATTTTTTTTATATCACCCCATTTTACATAAAAAGATGTCTACATCGGACCCATAAAACGAAACCGCAATCGTAATATCCTCCCGTATGCCTGAAATTTGGGGACCCATAACTCCGAAAATAGGGGTTTCCCAGAATTTTTTATTTCACATTTTTTGCTTAAAACGTGTTTACACCCAAAAAAAAATGGATAGGGGCGCTTAAAACTGACTTGTTCCCTTTCATTCTTATTATCCCGTCTCGTAGTACATATATAAAGTTACAGTTTTTGTGAATGGATTGATTCGTTGTGAAGAACTCGAAGTGTGAAGTGCTAATTTCGAATTAAAACAATTCAAAATCATTATTTTTGTTTGAATTTACATTCGATTTAAGTGACATTCCGAAGGTCCCCATACATTCCCGAAGGCAAAAGAGAAAGAAACGCCCAACATACATCAATTGAAAAAAATTATTTTAAAAAATCACGCGATTTTTTTAAAATATTTTTTTATTTTTTGTCGGAAAAATAACACGCGAAAGAATTTTTCAAACCTATTTCATTTGTTTTATATTTTGTCGGAAAAATATCGCGCGATTTTTCGAAAACAATTTTTTGTTTTCGAGAACTTTGACCTTGGATATCTTCGGTCATTAATGGGTTAAAGGAACAAATTATATCTTATTTTTTAGCTTAATGTCTAACCTATACAATAATGTATGTATGTAGTTAACGTACTATTCTGAGATAATATGCCTTTTCCTCAAAAAGTGGGGTTATAAAAGTCGAATATTGGATATAGGCTCGCAATGGGTTAATAAATGTGCAAATGTTTTTTTATGCAGGTATTTTCATAAGCTTTCCAGTGATTCCCATATTGTCGCAGTCCGTCAATATATGGGGGGATATATGTTCAAACTTTGGAGGCCCGTAATCCGGGAAGTATGGGTTTCCCCAGAAAAAAACTCTGGATGACAAGGTCTATGGAGTGATGACAATTTGGACGAGATACGAGAGTGGCCTTTGAACTTAACTTAAGCCGCACACTTTAAGCTAATTTCCAATTAGCAAAAAATTTAAAAAAAAATATGCTAACTTACAAAAATTTTGGTTTGAAATGGTCACTTCCGGTTTTGCACATGAAAAAATTTGTTTTTTCAAATTTGATTTAATTTATTAAAAGAGAAGACAATTTTCTACACCAATCGCGCACTTTATTAATATTATTATTTTTTTACTGAAAGAATTGTTTTTAAAAAACAATATATCAAAAACTGCAAAACTTTAGAAACCCATAACTTGACAAATAAACATCATACAAATATAATATTACGTATTCGCTTTCATACTATGTACAAGTACAATTCTGCCAAATATGAACGAAATCATGGGCCCACGATCGAGTGTGTCAATATATTTGTTAAGATGATTGACAATACATATGTCTCATTTCCAGCTCATTTGATGTCGTCACCAGCATATCGTCAACTTATACAGCAATCAAACATAATTGATCATTGATTTTTCGAACATAAACGCACGTATCGGATTTCCGTCTTTGAAAACCCATGTCTAACAAAATATCATTTGTCCATTTGTTCCACTCGCGGCCAGATTGTTTTAAACCATCGTTTGCGCGAACTGGTTGTTACAATGTCGAATACAATTTGCTCTGCTTGTTACAAGAAAATTGTGAAAGAAAGTGATTGTCTGCAACATTTGTCAACGCAAACTGGATAAATTTTGTGCTAAAGTGGACAATGATAAAGCGGTCAGTGCTCTATCAAAGTTTGCAAATATTGTTTACAATTGTTGACAATCGGGATGCGAGTTAGTGAAAAATGTTAGCTTGCTTGCCTTTGAAATTAAACAACTTAAATCATTATTCGCTCAATTTGTTTCTGTTAATAACAATAACAATTATAATACTAATTCGTCTCATCGGAGTATCTCTTTAACACAAACCGGTTTTGAGTATGCTCCTCGCTCTAATTTATTGTCGAACCACTCTTCTATTGAGAGTACAAATACTGCTAATGTGTGTGCTGGTTCATCATTGCCCAGTGGTATGAGGGACTACCTCCGCACGTGTATATTCCCTAGCTCTTAAAGCACCACCGCTAGCGCGCTATAATCCACTTCCAATGCTCTAGCCTAGCGAATTTAACATATACATGTCCTAGGAAGGTGGCTATTGACCCGTCTCTGCAGAACCTTTACCCACCAATAGAATTGTCTCCACAGTCCTATGGACCGTACTACCGCCAAGAGATTAACTATGGTACCAGTCCCAAGAAGGCAGTGCAAGGGTAACTACTAACTATACCACTAACGCTAAAGCATTACCAAGTTCTACACTCCTAGGCTGAGAGCTAATAAAGTTGTTCTTAAATAATTTTAAGGCGTTTAAATTAAATTATTTTCATATAGTTTCATTTTAATAAAGGTTCATAGAAAAGTAAAATTATTAACTCAATTCATATCAATTTAAAATTGTTAAATTCGTGTTTAAATTAAATTATTTAAAAGTAAAATTATTAATTCAATTAATATCGATTTAAAATCGGTAAGTTCGTGAAAAACTATGAAACTAAAAAACAGTCAATTCTCTCATTTAAAGTTATCCACATACAGCTATCCATATACAGATTTTTTGACCGCAACGCTCTTAAAATAACGCTTTTTCTGAAGTTGTATAGCTTTGCGGAGTTCTTCTTCAGCGTTTCCATTTTCGGGGCATGTATACAATCTGAACTAAATGTTAATAATTATTTACTTGTACAAAAAGTGTTTTTTTCCCTTGTACGCCATCAACATTATTATTATGAGTTATTTCCACAGATAAAATGTTTTTAATATTTTGTTTTATACCATTCGGTTGAATGAGAGCTTTCATGGCTTCGATCTTACAAAAAAGAACTACTAAATTAAAACAAACAAATATGTTTAAACAATAAACTTACATATTCCTTTCGATTGTCTGGCACAATATTTTCATTTATTTCAGACAGCTGTTGCTCCGATATAATGGGGAATTTCTTTCTTCAACATTCTACATCATATTGCTGTGTATGAAACCTATTTAAAAGCACACTTTGTCTGGCAAGAGCTTCGGCAAGAAATTTTAGCTGATCTGGTAATATATGACATTCAAGTAAGAAAATAATTCGATTCGATTATAATTATATCGATATCAGATTTATTCTTACCTTGAATTACAGTATCCCGATTTTTAAGTTCATCTGAAAGTATATTCATATTTCTATTTATTTTAGGAAAAATAATTTTATTAAAATATTATAAATACCTGTAAGTTTATTTATTCGCTTTTTAGCCCCTCACAATACTTGTTTCCGAATCCGAAATTTTTTCTTAATTAAAATTAAGTCAAAGTTGTGGTATAGCTGTGTTTTGTTTTTTTTTTAATTTTTAAATAGGTATAAATGAGCAAAGTGGGAAAGGGACATCTTATTAAAATATATACAGGACAAGTTTTAATGAAATATTTATGATTGCATTGCGAAAATTAATAACAACCATGCAAGATTGGCAGTAATATTAAGCTCCCGTTGCACAGTGCCCAATTTGGCTTCGCTAGCGGCATTTAATTCAAATTTGAAAAACCGTTAATTTTGTTTTAACAATCGATAACAAATACATTCATTAGATTTGTATCGATTTTTAAAAGCTCAGCTTACAGCTGATGAACAGCTGTGACCTGTCAAAGTCAGCATATGTTTCTGCAAGTGTTGTGCAAAATATTTCCGCCTTTTTGATCATCGTTTTGCTATTCGTGTTAAACTTGCAAATTTTATTATTTTCATTAAAAGTTTTGGTATATACTAACGTCAAGGTATGTATTATATAAAAAAAACTGTGGTTGTGATCTGTGTATACTTATGTTATTTATAAAACGTAATCGTGTTTAAGTGTATTAACAACTCGCCCATTGTAACGTACACCTGTCTTTCGTGGAGTAGAATTTACAAAATTCACCTGGATTCAGTGTAATTTTAAATTTTCCTATATGTGTAAACCATTGTGTGTCCAAAATGAACTGCGAGTACCTGCGAGCCTTCAATTTATTGTACTTTTTGCTTGCTTATAATGCATCATTTTGAAGATGATTTCTCTGAATCTAACACTGAAGAATCTGATTACTATTTCTTTTATAATATGGTTTCTCTTTGAGTTGAAAATTTTTTTCTTATTTTATATATGAATATATGGTGGAAAATGTTTATTGAATTAAAAACAAAATAAAAAATTAAAAAAAAACTCAAAATAAAAAATTAAAAAAAAATTTAAAATTAAAAAAAAAAAAAAAAATTATTTTTTTTTCCAAAAATTGTTTGATTTTTTTCTGAATTGAGAAAAAAAAATTTTGAAGGTATCTTCTTTACTTTGGAAGCTTTGAATAAAATGCCGCTAGCGAAGCCAAATTGGCCACTGTGCGTTGTATGGAATGGATATTGCTTTACATTCTAGTTCGGATAATAAAAATGTCTCACTTTCGTCAGGAGATTCTAAATCTGCAACAAAAACACCTAAAGTCATAGATTCGCAGGGATCTTCGAAAAAATTCTTGAGACTTTTCAGTCTTCGACTTATGAAACTTTTCTCGTCTTATGCGAAGGAGAAAATCTCAACTGGTTTCGTGTTTTTTATATAACAATAGTTGTTTGGACTGGTTGAACTCAGAGAACAACCTTGAATATTGTAGGTAAACGCACCATTCGCCTTCTTTACTATTCCTTCACAACGCTGAGTTAGCGCAAAATCTTCCTCTAAAATAGTTCCATGTAATTGCTCAAGTATCTTTACTGGGCTTTTAATACATCTTTTAATTTTTTGTAAATGATTCTCAAAAGCGTATGCAGAACTCATCGTGGGATCACCAACGTATTGTACTGTATCTTTTAAATGCAGCAAATTATGAACATTGTATGAGACACTATTTTCGCCGAACACTGTTGCAAAATTTTCTACAAAAAGGTTTAACAATGTCGGAGATGTTTCCAGATTACTCACGCGTTGTTTAATTTAATCTATATTCATAGTAAACATTTTCATCTACTCCGCCCTTTAATGCAATTATACCAGTATATAATAAAAACTGTCGAAATTCGGTGGCCTTCTAATTCGGAATTTCATCTAAGGACCTGGGCTTCCTAACAAACTCTTTAGGAATAAAGCACTTAATTTTTAATAATTTTTCAGAAATATTAGCTTTAAATTCTTTTGCACTTGGAAAACAAATTCTTTTTGTAATATTCTAATCAAAAATTTCCGTGTTACACCTAAGTCTATAAGGTGCATACAACCAAGCGTGAGTTGCGTTACCATTGAAAGGCCCATGCACTCCAGAGATGATTGTTTTTTCAAGTACTCAGCTGAATGATGATTTGGATATTTCCTACCCGCAAAATCCTGATCACTAATCAAAGTTCCACAAGCCGTTGCATAAGTGAGGCTTCCATCAATTTTTTTCGCAATTTGTGTGCATTTGGAACAGCCATGTCGAGAATTGTGTCCAGGTATACCACTTATATACGCTTTTGCCGAAGCATCACATATTACACATCCCGGCAATTATTCCCAGAAACCCAGCTATACTCAAATTCGGCACTACTTGCCGCTCGAAGTCAGAGCAAAAAACTACGCCCAAATACGTGAACGCATTTTCGACAATGACCCCGAACAGGAGGATATTGAAATTTCGGAAGACGTACCCCTACACCCGTCACCACAAAAAAAGGTCTCTAGAAGAATTGAGAAAGTAAGAATGTAGAGGGCAAAAAGAAAACAGATAATGAGCCAGATATGTGAATCCGTCCTAAGGGCTTGCAGACGCTCTGATCCTCGACCTTACGCCAAAATAGAGATCAATGGAATTCCTTATGAGGGCCTCCTAGATTCTGGTGCGTCAGTATCCTTGTTGGGTAGGGGATGTAGAGAGATGTTAGAAGATATTAATGTCAATATTCAAACATTCTATACAAACGTGCGTACCGCATCTGGTCAACCACACCGAATCCTAGGGAAAGCGATCCTAAATGTTTCTTATAAAGACGCAATCATGCCAATCACATTTTTTTATGTCTAGACTTAGACCAGCCCATGTATCTCGGAGTAGATTTTTGGCAGGCCTTTAAACTAGCACCAGAAATCTTCGAAGTATCGGAAATTAGAGACGACGTAATTGGTGCAATTGGGCCAAATGTGGAATGCCACAAGATGCATATGCACGATCTAGAGAAAGATCAGAGAGATAAACTCAATAGAGTTATACAGAAGTTTTCCACATTTGAGGAAAAAGGATTAGGTTGCACAATGATGAAAAAACATAGTATTAAATTAATTGATAATGCCGTTCCTGTGAAGGATAAACACTACCCGCTATCACCCGCCGTTCAGGAGATAGTATACAAAGAAATTGACATTATGTTGTCTTTGAATGTGATCGAAGAAAGTGATAGTCCATGGAGCCATCGCACCACAGTTGTGAGAAAACCAGGGAAGAATAGATTTTGTCTTGATACTAGAAAGCTGAATGCTCTCACCATAAAAGACGCGTATCCCCTGCAGAACATCGACGGTATCCTGAGCCGGATTGACCAGACTTACGATGTTAGTAGCGTAGATCTGCAGTATGCATTTTGGCAAATTGAACTGGAAGAGGATGCGAAACCGTATGCTGCATTCACAGTTCCAGGTCTTAAATCCAACGTTTTCGTGTATCTCGATGGCTTATTGATTATTGCGGACGACTTCGATACTCACATCCATATATGTGGAACAGGTAGCAGAGTGCCTATCGAATGCTAATTTGACAATCAGTCTCAACAAGTCCATGTTTTGTTTCAAGGAGATTAGGTATTTAGACTTTATTATCGGAGGCGGTATGTTGAAAACTGATCCAGAAAAGGTACCACTGCACCCGTACTGCGCCACCCAGACTTTTCAAGAAAATTTTTTATACAATGTGACGCATCGGAGTTTGGAGTTGGAGCAGTACTGTTCCAAAGGAAGGTGAGGAAAACCCTGTAGATTTTTACTCGCAGAAGCTAAACTCATGTCAGAATAACTACTCAGTAACCGAAAAGGAGTGCCTTGCTGCCGCCCTTGCAGTCAATCGCTTTAGGCCATATGTTGAAATGAAGAGCTTCACGGTGATTACCGATCACGCCAGTCTGAAATGGCTAATGTCACTCAAGGACTTAAGTGGACGGTTAGCAAGGTGGTCGCTTCAACTCCAAGCTTTCGACTTCACTATCGCACAGAAAGGGTTCGGAAAACGTTGTGGCAGATATGCTATCGAGAATGGCCGAAGACATCCCAGTTGAAGAGATAAGAGAAGATTCCCTGTTAGACTTCGAAACCACTGCATTCGATAGTGATGAGTATCTTGCAATTATTAAGGACATAGAGGACAATAAAGAGAAGTTACCAGACTTGAAAATTATAGATGGCAAAATATACAAAAAGACGCTACCCAAGAATTTCGAAATGGAAGAGTTTCCATGGAAGTTATGGGTGCCAGAGGAGATCACGCAGCCCATGGAGGTATCCTAAAGACGTTAAACAGGATAATTTTATTGGCCGAAAATGGTAAGCCAGATTCGACAATATGTAACCGATTGCCGAATTTGTAAGGAGACGAAGCCTTCTAACCAGCATCTGAGACCAGCTATAGGTGATGAAGTGGTAACTGATAGGCCTTTTCAAAAACTTTATATAGACTTCTTGGGAAAGTATCCCCGTTCAAAAAGTGGCAATGCCTATATATTCATCGTGAGCCATCATTTTTCAAAGTTTATATTTCTTAAGGCAATGAAAGAAGCAACCTCGAAAAATGTCATACACTTCCTAGTACACGAAATTTTTCATAAATTCACAGTGATAATGGTCAACAATTTGTATCAAAAGATTTCAAAGACATGATAGAGACGTACCATATCACTCACATGAAAACGGCTTCTATTCACCGCAATCTAACGCGTCGGAAAGGGTAAATCAATCCGTATTAGCCGCCATTAGGGTGTACCTGGAAAGCGATCACAGATATTGGGATCTCTATCTCTCCGAAATAGAATGTGCGTTAAGAACGTCGGTTCACTCGGCAACTGGGATAACGCCGTTCTTCGCCCTGTTTGGTTATAATATGTTTTTAAACGGAGCAGATTGCCAGAAAATTGAAATCCTTAGTTGATCATCAGGTAGAAAATCTCCCGAACGAAGATCGCCTTAAACTCATCCGAGAAAAGATAAAAGAGAACATTCATAATGCATACGAGGGTAGCGCGAAAAGGTATAACGAGAGGGCACGTATGACGATTCAAACCGGGACAAGAGGTGTATAGGAAAAACCAGGTTCTGAGCGATTTCAAGAACAATATTAATGCCAAATTCTGCCGGAAGTACATAAAATGCAAAATTGTAAAACCTATTGGAAACAATATGTATGAGATTGAAGATCTTCAGGGCAGACGCATCGGAGTTTTCCACTCAAAGGACATCAAAATATAGGACAATAAAGACCAAGTGCAATATGAGTTAATTACATATGTATGTGTACTAGTCTTTATATGTGCGTTAATGCCAAATGTGATAAAACCAGGTGCAATATAAATTAAGTCTTCATTATTTTCTTCTCCGCTTGGAAAATTGAATGGAAAACTTCATGAATACAGTGGACTTAAAACATCTTGTCCAAAAGTGGAATATATTCGAATTGGGTGAGAGAGCAATGGTAAAAGTATGGAATCCCCCGATGTGTAACATAGATCGATGTACATCACTAGGGATAAAGTCATCACTTAACTTGGGTATACTAGAAACTAACGTATTCCGGCCAGCTGCATTTGCAGCCTTGACTCTTTGCAACCATATGTGGTGGTTCATTAAAGTAACATGTCGGAGCTATGCCATAGTGTACTAGAAACCATTAGGTCACTGGCACAAAGGTCGACTACCGGATACCGAATATTACAGCAAGTTTACCCATAGTGATGAAAGTTCCCCAAACTTTAGAGGCAATTTGACGTGCATATGATTATGAAGCGACGGTGGGGAAACGATTATTTATGGAATATTATTATTCTTGGTTGAGTGTGTTAAGTATTTTTTTTTATTTACTAAGAATGCACCATCTGAAGGTGCATCCAAAGTGCACCTACTCAGGTCGATGGAATATTGCTTCCTCAACCGCTGCGTAGATATGTTGCCAAATCTCTTTTACTTTGTGTAAAGTGGAGTTGAGCCGCTTGGCAGCTGAACGCCTCCGATGTGTAGCGAGATTTTCAGTGGCAACACTTTATTTTCCTAATCGATGAACTTACCTGTTCAAAGCCCGGCTTGAGACTTTACAGGGCGTGGGAGTTCCCCATGTGGTTAACCTTTTACAGGGGCCAAGCACAACAACCCGCATGCACACCGTCTCTTTCTGCTCCAACTGTAAAGATACGGAGTTTTGTTGCGGCTGGGAGTGCCTAATATGGATCTGAAAATGCGGGGAAAAGATTAGTAAAAACTTCCGAAATGGCTTTCTTTTAATAAAAGGTGAAAAGTTCACTACAGAGCAATACCATATGTTTTCTTCATGAAAACATAAAATTCCAATGATTAATTGTAATACTGTTTTTATATTTCGTAGTTTACTTTGTTTATATAAAACATGTTTCAAAACATGTTATTACTTGCAAATTCTTACTGGCAGAAATTTCTCCAGTAAGAACTTGTAAGTTCTCTATCGTTGAACTGTCAAAATGTTCTCTCTCATTACTTGCTTTTTGGAGTAAATGAACCATAGAATGATACATACATACATAGATAAACGCATTCTCTCATCTGACATTTCATTTCACACTCTTCATAGTTGGTTTGTGTAAACGAGAGCAATTAAATTTAAAAAATATGTTCACTTCACTTTTGCTGTCGTTTTGGTGTAGAACTAAAAAATTTGAATGTATTTTGGACTTTTTTGGTGACTTTTGTCGTTGGTATACATCGGTATTGTATTTAACAAAACTAGTTTGCCACAAAAACACGAAATTCGGTTGTTGTTCCTTTGTTGATCGTTGTATGTATACTATTGCCACTGTCTGGTATTATTGAACCCATATTTTCCACCATCCAATGTTGACGTTCCATCGTACCTATGACGTTTAACTTATTGAGCGAATAAAAGTTTCTATGTATGTATTATTCTATGAACCGAACACCAGCAGGTGGAAATAGTAATAATTTTTACAAATTATCATTTTCTCGAACACACCTTAAATTTGTATCCCGTGTTGCTAAAAACTGAAATTTCAGCGTATTTTGCATTTTTCTGGTTATATTTTATTGTTAGTATGTAATTTTTTTTGGGATTAGGAGACCCTAAAGTTAATGCGTGTGCCCCCATGGAACACAAGGTTGGCCCTCGCGGACTACCCTCTACCTTACCATGTGTTACCGGCATGATTTTGCAGCGGAACACTTCTTCTGCTGGGGTTTATCTGGCAATCGTCCTCCGCTCCTTTTTAGTCCACTCCATTCGTTGTTTTAATCCCCTTTGTATTTCCGTATTTTTTCTTAAACTCAAATTTTTACGGATAACCAAAGGGGAACTTGTGTGTGCCTGTCAGATGGTGAAGATATAAATGATGTATACGCAAATTGTAATAGAATAGTAGTGAGTTGATGAATGCTGCCAGATCGATGGTTATATATCAGTGATATCAGAGTTGAAATTTGAGATGGCAGAATTCATTCATAAATACAGTGGGCGGGTAAAATTTTTTGGCTCTCATAATTTGCGCTTTTCAAAATGTTTGAGATTTTGTAAGCAAAATGAAGGACAGTGGAAAATATTTGGAAGGCGGTAAAAATGTATTCTCAGAGAGAGGCGAATGAGGGGGTATATAAGGAAGAACTTGCAATGAGTTTCGTCATTCAAGTAAAATTTCAAATTCAAGCGGAAGCCGTACTTACTGTGTGTTCGAGTGAAAGTTCTTAAGAGTCAAAAGTGTTGGTGTTGTGTGTGTTTATTAACTTAGTGAACTGTGTAGAGAAAGGTAAATCATTTAATAATTACCTTGTAAATAATTTCAAAAGCTAACAAAGCGTAAACGATTTATTTTTAAATAAAGCATTAGCAAGCCAGTGGACAAGTAAATATTGTGGTGCGAAGGTGCTGACAGGCAATAGTGGCAAACTCCATCGTGTTAGCGGCCGTAAGGGCAACCAAAGCCAGAGGCCAAGGAATATAAAAGAACGTCTCGGAAACCTATGCATAAGTTCTCAATAAATACACACAAACTTACCGGACACACAGGTAACCATTGTAGTTATAATTTCAAACGCCCCGCTCAACCTTGAAGCCAGTCGGACGACGCAAATTGCCAAATTTTGAAGGATCGTATTACAATCGATACCATATCCAGTGTACAGGAGCTTACCTACCCGAAATAAAAGTTAGTTACTCAGTCTTTTATGTTGGTGGGTTTAAAGTGAATTTATACCTTTGCGACGAGCTACGTGCAAAACCCAAACCGTCCACCAACCTCGAGCCACAAAAGAGAGTAAATCTGGGAATAGGAAAAAACGAAAATTATCAATTTTTTTGTCGTTATTTGGCAGTATTAGGGGCGTTTGAATAATTTTACCTTGCTGACGCTATAAAGAAGTTGCCAGGCACTTGGTACCAGTGCCAATTCTACTCCAACATTTGACCGCGAGCTGGCATCCGGCAAAAATCCCTTCCGGTGAAACGCATCCGGTTCAATTGTGAGAAGAGAGAAGTTTTTTTTAGTAGTTCTAAGTAGATTTAAGTTTCTTTTTACATTTCTTTCGTATTTTTGTTTCTTATTTTTTTTTGTTTTCTACGTTTTCTTGTTAATTTAAATTTAGTGTCTTTTTATCGATTTTGTGATAGGATTTAGTGCAAAGTTTTGAAAAGAGTGTATAAGTAGAGTAACGTCAATTTTTTGCGTGGACTGGTCCTTTAAAATTCCATCTAAAAGAGCTCATTTAGGTAGGAAAATTTAAGTCTTTATTTTTTTTTTTGCTTGTGTTTGCAGGCTCGAAAAGAAGTCAAACTCTTAAAAAAATACTTTGGTAGGTCCTAAAGTTTCTTCTTGTTTGGTGTTCTGTGTAATAGTTTAAGTTTTGCAAATAGGATAAGTTTCGCTGATAGAATAAGTCTTGTGTTAGTTAAGATAGAGCCAATAAAATATGTAAATTAGGGTATTTTTTTGTGTTAAAAGGGCGGGCTAATATGGCGTGGTAAGTGTAGTGTTTGTGTGTGTTCGCGGGGCCATAGAAAATTCGTTTAACCCTTCTGCACAAATTCAGATTATACCCCTCATAAACAATTTGTGGGTCAATTTGGCCCAATATCCAAAACACATCCGTATAACGGTAAACTAAATTTTCTTTTTATTATTTGTACATAAAATATACAAATCCAAAATTTATTTTAAGACAAGAAGATTAATTGTGGATGTTTATACTTATACACGTAATATTGTATGCATAAACAATGTTTGCATGTAATGGAACAGATTGAATTCTTGCTTGAGTTTTTGGTATGTGGACAAACAAAAAATATCTTTGTCTTTTTTCCACTTACGCAAAAAGAATAAGGGAAAATCTTGGAATTGAATGATCTTGGATGAACTGGGAGTGTCGGCTACTACAGCTTCCTGGATCGTTGCCATAAATCTTTTCGCAGAAGGATTCGCAAGCATTGGTGGTCAAAATGACTCACAAATTGTGTACGCGTAGGTAAAGTATTTAAAATGTAATGAAAAAAATTGGCTAGTCGCGAAAAAAAATTGTTTACGTAAAATCTATCAGAAAGCCCTGACTGAGGATACGAAAAAGTTGTATGAACGTGTAGCCATCCTAAGACATGATTTTAGCCATTTGTTCTTCAAAATTGGGTCATTTTGACCCAATTTGTGCAGAAGGGTTAAGGAAGAAACTATGGTCATGGTTGGGAGGGCCATGTGGAGAAAATTCCATCGTTTCTCCCTCTTGCGTGTGTTGCCGTTTTATGTAAGTGTTTATTTTTGTTGTGAGTAACTTCATTATTGGTGCTTGTCTCTGAGCTGAGGCGTGGGTTAGAACCTGAACCCTAGAGCGCGGGAGCTAGCCGCGGAACCGCCTCAGTGCCATTTTATGAGGCACGTAACATGTATTGAAAGTGTTAGAGTGTGAAAATTAAAACGTTTCTATGTAATTTTTGCAGAGAAATATTTCAAAAACAGCAGTAGCTGGCGAACGGAACAAACTTTGACATAAGAGAAAAGCTAACTCACGCTCAATCCAGAAAAAAGTTCAAATCAGCTGGGCTACTGCTTCTACCATTTCTTTGTACCATGGTACTGAAGTATGCCGTCAGCATCTGACAGTGTGATAGCAAAACGAAAAGTATGCCATCATACATGTCTACAGACATGTATGCGTGTGTAATAGCCGCTTAAAATTAGACATGAGAGGTAAGATTACTTTAAGTACAGTGGGTCCCACCAGACAATTGTTGGGGAGAAATAACGACATTCTCATCATGAGAGCTGACAAAGCGGAAAAGAGTTGCGATATCAAAGGACGAATATAAGATCAAGATGGGAAATATCCTGGGCGATATATGCACATATAGACAGGCGACTCAGGAGAGATCCGGCGTCAAGTCTACAGGAGAAAAACAACAAACTAGTGAATAAATTATTCAACGAAAAGTTAACTGGCGCGCGCGCAAGGAAGACATTAAGAACGAGAACATCTTGCCGAAAATTCATAAAGAGAGAATTAAAATCCGTTAAGACATATTTGCTCATCCATAAACGCTCCTGGTTATGTACTTTGCAAAATTTATGGTTGAAATACTCAAATGTGACGAGAACCTCTGAATATAATGTTAAGGACGCAATTGATTTCAAATCCAGGACAAACAACTTAAAAATATACCAACACGAAATATTAGTATCGTTTGATGTGATCAATCCTTTCCCAAGTATACCGATAAATTTGGCATTAAGGACCATAGGAGAAAAATGGTGTAAAATTATGGATTACACGACTATACCACAGGATATTTTTATGGAATTGCTGTCGTTTTGTATCAAGGATACACGTTATTTTAAATATGAGGACAGATCAAGGGCATGCCTATGTTTTCCCAGCGTGACCGATAACGGCGGACATTATAATGGGAGGATTACTTGCCACGATACTCAATACATTAACGAAGAGACCGTAAATTATAACTACATCAGTGGAAAATCTGACGTGTAGGACACGGTCAAGGCGTTCAATTCTTTCAATCGACAATTTGTAAATTTGTGGACACTTGCTCCCCAGACTTGGAAATAAAGCAATAAAAGGGATTGGAAGCTATGGATCCAGGGAACAATTGTCAATATTCCATGTGGCGTCCAGAGTAATAGGGAAAATTTTTAATACTAGTTTTCGTCATAGTGGAAAAAATAATGTAGCACTTGTTGCTGGTGGTGTAGCTGTGGCTTGTTGATCTTATTTGGTGGCTGTTGATTGATCTCCGGTGGTTAAGTTGGCTGCTGATTGTTCTCCGGTGGATGTTGATTGGGTTCCGGCGGTTGTTGAGTGCGTCGTTGGTTGGTGATTGGGCTCCGTTTGCTGATATAACTGTTCCGGATTTGGCTCTGGTGGTTGTGGCTGCTGTTTTTTTTTTCTTATTGGGATGCAGTGCTTGTTGCCGTTGATTTGGTACATTTTGGTTTTTACCTGAATGGTGCTTGGTGGTATCGCGTTCGGTGCAAACTACAATAGTGACCGGTCTTGTCGTCTGCTTCTGCTGTCTCCTTTTTTTGTATTTTTAGGCCTTGCAACTATTTTTGTTATTGTTGTAAGAAACTTCTTTTTTGAAATAGCCATTGATGCTTGAAGGAAGTTAGGAAGGACTAAGGGGAGCCATTGATGCCACTAGCAATCAGTCGGGAAGGGGGATTCGTTTCCACCTACTGCCAGATCACACCTCGTTCCCGAATACACAAATATTACTGTAGACTCCCTTGATGTAGTACTTGAGGCTCCGGAATTAAAAAACTAATCAAAATTAATCAATACCATGACCTAAAATCTTTGAGATGTTGATGAAGATTCCCGCCTCTTGGTTTTAGCAGCGAGGAATGTTGAACTAAAACCCCGTATGCAACCTTACCTTGCCCTTCTAAGACGTCACGTAAGAGGACTTAAATATGGTGTTAAAGATTAATTTTTAATTCACTATTATTCTCAAACAAAAACATTCCAAAAAAAATAATAAAACATTAGAAGTATAAGTAAGAGCGCAATCTTCACTCATAATAATCTTGACTATAAAAGATATGCTTATAATATGGCGTGAGACTGTTGCATCTCTTAATATTAAGGCTGTTTTTATACTCTCACCCATAGAGATGGGGGTATATAATTTAATACGTAAAACAAAAGTAACATTGTAGACCCTTAGTATCTTTGAGCCATTGTAGACCCTTAGTATCTTTGAACGAAATTCGTTTTAGGACTGTTTAAGACGTTTGAGCCATGTCCGTCTGTCTGTCTGGTCAACACGATAACTGCCGTAAATCTTTACAGATCACAATGAAATTTTGTCACTGACCATTATTTGCCAATATTGAGTTTGGGATAGAAATTGGCCGTTTTGACTACGCTCCTTCTGGTACCTCCCATACAAATGGACACATTTAGAACAAAATCATATTTCTCTCAAACCTTTCTTTTGGTAGATGTGATTACCTTCAACTCTCACACACCGGTTAATAATCTGTAAATACCTGCTTAACTGGAGGAAATGGGCGAGATTTTCACGTCCATTCTGGTACCTCCCATACAAAACGGTATGTTCGTCCGGGTTGTCATTCCGATAAATCGTGTGAAGCACTTCCGACCTTAATGAAATTAGGTGCAAGGCTTCTCGTTATCAAAGGCCAATCAGCGATTAAAGCAACGGTGATTTTGCCACGCCCATTTTGGTCCCTCCCGTACAAAAGTTGTTTGGCCGTCTGATTGTTCGGCACGAGAAGTCCCGCAAAATAACCAATCTTAATGAAAGTTTGTACTAGTCAATATTTAGTCAAACAAAACTCTCCTATAGAAAATGAGCTGTTTTGCCACACCCACTCTGGTACCTCCCATACAAAAATTGGGCGGAAGACCGGTTGATCGACATGATAACTCTCGTAAAATACAACCGATCTTAACCAAATTCGGTACTAGGCAATATTTTGCGAAAAGCTACTACATAATTAAAACTGACTATTATGCCACGCCCATTTTCGTACCTCCCATACAAAAGCTGGGCGTATTTGCCGTCTCGATATCTCCAATAAATCATAACCGATCTTAATAAAATATTCATCATCAAAATTTTGGCAACAACTTGCCATGCCCATTTTTGGACCTCGCATTAAAATAATGGGAGGGAAACTAACTAATTTGGGTATTCAAAAATATTTAGTGCAGTGTCAATCTGATATTGAATGTGGTCACTTTTGAGTATGGGCGTTTTTAACAGAACTCCCACGCAATGGATGACTTAGGGTGAGGGTATGATTAAGTCGGTTCACCCGACTAAAACTTACATATGTACTGGTTTTATTCCATTAAGCTGTTGCCACTTTCGACATTCCAAATAAAACGATCCACACTTAATACTACAAAATGTGGCAAAATTTGCTGTAATGGGTGAAAAAAAAAATACGATACGGAAACCCGTTTGTAGCCAGTGTCAACAAATGCATTGTAGCAGATTTTTTTGTAGTTGTAAGCAGCAACAACAAATATTATATTTTCGTTCATTCGTTTCAGTTGTCAAACTCTACACAAATATATATCATATACAAAAAAAGTATAAAAACAAAATACATATGATTTTGACAAGTGAAACGAATAATGACATGGAAAAAATATCATGACCTGTTTACACGACTATACCTGATATATAATTCTACCATGATCTATATGTTGTGAACAATTTAATTCCAATTTGGTTTTCAATCGGAAATAAAAATCTATCCTTCAAATTTACAAAAAAACTATACGTAGTCTTCCATTAAATAAAATAATTTTAATAAACTTAAAATGTGTAAGCCATTTTGCAAATTGCTGCTTTTGAGTCTCTCCTTGATAACATTTTCATTTATCTAAGATAACTTTTTGTTGCCATTTCTTTAAATTGAACATGTGGCAACATTGTCATTGCTCAAGTCGGAATTTAAGTGAGAAATTTAAATGTCACTTGATATCGCTTAGCTGTCCCGTACAAATGAAGCTATAATTAACTTTAGCGGGGTAAAAAAACACGCTTATTAATATAATTATTTTCATTGTGGTCTTTTTATTAACATGTGTAACAATTGACAAAAAATGCGTATCAATTCCATCCATATCGGTTTTCAAATGGTAAGAACGGGAAAAAAGAAACCGACACAATGGTAATTGCTAGTATTCTGTTTATAGTTTGTGAGAAATCTCTATTTATTATCGTTACGGAATTGAATAACTCTTATATAGTTCCAATTGCTAAACAGGTTTTATCAATGAAGATATGGAAATAAACGATGTTTGTTATGAATGGAGCAACATTTTGTAACTCACCAGAATGATAATATCGTAGATCGACAGTGCAGCAGCATAACGACGAGACAATGATGGGAGAGAGTCAAAATTAAAACATGGTTTGTTTGCATATCACAATTACTTACGACTTACATTACATCCATTAGATATGCATGGTCTATTCTTTTCGTAATTATTGAAGGATTAATGTTGGATTAAAGAAGGATTTATTAATTTTTCTATTCTGTTAAAATTAATTTACGTTAGAAATTTATGTTCTAATTCAAGGTGTATTAGAGAATAGAGTTCCACACATTTAATTGATTTTCAAAATTGATGCTATAATACACTATGCCAGAGCTATTCAACCTTATTAGTTCGCGTACCACAAAACTCACAACCAACAATTCGCGTACCACCAATATATAACCAAAACAATTTTAAAATATTTAATCCATTTCATTTATTAATAATAAAAAACAACAAAATTAAGAAGAAATTAAAATTATTAAAAACATTACAAGAAATGAAACACAGAAAAATTAGGAGATCTTGGCGATTTCAGTACTTTATTATTCAACTCATAAAAATAAAATAAAATAAGGAAAATAAATATAACAAATTAATTATTCAAAGGCAATAAAAACATAACAAGACTGTATTTCTAATTCATTTTATATATGTCAGAATTTAATGAGATCGGTGGCATTGCAATTTTTGATATCAGAGATTTTATATCTGGTTCAATGTTTGTTAACTTTAATCTCATATTTGGCTCCAAATTCAATGTTGTTCGGTATTTATTTTTGATTGCCACCATTGATGAAAACCCTGTTTCACATAAATATGTGTAACAAATATTTAACTGCTTCTCGATATAATGCTTCATATTCATTTTTCTGTTTAATCCAAAATTAAAAAAGATTCGTGTTTTGGAAAACAATTTTTTGTGCTGGATCACATGAAATATCAATTAATGATTTCTTATCTTTTATGCACAATTTGGAACGTTGTTCCTGCAAAAATGGATTTAATATCCATAAATATTCTTCGTGGCTTTCAGGGAAATATTCATTAAAGGTTGTTATTAACATTTTGCAATGATTGGTAATGCAATTTTTTAACTCAATTGTGGGTTCAATTTCATTTTCAGTCATAAATTGTTCTAACTTTGGAAATGATTCAAAATCATTGTTTCCAACAGTATTTGCAATTAAATTTAATTTTGTAGTCATGGCTTTTATTTTTCCATTTACCTCAAAAAGAGTATTTGATGAACCTTGTAAACTTAGATTTACTTCATTTAAACGTGAGAAAATATTTATTGCAAAATTCATTATTCATTTCTGTTAAAAATATTTGAACTTCTGATCGTAGTTCTACAAGACGAGTAAGCATTTTTCCTCTTGATAGCCATCTAACCTCAGTATTCATGAGAAGATTAGTGTAAGAACTATCCATTTCGAAACACAACTCTTTAAACACGCGACAATTAAGTGATCTTGATTTTATGAAATTTACAATTTTTACCGCACTATCAAGAACTTCTTTGAGATCACTCGGTATTCTTTTGGATGCCAAAGCTTCCCGATGTATGACACAATGAGTAAATTTGCAATTTAGGTGCATAAGGGTCGTTCTACAACAGAAATGCTCGGTATAATAAAAATGGAAATTCATGAAAAATACGTAAGTATACTTTTAGGATCAAACTTAAAGAAATACAACATATTTTTTTTAATTGCATTACTTGGTTAGTTTATGAAAAAAATTGTCAAATTTTCGAAGATTTGGCGTACCACCTGGGAAAGTTTCGCGTACCCAAGTGGTACGCGTACCACAGGTTGAATAGCTATGCACTATGCATTCTATTACGACCCAAATAGTAGACATTAGTGGGATTTTGTCTAAATTTAAATATTCCAAATCGGCTTAACTTTATAAAGCAATTAATTAATTTATTACTTAAATTAAATTTTAACTTTAAAGTTGTGATGATTTCTTTTTAAAGTGAAATTTTGAAGGCATTTAAAAAAACTTTATTTTATAAATTTTACTGTTACGTTTTATGATGGAATGTGATCGGTTTACACTTTTGGGTCACTTGGTGTCCAGTTAATTACGCTCCAGAATTCCAGGTAACCAGGGAAAGCGTTGGTTTTATTCATTTTTTCCGAGGCAGCATAGGTGATTAACGTTCCGAATTCTTTGGATTTGAAGAAAACTAAGTTTTTAATCATGGACTGGAAGTAGAGGCTGCGGGTTGCTCTGGTCACGGAATATGTAATGGTTCTCTGCCTTCAAGTTATGTAATTACACATATGTGTAAGCCTTCGACATGGTACACCACATAACTTTGTGTTCAAAGTTAAATGTATGTTTTCGTTTTTCATCTACTGCCGTCAATTTAATTCAATCCTATCTTTCTGGTCGTTCCCAATCTGTTTTCACGAAAAATACCATTTCAAATATTTTGCCTATCTCACGAGGAGTACCCCAAGCCTCGATTTTGGGACCTCTGCTTTTTTTCAACTTATATAAATGACTTACCACAACAACTGTCCTACAGCGAAGCGCACTTATATTCTGATGATGTGCAAATCTACTTAAGTAGTTCACTATCTTCAATCATCGAAAATGTTGAAAAATTGAACTATGACCTTTCTCATATCCATGACTGGGCAACAGCCAATGGACTTGCTATTAATCCCAGGAAATCAAAATGTCTTGTGGTTCACTCCAGAGCATTTAACAGTGTCAATTATAATTTTGATATATCGTCTCCCAGACTACAAATCTAGGAATCATTTTAAACAGGTCACTCACCTGGTCGAACCATATTAACTCAGTTGTTGGACAAGCTTATTCGAAGCTTATTATGGTCTTCTCAAGCATATACCCCTTTTCATATAAGAGTACTCTTGGCCAGGTCGTACATAATGCCAGGACTTCTATACGGCTGTGAACTTTTTGCAAACTGTAACTCGTCCAGTAAACGGAAGCTTAACGTCATATTTAACAATGTTATTAGGTATATCTACGGTCTGAAAAAATATGATTCTGTACACCAGTTCGTTAAATCACTTTATGGCATTTCCTTTGACAACCTGTTGAAGACTAAACTCCTCGTCTACCTTCATAAAATAATTTCTAAAAATATACCACTTTATCTTTTTGGACAATTAAATTTTACTAGGTCAAATAGAGGTAGAAATATAATACCCTTAACACATCGCTATCTTTTTTCTGAATGGCATTTTTTTATTTATTCAATTCGTCTTTGGAACTCACTTCCACAAAACATACAAATTATCAGCAACGCTAAAGAATTTAGGTCCCAAATTCATAAATATTTTAATACCGAATGAAGTCTAGTCTATTCCCCTGTCACTGTCATTTTTGCTTGCTTGTTTCTTCCTAAAAACTTTAATTTTACTCTTACTATTTGTTCTTATATGTCATATAATTGTTTAAATGACCTCTTCTTTATTCCATTTTTATTAGTCCACATATCTAGTTTATTAATTGTTAATTAACTAAATTTAATTTAATTTCATTTATTTATTTATTTAATCTATTTATAACATTGTTTTATTCAAATATACTAAAATTTATAATTCGTGTACTTTAATTATAAGACTTGTTCTTGTTGTGCATGATATCCAATAAATAAACAATACAATACAATACAATTTTGGACATAAACGCTTGAAAGAAGTGTCGAGATTTGCTTTGGTCTCATGTTGTGTAATCCCACGTGGATTACCATACGTATAATCCGCTCGATTTTTAACTGTGTCGGGTTATTTTGGAAATTCTGTGTGGTTTTGAAAAACATCGAAGGCCCAGTATCAACCGGCAAAAATAATCTCAAATAGAAGATACACCAAAATTCAAAATTGACGTCGACACCATAGATAAAGGAATTAACTAGATATCGCACATGCCTTGGGAAATTTCTTGTCCAATGGGATATTTTCTAGATGGAGGCTGAATGCAATAATTACAACGTTTGATCCCAAACAAAATATACCTTGCAAGATGTATTTAGAACAGGTGCTAACAATAGGTGTTATAGGCAACATCAACAAAGATTTTTTTTGTTGTCCGTTGCTCTGAAATTCAACACAAACGAACACCAACAATAACAGTAAACAAAAAGACACAATCAAAATTACAAAATTTTAACTTGAAAGTGGGGAACAAAACGATATAAAAAATTAAGTTAGTTATTCGACTAACACAACCTGGAAAATGATACTTTTTTGTATGTATCAAATTTCCCACAGTGTTGAATAAACGTCAATGAAAGTTATGAGAAACTTCAGTGAGAGTTACAAAACGACAACACAGCACCTAGTGGTAGTACTTGACAACGCCTGTGCGATATCTACTTAATTCCTTTATCTATTGTCGACACTTTGACACCGACCATATGGAAGGAAATTCACTTAAAACAAAATTCTCGCACTGATCTTATTCTAAAACGTTTACCTTTAGATTACTTGTCAAATTTGACCTCTAATTCGATAAGGCAAGGACTGGTTTTAAGTTGACTGTAAAGCAATCTGTACGTTGTGCACTCACTTTAAGTAAATAGATATTCCACTGATCTTAAATGGTCTGTCTGACTCAACGAACGACTAAAAAGAATGTTGGCTTGCAATGAACCATTGAAAGAGAGTTATAGTGAGACTCATCAGGTACCTACGTACATACGTAATTTTGTAAGTACATATGTATGTATGTATGTATGTTATTTTCGCCGCTGTCACTATCGGTGATAATTGTCATCGACCGAGTTCACACCTTAATTTGTGACTAACAAAAAGTTGTCTGATTATATTAAAGGTTAAAAAATGAGAACGACCCAGTTCAAATCCTTAGGGGAATTCGGTTTTCCCAATTATACTATATAATAATGTATATAAAAGACTCAAACGTGGAGTACGACTAAGGCTAATATTAGCGAAATTAACTAGATATCAAAGAATTTGTAGTGATGTGCAATATTGAATTTGCAAATGGTGCAAGATTATAATTGTTACTGGGCAGGCAAATTTTGACACTCATGCTGATTTTGACTAGGATTGGCAATTTCAGCCAAATAATGCTACAAACAGCTGTTTCGTTGAAATCCCCTGAATTCAACACATCAATTTTGTTGTTAAAATGGGCTGTGAAAGTGGGCGAAATGATTTGACAAAGCACACAAAAACTATTTTTGTATTTAAAGTTAGTAAAATCAACTGAATCAACTTAAAAAGTGAGCCTTGGTAATTTAAATTCTAACATTTCAGCGCTGAGAAAGTAGCGGTCACGTATACTGCGATTTTGACTTGCTCGAGATTTCTACATATGTTTTGCGGAAAAAATGTCTGCTTATGAAAATGAAATGAAAAAATCTGCGAAATCTCGATATACCTAAACACAGCTTATGAAACAATTTTGCATAGGGCAGAAAGGATTGCATTTTTCTTATGGAAAAGCAAAAAAAAACAAGAAAAATAAATAAGAAGATTAGATGCTAAATATAGAAACTATTCGTAAACTTGGATTGAATGATGGTGTGAAGATAGGAAAGAGTTTTTTCGTTGTGATATTTGTTCCAAAGGAGATGTGGTTGGGATTAATTTCTTAAATTTTAAATAATTTTCCTCAGTATTATTTCATCATTTGTCATTTTAAATTTTAAAAGCTTCAGCGTAATCTCATAGTTGATTTTATTTGGAACTGCATTGCAAGTTTTAATTTCAAAAACAGGGTTCATCTGGTTGCTGAAATATAACGGTGTTGGAGATTTATCTTATATTATTATGTAATTTGTTATAAGTTTGGTAATTTCTTTCAATTCTACTGTAATTTCTAAATCTTTATTAGTTTTTATTCATATTTATTCATTTATCTACTGTTAAACTAAATTTATTATAAAACGTTAATATTTCGGGTCACCCTAACATGCAAATGTTCTTTTATGACATCACAACAACAACATCATGCAATGTTGTTTACTACTTATTTTCGGTCCGCTTACTGCTGGTGTTTTGTCTTCATCAGTTGTCGGTCCGCTAACTGGTCCTATTGTTGTTTTTGTTTTGTCTCCACCAGTCGTCGGTCCCAACTATCAGTTGGTTGGTCTGTCCGTCGATGCATGCATGCGTATGTACGTACGTAGATACGTCTGCATTGTCTATTGCCTATGTAGTTATTGAACTTTGTTTATTATGTCAGCTGATCCTATGTATTTTCGGTGCACAATGATTGTTGTTTGTGCAAATTTGGATATTGCAATTTTTGGAGAGTTCAAAGTAAATGAAATGATTTACTTTCTGGCCCTTTTGTATACCAAACAACAATCGTTGGACATCAGTCATATTAAAGAAGTCAACGTAGACAATTGTTTAACTGCCGTGCTGCTATCAATCGTTTTTTAACTTAGACAGTGACCTGTCTCCCGTGACTCAAATTGTTCTACCTATAGATATTTAAATAAAGAATTATTTTAGATTTTTTTGTATTTTTAAATAAAAGTGTTTTTATTTTTTTGATGGCTCAAGGAGCCAAATATCTCTTACATTTTTATGGTGCCGAAACCCGGGAACTTAAGTGTTTATCCTTTTTAAAATAACCAACTAAACTATTAAAACTAAACTAAAATAACATTATTAAAAAGTGAACATTAACACAAAGACATTAAAGAACAATAAAAGTGAATTTTGACACAAAAACATTTAAAAACTTTGAAAAATAGACAGTGATTTTTAAGAGACAGTAATTCGAGCTACATTTTGTACCACGTTTCAAAGCTGTGACAACGAGAAGTTGCTGCAATCATCCCGAGCGGAATCGAGAGTCATTGGGCCAGTTGGTGCGAAATATCGAAATTGTTTATTCAAGTCTGAGGTACTGTATATACATTTTTTTAATTGTGATTCGTGGTGTGAAAAAAGTAAAATGGAGGATATGGCGCGCGCGATCGAGGAACAGCGTATGCTTTTCGAACGTCTTTCGCGAATAATTAGTGAATTTGAAAGTTCTCCCCAGGATGTAATGGGAAACCATTTATTTTATTTTAAAAACTTCCTGGCAACTTTAAAACTCGCGGTCAGTCCCAAACTTTTATAGCCAAACTCGAGGAGATAAATAAATACTTTGAAAGCAACCACGAGCAAATTTACGATCATGTTATGGATAGCTCGGTTGCGAATAATGAGGTCCCTTATTTCAAAGACGATTTGTACACATCGTTCGTTACAAAGTTTCTGGTTGCTAAGGGTACACTTTTGGACATTATGTCCGAGTCCCAATCCGCGAACTCTCCCAGCTTTCATGCCAGCACTTTCCATGCCTCTTCTTTCGGAAATGGGTCGATTTCAAGCGATGTCCGTTTACCCAAAATTGATATTCCTACATTTAATGGCGATTATTTGGAATGGATCTCTTATAGGGACATGTTTGTTTCGCTGGTCCACAATAATCAACGCTTGTCTAAAGTGCAAAAATATTATTTCTTGAAAAGTTCTTGCAAGGATACACCTTTGTCAATTGTTAATGAATATCCCGCATGTGACACTAGTGACGAACTCGCTTGGTCCGCTCTATCTCGTCGTTACCACAACAAAAGGAAAATTTGTGATAATATTTTTAGAAAATTATTCGATATCCCTAAATCTGATGGCCCTTGTGAGAGCATTAAGAAGATTCTTGATACGACAAGAAATTGTCTCGCACTTTTTAGCACTCTTCAAGTGAACTGTGAAAACTGGGATCCCATTCTGATCCATATTACTGTCGGAAAGTTGGATATCCAAACCTGCAAAGAATGGGAGCAGTCGCTCAAGGTTTCTATTGAAATCCCAAGTATAGAAGAACTTTTTTCTTTCCTTGAAACCACGTTCCGTACTCTTGAGTCCATTAACGACCATACTATGACCTTTGTTAAACCTAGCTCGAAAAATACTAGTTATTCTAAACCCAATTTAACTCGTCGTGTTCATATGGTAGCCCTTGGGGATGAAAACTGCCCCTGCTGTGGAAAACGACACATGTTATATAAATGTTTCAAATTCGCTGCCCTGCCGTCTGCTGCCAAGCGCGAACTTGTTTTCTCAAAAGGGATTTGTAGAAACTGCCTTAATACTGGCCATTTTGCTCAAGACTGTAAATTATAAACTCGTTGTAAGATTTGTAAGTCGACACACAATACAATAATTCATAGCGAATTTGCGCGAATACCTGATAAATCTAACTCGCATTCAAACCAAATTGTGTCTGCTTCTGATGGCCCTAGTACATCCGGTATTCAAACGAGAAGTGATTCCAACCTTAACTGCAATTTATCCTCGTTAAGCGCTACGATCATGCCTCAAGTTTTATTAGCCACTGTTCGCGTTCTTGTCCAAACGCCTTTTGGGCAATTCAAACTTCGCGCGATTTTAGATCAGGGTGCTCAAGCGACACTAATAACCGAAAATGCCGCTCTACTGTTGAAACTTGAGAAGCGCAATACTTTCGCCCACATTAATGGAATCGGAGGAAGCTCAGTTGTAGTACGAAAATGCGTTCGTTTTTGCCTCGCTTCTACTTTTGAAGCTAATTTCAAGTTGGAAAGTAGTGCTTTCGTCTTGCCCTCTTTGACTCAATATTGCCCAGGCCCTATAGGAACCGGGGAGTTACCTGATCTGAGGCAATTTCAGTTAGCTGACCCTGAATTCGATAACAATGATAAAATTGATATTTTAATCGGTGGCGACATATATGGGGATATTATACTACCCCAACAGAAAAAGTTCACTAAGGGTATTTTTCTTCAATTGTCTCATTTTGGATGGGTTGTGTCTGGTCCTACTTCTGAAGTCTCCTACTCTAACACGGTTCGAGTAAACTTATGCTATCTAGATACTCAATTGAAAGCATTCTGGGAGCAAGAAGAAATTATTGAAAAAAGGAAAGCTACGCCTGAAGAATATGCTTCCGAAAATTATTTTGGGAATACCGTTAGCAGAAATCCGGACGGAAGATATACCGTAGCTCTGCCATTTAAATCTGTTTTAGCTGATAAATCTGCTCCGACGTACAGCCATACCGATTATAATGCGGTCAAACGTTTAAAGACGGTGGAAAATCGGTTCGCGAGAGATCCAAATCTAGCACTGGAATATAAAAAGTTTATGCAAGAATACGAGTCGTTAGGCCATATGGTTAAAATCGGCGTTTACCCTCAAAACTTGCAGCATAACGGTTATTTTCTGCCCCATCACGGCGTTCTCAGAGAAAGTAGTTCTACAACAAAGTTACGCGTAGTTTTTGACGGTAGTAGCAAAAGACCCCCGTATCCATCATTAAATGATGAACTCTCTCCCGGTCCCGCCTTACAAAATGACTTACCCGCGATTATAACTCGTTGGCGACGATTTAATGTCGGTTTTCGCTCGGATTTAGAAAAGATGTTTCGTCAAATCCGCATAGTCGATAGTCAACATCACTACCAACAAATTCTTTGGCGCGATTTGGTCGATTCATATTTATAAACTTGTAACAGTTACTTATGGTACCAGTTCTGCTCCTTACTTGTCTATAAGAGTTTTACATCAGCTGGCCAAAGATGAAGCTCAATCGTATCCTGATGCCTGCAACATTTTGAAAACTGACACCTACGTTGATGATGTAATTTCTGGCAATGATTCTGTCTCTGAGGCGAAGATTCTTCAAGAAGAATTGGTAAAGCTACTAGCTGCTGGTGGCTTCCATCTACGTAAATGGACATCGAACTCTTCAGAACTCATGGCCCATATCCCGGAAGAATTCCGCGAAAAAATCAATATGATTGACTTTGAAGAACAGTCAGTTGTCAAAGCTCTAGGATTGGCGTGGAATATTGATGAAGATACTTTTTCGTTCAAAGTAAATTTCGTGGCCCAAGCTAAAGTTACGAAAAGTAGCCTTCTGTCCGATGCTGCAAAACTCTATGACCCTTTGGGTTGGTTAGCTCCAGTCACAATTAATGCTAAAATAACTTTCCAGAAACTTTGGCTCGAAGGAATTGATTGGGAAGATAAAGTTCTCCTGGAATCGCTATCTTGCGGATCTCATAATCTTAGAGAAAATCCAAATCCCCCGCTGGATTGGTACAAATAAATGTAGCTCAGTGAAGTTACACGGCTTCTGCGACGACTCGCAATCTGCTTTTGCTGCTGTCGTATATGTAAAAAATTTGGATTCGGGCACTGTAAGTATTGTGCAGTCCAAAACAAAAGTTGCCCCGTTGAAAGTTCTGACAATTCCCAAGCTGGAATTATGTGGCGCAACACTTCTGTCTAACCTCATGGAGAAGGTTAAGAGTAAGCTCGAGCGATATATCTCTAATTCTTGGTACTGGACTGAAAGTGTAACTGCTCTCTGCTGGCTCAGAGGCGAATTTTCAAAATGCAGTGTATATATTGTTGCAGAGGTGCAACAATACTCCAATATATCTCATTGGCGCTATATTTCAACAAAAGATAACCCTGCTGACAGTGCTTCCCGTGGTATATCTTCTGTTGAACTTCTCAACCACAAACTGTGGTGGTTTGGTCCTGACTGGTTGTCTCTGTCTCCACAACTGTGGCCTGCACAGCCAGAAATGACCTATGAAACAAATCTCGAAATGCGAAAGCCGCACCTTGCGGATAATATAACTACCTCACCAGAATATCCCGAAACATTGCATAAATTTCCATCTATTTCGAAAGTGGTCCAAACTACAGCGTATGTACCGAGGCTTACCCATAATGTTCGATATCGTGATAGGCGGAAAGGATACCCTGGATGTTTGAAGACTTGCGGGCTAAATTCTGCTTTACAGACTCTAGTACTCTTATCTCAGAGAGTAGATTTCCAATCAGGAGCTGGCTCAAATGCAGACGAAGAATGGCCTACATGCTGGAATCAAAATTGCTCAATCATGCCCCTTTATAGACGATAAAGGGGTACTTCGATTACAAAAAGCTAAGTTTGACTATGAATTTAAATATCATACCCTTTTATTCAAACAAAATCCATTGTATCTTTTCATATTTGCAGATAATCATTTAAAGACGTTACATGGCGGCCTAATCAAGATGCAAGCTTATGAAGATCTATGGCTTTCCGTGATCGATCTCACCCTAATTGGTTCAAGATTCAAACAAATTTTGAAATTGGTGATCCGGTTTTATTGTCGTCGAACGTTTACCGTCAGGCCAGTGGCCCCTTGCCCGAGTCACAGATATCCACCCTGGTGCTGATGGTCGAGTACGAGTCGTCTCCTTACTGTCAAATGGTAAAAATTATAAGCGTGCTGTCTCCAAAATTGCCCTGCTGCCCATTAATTCTGAGTATTCTGGATCTGCAGAACAAAATGAGTTGCTGTGAGCCGAGGCATAGCACGGTTATCTCTGAAAACCAAATAAAATACCTCTCTACATCTGATTTGGTCCTTGTCAAGAACTAGTCGTTCTTTGTGCGGGGGAAATGTTGGAGATTTATCTTATATTATTATGTAATTTGTTATAAGTTTGCTAATTTCTTTCAATTCTACTGTAATTTCTAAATCTTTATTAGTTTTTATTCATATTTATTCATTTATCTACTGTTAAACTAAATTTATTATAAAACGTTAATATTTCGGGTCACCCTACATGCAAATGTTCTTTTATGACATCACAACAACAACATCATGCAATGTTGTTTACTACTTATTTTCGGTCCGCTTACTGCTGGTGTTTTGTCTTCATCAGTTGTCGGTCCGCTAACTGGTCCTATTGTTGTTGTTGTTTTGTCTCCACCAGTCGTCGGTCCCAACTATCAGTTGGTTGGTCTGTCCGTCGATGCATGCATGCGTATGTACGTACGTAGATACGTCTGCATTGTCTATTGCCTATGTAGTTATTGAACTTTGTTTATTATGTCAGCTGATCCTATGTATTTTCGGTGCACAATGATTGTTGTTTGTGCAAATTTGGATATTGCAATTTTTGGAGATTTCAAAGTAAATGAAATGATTTACTTTCTGGCCCTTTTGTATACCAAACAACAATCGTTGGACATCAGTCATATTAAAGAAGTCAACGTAGACAATTGTTTAACTGCCGTGCTGCTATCAATCGTTTTTTAACTTAGACAGTGACCTGTCTCCCTCCCGTGACTCAAATTGTTCTACCTATAGATATTTAAATAAATAAAGTGTTTTTATTTTTTTGATGGCTCAAGGAGCCAAATATCTCTTACAAACGGAATGGCCGTGAATGGTCATATTCCAATTAAATTTTTCTCAATGGCATCAGACAAACAATATTAAAATTGTGGAAATTTGTCCAATATCTTAACATTTTCGCCGACTGTGTCCAAATTAAAAAAAACCTCGGGATTTAAATTTATACCAAGCGTTAGTACATCACTAGTGCTTAACAAATTAAACAAATTTCAACATATTCCTCCAACTGGCTTATCCTTCGCATTTTCTCGTCAGTTGGTCAGATTCTTCTGCCTGGTGTTTCCAGCGGAGTCTTCGTCGTCCTCTTTTCCTGCTTCCATCGGGTACGATATCGAAAACCTTTCGCGCTGGTTCATCTTCATGTATTCTGCTATCATGCCCTAGCCTACACAATTGGCCTAGTTTGATCCGCCTAGATATGCCCACATCAGAATATAAATTATACAGCTGTTTCCAGCGGTTCTCGGTACTCGCCGATTTCTCTAACAGGATCATATATTTTGCGGAGAATTGTTCTCTCGAATACTCCCAGGTGTTTTTCACCTCGCAATTTTCGCCCAATGATGTCTATGTCGCCAGCAACATATGGCTGTTCGTGTTAATGGTCTTGTTCGTATTTACTGCAGTTTTTCTCATTTTTATCTCCATTAAGATGTTGAAGAGATTGCACGAAAGTGTGTCATCTTATCTCAGTCCTCGCTAGATACAGAATGGTTCTGTGAGGTCTTTCCCCACCTTCATTGCTGATTTGGTGTTGGTCAGCGTCATTCTACAGACGCAGATTAGGTTTGCCGGAATCCCAAGTTCAGACATAGCTTCGTACTATTTTCCCCGTATGGGGGCTATCGAAAATTATAGTTATTTATTTATTTGTCTATCCTGCGCAACAAGAGTCAATCTTATAATTATAGCACAGGAATTACGAATTTCACAGAATAACGTTTGACAATCAAATAGAAACGAATTGCTTGATACATAAAATTTCATTGGACCTAAGTACATAAAACATAAAAAATATCACAAATAATATAAAATTTTCTAATACAATAATAAATTACATTAAATATGAAATTGGAACAAGTACAATATTAATTCAAATTAAGAGAGAGATTAAAAAAATTAATATATTATATATATATTAATATATTTTTAAGGAAAAATTAATAAAATATAAATAAAAATTAATAGTACTTAAATTATTTCCAGGAGACTTTTCTTAAATTTATTGGCGTTACTGATGATTTGAATGTTGTGTGGGAGTGAATTCCAAAGACGTACGGCATAAATGAAGAATTGCCATTAGGGTACAAGGCTCTGTCTTGTAAATGCTATAATTGTATTCCCTCTATTAGACCTATTGAATTGAACCTATTGAAAATTGTGATATTGAGTCAAAACACACATATCTTATAATGATATTAAATACTACAGTTAATTAACGCTTACTAGTTGAAACGCAATTGCCGAAAACTTCGCAACCGTAAAATTACCCCGACATTATATACGATTTGGCCAAAAGTATCCTGATCTTCAACGGAGTGAATGATTGCGTTTGCCAGAGTGATCTTAACTTCGAGTAAGTTTGACCAGCAATATTATTAACATGGTTCGACCAAGGGGCACAATTTCAATTCGCTCGTGTTTTATGACTATGCTAAATTCGTTTGTGGACTCCAATCGTCGGACATAGATTCTCCACGCCATATACCGCATATAAGTTGATGCATGTGGCCTAGCAGTCCGTCGCTACCTGCCTTAAAAAATCAGCCTGTAGCACATCCGCACCAGCGGGTTTATTATTCTTAAGCCAGGAGATCGCCGTTGTACACTGTCTTCCACATTCATTACCTCCTGATCTGCAGTGGAAGCACCTGAGTGGAGTAGTGCTGAAAGTTGTCTCTCTACAGTTTAAGCACAGACTGCTGATCAGTCACCAGACTCCCATTCTCGTCCTTACAGGAGACCAGCCCATTATTAGGTCCGTTATTCCATCTTCTTACCCTCTTCAAAAATTTCACCATTCATCCTGCACAATTCGGGGTTTTCACCCTCCCACTGCCATTTATCCCACCTGAATAGTTGGATTTCCACCCTTCGCAGCCTCTTGTACCGTTCACTCGCAGTACGCGTTGTAACTGACTGTTTCGTTGCATACGTGTAGCGTCTTTTCATCAGTTGGTTTGATAGCCAAGTTCAGTTCTTGCAACGGCTTCCAAAGAATGGGCGAAGTCCTCACAGTGCGCATCTGGGTCCTCGGAAGGGACTGTTTTCTGCCCTATCAGGAGAGAGAACTTTTGTTCATAGGACTTTGATATCTCCGGTATTTGTAGCTTGTCAATATCTAGCTTTTCCCGGGTTCGGCCTCGTGGGTTTTTCGCCTGCTTAGTCTTGTGCGAACTTTCGCAGCCACCAGGTAATGATCCGAGTCGATATTGGCACACATACATCCATTACACTTGAAGAGTGCCTGCCATCTATTACCAAGGAATCAATCTGGTCCTTCGTTCTCTGATAAGGAGATATCCAGGTCGCTTTATGCTGGAATCGCGTTCTACTAACTACCATGTTCTTTGCAGCGGCGAAGTCTATTTGTCTTATTCAATTATAATTTATTATCGGAGGTGGTACCATGTAGACTTCGCGTCCTGCGACAATTAGCCGACGATTTTAAACTGGATTTTCCTAACGCTGCTCGGGTTCTAATCTCCGTCTCATACGTCGACGATATTATTTTTGGCTCGGATAATCTTGAAAATTTCATTCCATTGTATAGAAATTTATGCACACTCTTGAAAAAAGGTGGTTGCAACCTCCCCAAAAGGAGCATAGGGAAAGTTCTGTCACATTAAGTTTTGACCACGATAACGTAGTGAAAACGCTTGGTATTCAATGGAACACCACCACAGATTCGTGTTCCTTTAAAGTCAATCTGGACGAGAATCATATTGCTTCAAAACGAACAATTCTCTCTGAATCAGCCAGTCTTTATGACCCCTTGGGGTGGTTGACTCCATCCACAGTTGTGGCTAAATCACTGTTCAAACACCTTTGGGAACATGACATGGATTGGGATGAGAAAATCCCACATGAAATTGAAGAACAATGGCTGAAACATCGACTTTCGCTCCCGGAATTGGCAAATTTGAAAATTCCCAGATGGATTCATTGGTCGAAGGACTTAGGAACAGAATTGCATTGTATTTATGATGCATCTACGGCTGCATAGGCGACCGGTCATAACGCCCGTTTTTTTTTCAAATTCTCCTCATCACCAGCTCCATAATTTCTTCCATTTCCAAATTGCATTCCTCATTCACTTTGGAATAGTAATGACAATTTTTGTGTATTTAGGGTTTCCCTTTCGCATTTGTCTGGATGTCCAATAAATCTCAAAAGGCATATGAACACATTCTGCAGTTTATTAATGTCAACATTTTCAACTTAAGCCTACGACTTTTACTAGCGACTTGATCGTTGGGCGTTATGACCGGTCGCCGGCTGCATACGCAGCTATTATATATTCTCGTGTCATAACTTCTGATGGTATATTTGTGAATATTTTGCAATCTAAATCGAAAGTCTCACCAATTAAGACCGTTTCCACTCCAAGATTGGAGCCTTGTGCTGCCGCACTTGCAGTAAAATTGACTCAAAAGGTCAAGGAATCCGTCACTGAGTTAAATGTATACATAAACCATTTTTTATTTGAGCGACAGTTCTACCGTACTAAGTTGGATTCGGAAGTCCCCTTCAAACTGGACAGTTTATGTGGGTAACAGAGTTGTAGATATCCACCGTATGAGCAATCCAGTTCAATGGAAATATGTTCCATCAGCACTTAATCCAGCTGACTGCGCGTCAAGGGATATTCTCGTCCAAGATTTGGTTAGAAATCAAACTTGGTGGTACGGCCCGCAATTCCTTTATGAATCAGAATCTTCATGGCCAAAAGGTCTTTCTAATTTGCATACGTCTGAAGAGGAAAGAAAGTCGAAAATTTATGCACATATAGCTACTGAAAGGGTATATCCTGAAATATTTTCAAAATTCTCTAAACTATCGTCACTGTTACGAGTTACCTATTTGTGTGCATGGTTACAAAAGCCATACACTTAGAAGCGGTTTCAGACCTCACCACCAATTCGTTTCTAGCCGACTTCAGGCGTTTCGTATCACGAAGAGGTGAATGTACTGACATATATTCCGACTGCGGCACAAATTTTGTAGGTGCTTCAAGGGAACTACGAGTTCTCCACAATAAAGGTCAAAAATAATTGCCTGAATACCTTCAACAAGCTTTTAGCTTAAATTGTACCAATTGGCACTTTATTACACCTGCTTCACCAAACTTTGGTGGTCTATGGGAGGCAGGTGTGAAATCTGTTAAATACCACCTGAAAAGGATAACCCATGATAGACACCTAAACTTCGAAGAATTGACAACTTTACTTTGTCAAATTGAAAGTTGTTTAAATTCGCTGCCCCTTTGCCCACTATCATCCGTACATCAAGTTTTGATGCACTAACTCCAGCAAATTTTCTGGTAGGAGAACCAACTAATTGTATACAAGAGGAATCTTTGTTGGACATGCATATAAATCGCATTACCCGCTGGAAATGTGAGAAGATGAAGCAGCATTTTTGGAAAAGATGGCATAGTGAATACCTAAACCGCCTTCAAGCTCATCCAAAATGACTGAACAGTCAACCTGACGCTAAAATTGGAGAACTGGTTCTAGTTGCAGACGAAAGATGTGGCCCAGGACAATGGATACTCGGTTGCATCCAAGATATTCATCCAGGCCCAGATGGACACATTAGGGTGGTATCAGTTCTTACCAAAAATAACCTTTTTAAAAGACCTATATCTAAAATTTGTTTTCTTCCAGGAAATTCGGCTCAAGATTATAGCAATGAAGCGTACCTACTAAACTAAATATAATTTTATAAACAACTGTCAACTAAACTATAACCTACTATTTCCGGATGGTGAACAACGCTGTAAGTCAGATCATAGCGGAGTTACAAAACTCAACTAAAATACTCTCAACGATAGGCCATCCTTCTTCATCAAGCAACATTCCAAATCATTCCTGCTGTAGGCGCGAGAAAGTTTACGGAAATCTACTCCTTTAGTCGGATATAAATATTTAATATAATAACCTAATCATTACGATATACATATGTATCTAACCTATTATATCCAAAATTATATTATAACCAAATTACATACATATATCGTTGTTAACCTACACTTAAAAACACATATCTACCACAATGCTTGATGTTATCACGTCAATGTTAACATTTACTTTGTTTTTTGCATTATGTTAAATATGCACCTATTTTTATTCACTACACTGTACTTTAAATCTAAATAATTAACTCCCAGTAACTTAGCTCCTGGTATCTTTTGCTTGACAACAACAAGACCTTAAGCTCACTGTTGTTGTTGTCAACACAATCGATACATCGAGTACTACACTTGCACCTCGACTAACCATGCTATTGTTCTGTTTAATAACAATAGTGTTTTCCAATCGCACATATGTTCTGCTGTGCTTGAGTCGAGGCCGAAGTGTACTCTTGTTAATACCCTTTTCACATTTACCGCGTTTCAGCTGAAACTTTCGCTCTCTTTCGATGATTTCCGCGAAACACACTTTAATTGGCACTTATTTCCATACAAAAAAAAAACGCAAACATTATGCTCTTTTTACTGTCGTTTGTTTGAAACCACAGTAAAAATGAGAGAGACCACAGTGTTGTACTCCCATAGTAGTTAAAAAAAGGAGTAAAATGAAAAAATTTCCATTGCTGGTTCATAGCAAATGTCAGAAAAATGAGGGAAAACAAATCTGTTTGTTTACATTTCTAGTTTGCTTTGTGGTGGTGAGTACTTATTGCAATGTGATTTATGAATATAATCATTTATATCTTTGAATGCATTCATTGCTTTATCATACAATGATATAAATTCTAATATTATAAAAATTACATTAATTTTTTGATATTATTTTATATTTCTTTATTCACAAATGTGTGTTTCTGTTGTTTACAGTCGATACAGAAAACACAAAACAGAAATGAGAAATGTCACATGAAACCACAGTAGTTAACAAGAGACAATGTGAACACCATGGTTTCGAAATGATCTCAAGAGAGCGAAACGCCGGCGTCCCAGCTGAAACGCAGTAAATGTGAATAAGCTATAAAGTTAGCGGAATTATATTATGATGAACCCATATTAGGAAAGTTAGTAAATTTTTGGGACAATAATTCTTATGGCTTTCGCTAACTTTGTAAATGAAACAATCTCTCTCTACCTTGGACATTCGAACGAACAACATCAGCTACGTATTTTGAAAGGTTAAATATTGTTGCGGAGATTAGTAAAATTGTGTGCAAACCCTGTTGTATGACAAAATATAATCTGGTCATTTGACATAGAACAAAATAAGGAAATTATTTTAACAATTACATTTACATCCCACATGGATCGAGATTAAGGAACACCAATTTCCCGGTTTATCTCCAGTAGATCGTCATAATACTACTGCACGGATTTTCAAACATAAATTGAAATCATTAATGGATTTTATGATTAAACATCAAGTATTCGGGGAGACACGTTGTTGGATGTATTCCATAGAATGGCAGAAATGAGGATAACCTCATGTCCATATTTTGAATTGGTTGATCAACCAAATTACTCCCGAGGAGATTGATAATGTAATTTTAGCGGAAATTCCCAATTCAACTGTCGATCCTGAAATATTTGAAGTAATAACCAAAAACATGGTTTTTGTTTTCGCCGTGAAATCGAATATAGAGGATATGTATATGCCATGCCTTCAGTTGACAACGATATTAACGCTTTGTTTAGTCAAATGAAACGATTCGGCTACAAAACAATCAATAATTTATTAAGCAAACAACAAGACCGCTCTAGAGGCAAAGTTAGCTATTTACAGAAATTCAAGAGAGCTTTTTGAACAGTTATTAATCATTTAACTCATAAATTGGAGATGTGATATGAATCGATAATTGTATAATGGATAAATTTAGCACACTGAGAAAAATTTATATTTACAATTTCAAGAATTAAATATGATTGTGAAATTCAACAATTGTTTGTCAAACATTATGCAGTAGCTGGACATTCTCCCTCCTTTGAAAACTCACAGGTTTCAACGTCCTCAGAAGGGAGGATATACAGCTTGGAAACAGCCTTTCTAACAATATATTGTTTGTTTTCGCCTGCCACTTTGCGCGTTGTTGCAATAGTGTTAAATATTCGGTACTCCACCTCTTCCAAAATTGTTGTTGCATATAGCATACCTTCTGCCAGCGATCGATACGATGTATATTTAGCATGGAAATGTCAGGTTCAATCACCGAAGTTAGAGGAGCGCCTGTTAAAAAATGCGCTGGGGTTAAAACTTCCATGTCTTGAGCATTTTCTGAAATGGAACAAAGTGGGCGTGAATTCATTATAGCAGAAACTTGGCATATTAAAATGCTAAGTTCATCAAAGCCTAGGCTTGAAATACCAACTGTACGAAGAATGTGTTGCTTTGCAACCTTTATTGCTGCCTCCCATAGCCCGGCAAAGTGTGCTGACCTGGGTGGTATAAAACGCCAATCGATACCATCTTCCAGACACTGATCGTATACAGCCTTGTTATGCTCTTGATCCAGAAATATGGCCTCAAGTTCAGCTAATTCATTTCTCGCTCCAACAAAATTAGTTGCGTTATCAGACGACATTGTAGTTGGTTTTCCTTTGATACAAACAAAACGCCTTAGTGCTGCCAAAAATTATTTTGTTAAAAGACTCCAACTCTTGATGTACTGCCTTTGTTGCAAAGCAGACAAACAGTCTTATATAGCATTTGAGTGGAGGTTTTGAACGAGTTTCATCGGACCACAAAAGTCGACACCGGTGACAACGAATCGACGATAACCTTGTACCCTGTCCTTCGGAAGATTTCCCATAGTGTGTTCGACATATCTGGGCCTTAGTCGAAAACAACGAACGCATTTATGAATAATTCGGCTTACTTCCTTTCTACCTCCAAGGGGCCTATATTGCAGGCGAATTGTTGCAAGTAAGGACTGTGGGCATGCGTAAGTATTTTTTTCGGAAAATAACGAATTACTGACTCTGTTAATAGATGATGCTTCGGAAGAATAGCAGGCTGCTGCGTTTCGTAAGGCAATTCGGAGTTTTCAAGACGACCTCCGACTCTTAACACACCGAAGGAGTCGACAAAGGGATTCAATGATATCAAAGAGTCAGAATTACAAATTGGATTGTTCTGACTCAAATTATGGTATTCTGCTGAAAAACTTCATCTCTGGACCATTCGAATTAGCAGTTCTGGAATCTACGCGACACGGCATTAGGTGTACCAAATTTATAAGTGTATGCATAAATTCTAGACATCTGCCCAAATGATGAAATGTATTTACAATTTAGCGATAAATCTGGATATTTAACTGATGAGGATAAAAGAAATTTTTTCTTCTCAGGAAGATTTCTTAAAATCATTGTCTGTTCCATTGCATGTTTGATGTTAACGACTGTATCCGACCTATTCGAGTTGCAACGAAGACTTGATAGTTTGAAGATTCTTCTCTAATCCATGACAAAACTACTTTCGAATCTTCCCAAAGAAAATATCCGTTTGTAAAATTGAGTGTATTAATTCAGCAAGTATGAGTGCAGGAGAGAGTTCTAATTTTGGTACGGTCAACACTTGTGTTGGAGCAACTCGAGATTTAGAACACAGAAGATGGGTTTCAATATCATCATTCTTCTTACTAAGCACATAAATGCAGACACCATAAGCAGCCGTACTAGCATCGCAAAATGCATGTACATATTTCACATTGTCCGTCAGGTGACAAAACATTTCTCGGAAATTTACATCTTTCTATGAGCTGAAATTCATTACATAAATTATACCAAATGCTTTTTAATTCTTCGGGGAATGGTTCATCCCAGTCAATTTTTTGCTTCCATAAGCTCTGAAGAAAAATTTTCGTCCTGACAAGGATTGGGCCTATAAGTCCAAGGGGATCATAGAATTTTGCAACAGTAGATAATACGATTCACTTAGTAATGTGTGAATTTATTTTAAATGGAATGAAAAAGAATTAAAAACTTGTCGGCTTTGGGATCCCATATCAAGCCTAAGGTTCTCGTAACATCACTGCCATCTCCAAATATTAAAAACGTGTCTCTATCACTTTCATCAATGCCATTTAAAATACGTGATTCATTTGAACACCATTTTCTAATAGCAAAATTTCCTTTATCCAGTAGGTGGGCTGTTTGTTTAAGAATTTCTCGAGCTTGGTCTACAGAATTTCCGCCTGATATAAGATCGTCAACGTAGAAATCACGAAGAACCGTCCTTGAACCAAGTGGGTAATTATATTTTTCATCAAAGGCCAGTTGATTCATTGCACGAATGGAAAGAAAAGATGCAGATTTTGTGCCATACGTTGTCCCGCCATAGAATACGTTGTAGAAAATTATCTGGATACGACAAGTTGACACATCGGTACGTCTTACAAATATCTCCAGTAAGCGCATATAAAAATGTTCGAAAACGTAAAAGAACATTAAAAAGATTTTCTCGAATCGATGGCCCACACCTAAGAATGTCGGTTAATGATAGACCAGAAGACGTTTTAGCGGAACCATCAAACACCACACGCAACTTGGTCGTGGTGCTGTCCGCCTTGGTCACACAATGATGCGGTAAAAAATATTTACTAATGTTTTTATTCTGTTGTTCGACTTTTTCCTTATCAATAAATAATCAATATTCTTCGAGCTTGAGGTCAGATTTGAAAAGAAAGATATTAGATTGATAAACAATTTGTGCTCAAATGGTTCTACTTGTTACTAATTAAATGCCATTAAATTTGGGCTACATTATCTGTATCTGTTTTATAGTTAATTCTTTTGTAATTATTTGTAGCATTTCTAACATATAACGACGTTTATAATTGTTTTCTTTATTTAAAACCGCTGTATCCTGAAAGTTTGGGTAAAAATTAGAACCATTTGAGCACAAATTGTTTATCAATCTAATATTTGTCTTTGGGTTAATTTATATGAACTTCTTACGAACATTAATTTTATTTGTGTAACTTCAGAAAATTTTGAAAAAAGGCGGGAAAATTTGTTTGAACATTTTTAAATTGACATAATTTTTTCACAATTGTTATTTTGTTTTAATAGTTAAATATTGTTTATATCTCCTGATGACGCTACACAAAGGAGTAGCGAAATATCGAGGAAAATAAATAAAACAACAGCAAATCTGACCTCAAGCTCGAGAATATTGATTATTTATTTACTAGTGTCTTATGAAACAATTTGTAACCAAAGACATATGGTTCAATTCTTTATATTCGTTCAGGAATGCTACATATTGCCTTTTAAGTTCGCAATCCTTATTTAGACGTGCTTCTAATTTTTTGAAGCGACGTAGAGCATTATTGTATGAATCACCAAGAGCATGAGAAGTATTAAAAGGCAAGCGGACGGAAAAATCTCCTGATTCGAGACGGCGATAGTTTTCCAGAAAGTGATTTTCGCAGTAGAGTTCATCCGTTGCCATATTTGGGGCAGATTCAGCAACATTTTCTATTTCCCAGAAACAGCGTAGTAAAATATCTAAATCATTCGAAGTTTCCTTTTGGTCTATATTCGAAGCCACAAGGCTATGATTTGACTTTCGAAAACATGTAGCACCTCCTGCAACGACCCAGCCGAAATCAGTTTTCTGCAGAAGTGGCAACCCTGTGCCAAGGCGAAACTTTCCTTCACGCAATGATTCGAAAAACAAATCCCCTCCAATTAGTAAATCTATTTGTTGTGATTGGAAGAATAGTGGATCAGCAAGCTGCTTATCTTGAGGAATATTCCAATTGGAGATGTCGAGTGTACAAGACGGCTGATTATCCACGATTTTCGGAACAACAACGCACAGTGGACAAAAATAAAAAAGTCAAAGTCAAAACTTTGTCACCAAATGTAGCATCACTATCTCATATAAGAACAAGCTTTTAAGAGGTATAGTTGTTTTTGTTTCATTCCAACCGTACTCTTTAAGAATTGACTCAAAAGAGAGAGCATGTTAGTAGTTGGTTTTTGGGGTGTGAACAGGTGAAAATAAAGTGCAACTTGAAAGAATTTAAAATCACATAAAACAGTTTTTTGTTGAAATAAATCAAAATGAATATTGAAGTAAAACGTACTATTAACTTTATTTTAAAATATTTTTAATGTCATTAGCATGTTGGGTTTTTTTTTAAATTAATATTTTCCCAGTGCCATTGTTAATGTTCACTCGTCTGTATATACAGTTAAATTTTAGCGAAAGTTTTAGTTGTGTTCCCGCCTGATTCCTTCTTAGCGGATTTTTTCTTAATAATAGTGAACATTTAAAGATTCTAAACTGTTAATATCAGCTGCCACCAAGAGCCACCATTTGTGTTATCTCCCAAAGATCAAAGCGGTCTCGTTGTTTTTGCGACAGCTTTCTGATGTGCAACTGTGAATTTTTGTGCGGTGTTGTTGATTTGTTTATTTATGTTTTTTGTTGCTGTGTTATTTTTATGCATGTATTGAAATGTGTTTGCTCTTTTCTTTTCCATGGGTTTTTAATATTTTTACTTTCTAAATTTCATTTAAGGCACATCTTGTGTATGCGAACTTTCCCGCATAAATACATTTGATATTTGGTGCTTAGAAAGCGGTTCAAATAATAATAAATAAATAAATCTGTGTTTGATCTATTAGAATGATATATTAAATAATACTATACTACATACTACAATAGGCATACATTTATTAAGATAAAGGATATGCCGACTTTGGTGTGAATTATTTTCAGGATATACGAAAGATCCCCTAATCCTTTGGACGACTATGACCAAAAATTAAATTTACACATAGATTGATGAAGTTAATGGATATGCCGACTTTGGTGTGCGTACTATGATATTTATATTTTCAGGATCTAAGAAAGGTCATTGAATCCTTTTACAGATTTTAAGCAACTTTAAGAAATTACTGTCATTTAAAGAGATTGTAAGATGTGTCAAATATTATTCACCTAAGATAACTCCTTCTATTTTTGGCCGCCCTTTGTATGAAACGGCAACCACTGTGCAACGGCAGCATAAAGCAACTATGGTATAGAGAAGAAAATTTACTCATGGAGAGGAATGCCAGCAAAGAAAACGAGTGAAGCGGGTCGTTTCTCTGCTCCCTCTCTTCGTTGAATATTTCAATACCCGGGCAGTTTTCTGATGATGTTATTGTATCAAACTATAGAAATTCTAACCACATTTAAATAAAATTACATAAAGTATGAAATAAGCAAGTTATGACGCGGGAAAGAAATGCGTTTGAGTGAATCGCGTCGACTATTTTGGTTCTCTTCTACAAGGGTTGCCAAATTGCGCCGGTTTTTTCTTCTCTACTTGTACATCCTTTTTGACGGCAGATACCCAGGCTGACTTTTGGTTGATGCCAGATTGAATGAATATATCTAAAACATGGATTGCTGTTCGATGCTGTTTAAATAAAATAAATAAATGGTTTCCCATTACATCCCATGCAGGGACTGGGGAGAACTTCTCACAATCACTGAGCTGTGCGCTTTCCAGTTTTCACTCACTGATTGGGACCTACAGTTTTACACCGATTCCGAACGGTAATTTGAGAAGCTTTTTCATGGCTAGATACTCGATAGTGTCGCCGTCACTATGCGAGGTGACCGCCGCCGAAAGAAAATTTGAAGGTGGTCAGAGCCGGGTTCGAACCCAGGATCTCATGTACAAAAGCCGCGCACACTAACCATTGCACCACCGACGGCTGGTTTTAGTTGTTATTTAGTGCTGTTTAAGTTGTTATTTAGTGGCTAAAGAGTCCAGTACAGCTCTACATGGAATGAAAGAACCCGCTTTATTTTAAGTGAAAACTATAGCAGTAGCTAGCATTGTAGTGATATTTGATTCACTTGGTTATTTTCAGGCGAATTATTCGAAACGACTATAGATGATTGTGACACATGTGTCGGTGTAGACATGGCCTTGGCAATAGAAGATGTAGAGGGCACGTTCATATTTGCAGATTCTGCATTTAAAGAATTATAAGAAGTTTGGGAGTTAGGATTTTGATTATTCTGTAGAAAGGTATTTGAATCTAAATGACGCAAGGTATGATGCTTCGCCGAACATTTGCGACAGCCGCTGGACTGACAACTTTTCAGCGTATGGCCTATACGCAGGCAATTTAAACAACGAGTTTGCTTGTTGGAAGCGAGCATATGGTATTTGAGAAAGAAAATGTTGACAATTGTACATCAGATGAGATTAGGAATTGCAAATAGGTCACACTTTCGATGCGTTAGTAGACACTACAAGCGGTTTCTTACGGTTGTTAGTGTTAAACATTTTAGATCCCACCTGATTATTTGATGCTCCATTATCAATGCTGCAGTCAACAGTCTCCATCATTTGGCATCTCCTTTGAATAAATTTGTACATGGCATCCCACGTTGGTAATTCGTAGGCAGGCATACATAGATTCCTCCCACTTAGTTTGTGTGGCGACGCCCAATTTTCGAAATATTACGTGTATTAATAGACAATCAGATACTTGGTTCCCATAGAAAACAATGCTCGAAGATGTGAACTAACGCTATCGTTCAAGCTTCTCAACTCAGTCACGGATCCGACCTCAACACTGTCCAATGCCATAATATCTCAGATGTGTCCCAGAAAATTTAAACGCTTATTATCAACTCTTCCTTTTAATAGATCAATTGCTTTGTAGTAATTTATTTTATTTAATTCCAACGAATGAATAGAATCTAGACCTGGACCACTTAAGTTTGATCGCAAATATTGCAATTTTTCGATGTTCGTGAGGTCCTTATCACCATCGACAACTGTTTTAAATATTGCGGAAAACTCCGACCACTCAGTTTATGATCCACCAACCAATACATAAGTTTCAGTCGGGTGAACCGACATAATCATACCCTCACCCTAAGTCATCCATTCAGTATGAGTTCTGTTAAAAAACGACCATACTCAAAATTGACCATATTCAATAGCATATTGACGACATTGCGCTAAATATTATTGAATACCCAAATTAGTTAGTTTCCTTTCCAATATATATATGCGAGGTACAAAATTTTGATCAGTGCCAAATTTTATTAAGATCGGTTATGATATATTGGAGATATCCAGTCGGCAAACCCCAAATACACCCAACAATAGTCAGTTACACGAGACATGGGACTGTCCGTGGAGGTGGAAAGTTTCTGATAGCCATTCACTTGGCAGTGGCCAGAAATTATTCCTTCATTGGGCAGTTCAAGCAGCTCACTACTTCCATGCAGTATGTCCTGGGCAATAGCTTTATCGGAGACCTCCGTTAGCTAGCTAGAGTGAGAAGGCGAAAATAAATGAGCAGCCTGATTTGGTTACGCGATCATTGATGTGTCTTAGGCTTAGTAGGTGACTGATGTCACTGAAGCTCATCAAGCTATTCTTTTGTCCTTTAGAAGGCGGATGAGCCAAACATACGGGCCAACGGCGGATAAAAAAACCAAAAGAAGAAAATCCAGGTTCGACATATTGCATCCTGGTCAGCGTCTGATCCATAATGGGCGGCTGCGATCAAATATCCTGGCAGCAGGTAAAATGCAAAAACCCGGTGAACTGGATTTGCTCCCGCCACCGTTCATAATGGCAGTGAAAATACAAAAACGAAACAGAAAACATAAACAACCCCTATTTGTTGACGACCCCCGCAAACGTTATAAGGACCACGATTTACGGTCCTTATAACGTTTGCGGGGGTCGTCAACAACTAGGGGTTGTTTATGTTATAGAAATCTATGTAGATCCGGTGCAAGTATCCAATTGGCAGATGTCCTCAAAAGTTATAAGGCTGACATTACCGCAATCCAGGAAATGCGATGGACAGGACATGGCTGCACACGAAAAAGAAACTACGACATATACTGCAGTTGCCATGAGGAAAAACATGAATTTGGTTGCGGATTTGTAGTTGACAAAAGACTGCGACAACTAGTCTCTAGGTTCAATCCTGTGAGTGAACGTAAAAGCGTAATATTTTTATATTTCCCTAATTTGTGTGCATGCCCCGGCAGAAGAGAAAGATGTTGATGCCAAAGACATATTTTATGAGCTCCTAGAGGAAACGCATGACCGCTGCCCTGGCCATTACATTAAGATTGTACTAGGAGATTTTAATGCTAAAGTAGGCAGGGAGAATGTGTTTCATCCAACTATTGGCAATTTCAGTCTACATGCTGACAGTTCCGAAAACGGTATGAGACTGATTGACTTTGCAGCGGTAAAAAACATAGTCATTAGTGGTACAAGATTCCAGCATAAATACATCCACAAGGCTACTTGGGTATCCCCTGATCAAAGAACCAAATTGATCACGTGGTAATTGATGGAAGGCACTCATCCAGTGTAATGGACGTACGAGTGATCAGAGGAGCTAACATTGATTCTGATCACTACCTGGTAGCAGCAAAGGTTCGCACAAGATTAAGTAGAGCGAAAATCGTACGAAACCAGACGCAGAGGGAGCTGGATATCGGAAAGCTGCAATTGCCAGAGGTAGTCACAGCCTACTCAAGGAAGCTCTCGAAACTTTTGGCACAGAACCCACCCCCTCCCGATAACGATCCTGAAGCGCAGTGGAAACCCATTTCCGACTCTAAAAAAACTGCTATAGGCAGAAAAGAAAAGAGGTAAACCGTCTCTTTAGGCGTAAGAAACGGCAGTAGAGAAAGCGCGAGAGTGAGAAAATTGAGTCATACAGAAGGAAGAACGAAGCCCGAAAATTCTACCAAAAAGTGAAATGCGGAACTAATAGACATGGTTCAGGCCCCCGTTCTGTAAAGACAAGGACGGAAATCTCATCGCAGATGTGCAGAGTATGTTGGGAATGTGGAGAGATTATTTCTCTGCGCTATTGGTACCTGAGATATCCAATGACGAGACAATCGATCTAAATTTGGACGACGACGTCGATTGCCCCCCTCCTAACCAAGACGATGTCAGAACAGCTAGTGCCCGGCTTAAGACCAATAAAGCTGATGGATTACCGGCGGAGCTGTTAAAGGCTGGCGGCGATGAGCTGATAAGGTGCATGCATCAGCTCATTAGCAAAATTTGGTTAGATGAATGCATGCCCAGCGATTGAAGTCTCAGTGTACTATGTCCTATATTTAAAAAAGGTGACCGGAATCTATGTGCCAACTACCGTGGAATAAGCCTTTTATCCATAGCATATAAGGTTCTATCAAGCAAATGTGCGAAAGACTAAAACCGATTATCGCTGACCTGATTGGACCATACCAGTGTGGCTTTAGGCCTGGAAAATCGACAACCGACCAGATTTTCACGCTACGCCATATCCTGGAGAAGACCCACCAAAAATAAATCGGCACCTATCATCTATTTGTCGATTATAAGGCGGCCTTCGATAGCCCTATACGGGGGAAACTCTACGAAGCAATGTCTGAAACTCATACGCCTTTGCAGGATGACCCTGGTGAACACCAAATCCGCAGTGAAAGTTGGTAAGGATCTTACCGAACCTTTGGAAACTAAGCGAGGTCTCGGACAAGGTGACACCCTATCGTGCGATCTCTTTAACATCTTAATGGAGATTATTCTGAGAAAAGCTGCTGCCAACATTAATAAAACCATCAGCAGCAAAAGTCACATGCTGCTCGCGTATGCTGATGATATAGATGTCATTGGACGGACAGTTAGAGAAGTTACTGCGGTGTTTTCGAGAATTGAGAAGGAGTCAGGAAAAGTGGGTCTGACGGTAAATGAGGACAAGACAAAATTAATGGTTTCAACGAACAGGGCCTTCACGCGATTAGACCAAACCGTGAACGTTGATAACCGTTATAATTTCGAGGTGGTGGACGAATTTATATACCTCGGATCTGCCGTAAACAAAAACAACAACGTCAGCCTTGAGATCAACCGGAGAATTGTGCTTGCGGATAGATGTTATTTTGGGCAAAGCCAGCACTTTAGAGATAAAGCCCTCTCTCGAAAAACAAAAGTCCAACTATACCAGACTCTCATACAACCTGTGTTGCTTTATGGCGCAGAATCCTGGGTCTTATCGCAAGCAGACGAAACTTCGGTAGGAGTCTTCGAGAGAAAAATACTCCGAAAATTGTAGGGGCCTATAGTGGACACGGCGAGTATCGGCGACGCATGAATCATGAGCTTTATCCTGACATTGACGTAGTTAAGCAGATCAAAATAACACGATTGTGCTGGCTAGGCCATGTTAGTAGAATGGATGAAGACGAACCAGCACGAAGGGTTTTCGAAACCGAACTCGAAGGAAGACGAAAAATAGGAAGACCAAGACTCCGCTGGAGGGATCAGGTTGACGAATCCCTGCGGACACTTGGTATTGCCAACTGGAGAGATAAGGCTAAAGATCGAACTGGTTGGCGAAATATGTTATCTTCGTTTTGTAAGGTCCCTGACCCCTCGGGGTTGTTCGTGACCGGACAAGTAAGTAAGCTTTTAGCAAAATATTGCCTAGTACCGAATTTTTTTAAGATCGGTTGTAGTTTACGAGTTATTTTTATATTTATATTTTTATATGAAAGGTACCTGAGTGGGTGTGGCAAAACAGCTCATTTTCTATAGGAGAGTTTTATTTGACAAAATATTGACTAGAACAAACTTTCATAAAAATTGGTTCGGTTTTATTTTTTATTTATTTATTTTATTTATTTATTTATTTATTTAATAATACCAACGTAAGGACAATAAGAATATCTTCTTTTATAGTCCAAAAACATATTTCATACATTAGAAGTCATTATTACTTAAAATATATCATAATTATTATCATTTGAAAGATTTTAAATTTAAATTTAGATTTAGCAAATTTTCCTATATCAGAGATATTTACTCGATTCTAACAAAATTGAAGAAAAAAACATCAAAACTCAAACAAAGCAAATGATTATCTGTTATAAGAAATGAAATAGAAGGTGAAAGAGATAGAAGAAAAGAAAAGACTAATATTTGAGAAAAAGGCTTAGGATTGATTTTTAAAAAGTTCGAAAATAGAGTTTTTAAAACTGCTAGCATTAGTAATGAATCGAATATGTGTACGCAATGTATTCCAGAGCCTGATGGCGTTAACGAAAAACAATCTGCGTGAATTTATATAATTAAAATCCGGTATAATAAGAGTATGTCATCTTAACGACGAACCGGTAATTATCTTCTTATATAGATATTGTGGTGATTCATTGATAAGTATTTTGTGTAGAAAGACAATATTTCGGAGTTTGAGGTAGTCATCCAAATCAATACCAAGAATCATCTTTCTCCAAGATGAGGTACCAGAAAATCGATTTAGACCATATACATAGCGAGTAGCATTATTGAAAGCAACTTGAAGTTTATGATGACTATGGGAGTCAAGTTTGCTATAAACTTCCGCAGCATACGTTATATGTGGCATTATTAAATGAAGTACTAGTTTTCGCTTCAACTCAGTCGGTGTATATGGGCTAGTCATTCTCAGGCAGCGAAGAGTAAGATATATTTTACCTACGACACTGTTAATGTGGTCTTTACAGTTTAGCGAAGAATTTATATGGAAACTAGAGTGGCGTTTTTCCCATGAAAATAACTGGAAGAGATTCCAAATCACAATTGCCATATTTAATAGGAAGAACACACGACTTGTCGGTATTCAATTTTAGTTTATTACATACGGCCCAGTGATGTATGGCCTCAATATCATCATTAAGCTTAGAGCCTAAGTCTTCAACAAGGCCTATTCTATTAGATATATAAAGCTGCACGTAGTCTGCATAGCCATGAATATTTGCATAGCGACAAACTAAAAAGATGTCATTGATGAACAAACTGAACAAAAGTGGACCAAGAATGGAACCCTGGGGTACCCCAGACGTTAGACTCTTGGCACCAGACGTACAATGGCCAAGACTAACCCTCTGCATACCATCTCTTAAATAATTTTGTATTAAAAGAGTTGAAGCATTTGAAAATCCAAAATAATTTTTTAGCTTTAGACATAGCAGATTATGAGCGACACTGTCAAAAGCCTTCGAAAAATTAAGCAAGCACATATATGTTATAAGTCCATGGTCATATTTTCCTCGTATGTCATCAATAACCTTCAAGGCTGCAGTAGTGCAGCTATGCGACGCTCTAAAGCCTGATTGTAATGGCGATAAAAGGTTATTGGAGGAAATGTATGCGTTAATCTGGTAGCTTATTAATGATTGTAAGGATTTCGACAGGACAGGGAGTATGCTTATAGGCCTAAAATCACTGGGGTTAATGGCTACAGATTTCTTTGCAATAGGCAAAACGGTTGCAATTTTCCACAGTTTAGGAAACTCGGAAGTAGTTAAACAATGGTTGAAAATGCTGGTTAATGGCTTAACAATATAAGGAAGTGTCAATTTAATAAACTGAATCGACATGCCATCCTCACCAACCGCATTCGATCTTATATTAGAAATAGATTTTAGCACTTCTTCCTCTGTGAACTGACAAAACTCAAAATTGGTTTCACACACCCTTCCAGTACTACAGTCCCCTGGAATATTATCAATGATACGTTTAAATTTTTAAAATAATATAACCTTTTAGCTTTTTTAATAATAAGATTCACGTGGTTTCTAGCCCTTGTAAATATGCACCAGTTTTGTGTAGTTTTGGGACATCCCTTGCCGAACAATCAGACGGCCAAACAACTTTTGTATGGGAGGAACTACAATGGTCATGGTAAACTCACCCTTGTTTTAATCGATGATTAACGTTTGATAACATGAAGTCTTCTTCCTAATTTCATTAAGGTCGGAAGTGTTTCACGGAAGTGGCGTGACAATCTCGCCCATTTCCTCCAGTTAAGTAGGTATTTACAGATTATTAACCGGTGTTAGAATTGAAGCTAATCACATCTACCAGAAGAAAGGTTTGAAAGAAATATGATTTTGTTCTAAATGCGTCGATTTGTATGGGAGGTACCAGAAGGGGCGTGGTCAAAACGCCTATTTTCAATTCCAAACTCAATATTGGCAAATAATGGACACTGCCAAAATTTCATTGTGATCTGTAAAGATTTACGGCAGTTATCGTGTTGACCAGCCAAACGGACGGACATAGCTAAAACGTCTTAAAAAGTCCTAAAGCGAATTTCGTCCAAAGATACTAAGGGTCTAATATGGCTCCTTCTATGTGTTACATTTTTGTACATGTTAAATGATATATACCCCCATCCCTATGGGTGAGGGTATAAAAACGGGAATTTTAATTATTGGAAGTCGAGTCTGCAATGAAGTATACTTCGGCTGATACCCCACAAGCTTCCGTGTTAAAATTGTTTTAGCCGAAGTGTAAAATGTCGCAGCTTCAACGGGAACGGCACTATACAATTCCTCTATGTTTTTCTGCTCAAGGGCAGTTTCAATTGAACGATATGTTTTCTCAAGCATGTCGAGTTTTACCGTGAGACAAGCTTCATCCAGTGTCAAATTATCTATGTTCACCTACCGTTCCAAATCTTCCAAACGTTGTTTTAGTAACGTTAACTTTCGCTTATGAAATGTCTCAGTCATGACGACAATCAAGTCGAGGTCACCAATGTTTCCGCCGTGAAATCGAATACAGATACATGAAAATTTATTTAGCGAGCAAAATGATACATGCCTTCAGTTCAATTCAATTCATATTTATTTTTTGGACCTTCACTTACTACAACAATTATTCGGATTAAAATATAACCTTATTAACTAATGACTATATACATATGTACTTACAAAAGTTCTTCAGCATAAGGCGCTTACATATAATTCATACATTTTCTTAAATCTAATCAACTACTACTTGAGCATTAACCCTAAAAACAGGCCAGCAAAACTGGGTTATATTCAACCTTTTATCTTAAAACTAACACTTAATAACTAGTTAAAACTACTATTTACATATATACATATTCACAAAGTAAGGTGCAATCACTGCGCTGTGTTTTACACAGTGTCGCTAAAGTCTAACGACCCTAACCTCCTATGATAGACCAGAAGGATTCCCTCCCTATTCAATGCAGCAAGGCTGCCCGGCGATCGGTAATTATCTCCTAACAGTCCACCCAGATCCCCGTCATAGTCTAAACTGTTTCTAACTAAATCATTTTCCAGAGAGGCCGACCTCTCTAGGAACTCAAACGCCCCCCTTATAAGGAACACATCGATCCTACCGAAATCCACCATCCCGTACATTTCTGCACCGGATGGGCTCCTAAACGAGCCATCGTCAGCTCTACGCGTCCGCAAGCCCAAACAGCTCTTAAGGATGCGTCTCTCCATTTTCCTAAGATTCTCCATCTGGCTGGAAGAGATTCCAAACCAAACAGGGAAAGCATAGGCTAAAAAGGGCCTGGTGATCTGTTTATGGACCACCAAGCGAACCTCTGTCATGAGGCCCCCACGGCAACGTAGCACATGGAGGTACATGTGGAATATTCCCTTCGCCTTGGCCAAAATGTGGTCAATATGACGATGGAATTTAAGATCCGGACTAAACACTACACCCAGGTATTCGAGTCTGTCGGTGTAAGCAATAGGCCTGTCCCCGACCCGAAGGTTAGGTACAGATGCCCTGGCTTCCCGGGGTAGCCATTGCCGCTGTCCCGGGAGATAGTGGCCTCGCACTTATCTATATTCAGCCTGAGTCTCCATTTATCGAAGTACTCATTCAACACCTCCAGGTAGTGGTTCAGCCTGGATATGTAACACTAGTCCATGGACCCGTGAAATTCAACAATTGTTTGTCAAACATTAAGCAGTAGCTGGACAGCTTTCATATATTAAGCCACATCATAATCGCAAACGAATGAGCAAACATATCAAAAACAAAATAGCAATAAGGTAAAAGACATATTAATATTAGTTAATTTGCCTATTTATCCGGTCACGAACAACCCCGAGGGGTCAGGGACCTTACAAAACGAAGATAACATATTACGCCAACCAGTTCGATCTTAGTTAATATAAGTTAATTACTTAATTTAATTCTTCTTACTGATATTATATTTTGTCTACAGTTTAGCAATACGCTAGTATACTATAAATACTCGTTTTATTGTCTCGTTAACACATATTTCATATTTAAGTTGGCTAAAGTGGCTCACAAATGACCTACTTATAACATATATGTGTGTCTGTTTAAACTACCCACATTAGCTTAGAGATTGAAGAGGGAAGTTAGAACTTAATCTAGATTTTTATAGTTTTCAAATTAGTATAATTAATGTATCCAGTACTTAGACTGTTGTTATCAATCGTAAGTTATTAAATGCAGACAGACGACTTCACCACTTATTTAGGTAATTTCAAATATTAATTACACGTGGACATGATTTCTCTATAAATATTAATGAGACGGTTTGCATAATGACGACTTATTTCACCTTGCTGTAAGTTTCTGTTTTGAAAATTTTTTTAAATAAAAATAAGCTCGATCACTAATTATATTTTGCTTATTGATACTGTGTCAGTAATTAATTATCTTATTGATATATTAGCTCCATTCGCCTACTTCACTAGTTCTGTAACGTATGTGAAAACTTTTCACATAGAGAAAATGTGAAACAAATAAATCCACCGTGTCTCGACATGTGAGTAAAAACTGTCTTAGTAACTTAAAGCGAGAAACAGCACCATTAATTTCGTCTCATATTGGAATATTCCAGTCAGCTGTCAAAAATCAAAATAACCAAACAACGCATCAAGCCAATATGTACAACCAGGCTGCCATAAAATCCCTGGCAGCCATGTATGTTACGTCCCTGACGGTGAAAGAATGTCACTCATCACTTAGGGTAATGGCAGAGTATTTTGACATCAGGCTTATCTGGGTACCGGGACACAACGACATTCCAGGCAATTTCGTAGCGGATGCGTTAGCTAGACTGGGCACTACGGCACAGGTTCCTCCGGTAAAAGAAGGAGTTAGTATACAAATCTCTACCTGCCGTTTGCAGATCAGGCAGTGGGCCGATAATATGTTCAAGAACAAGTGGAGACTTACTTCAACTTGCAAACAAGCCAGGGTCCTCTGGCCACATGTGGACAGGAAGAGGACTAGGCAACTACTTTACTTGCCGAGAGGCAGGTTATCCACAATGATAGGACCACTTAGGGGACATTGTCTTGTAGGAAAACACGTCCTAAGATAGGGACATAGAAACTCTACTCTCTGCAGATGCTGCATGGAAGAGGACGAGGTAACGACGAAACACCTTCTCTTGGATTGCCCTGCTCTGTCAGGACTGAGAAGTAGGATATTCCGAACACATCTAGTTAGCACCGTAGTCCTGTAGGTCTTATAGACAAATTTATTGAAAGGGCAAATTGGCTGGACGACTAGTCAATAGTTGCTATGGAGGAAACTACAGGTATTACAATAGGCTTCTTTAGTCTAAGTGTGCTAGACAGCGTTGTATCTTGCAGCCTTTTTTTCCGACCAACAGGTGGAAGCGGTAGCACAGATTTAATAAGAACATACGATTTTAAACACAAAATTTTAAATTCGCATATTTGGGGAGAAACCTATTTTAGGAGTTCTGTGGCTCCAAATTTCGGATATAAGGGGATTAATATGTGTTAAAACCCGACTAAGAGGACTTGTGCTGCAGGATTTTTGTATAATGTGATGCAAAATAAAGCAAAAAAATTTAATTAAAAGTTTCGATAACTCGCTTAGATATCGCAATACCGGCTGATGAAATTTTTAAAAGCTATCAATAATATTTTTTACATTTTGTTCAAAGAAATAATTTTTTTCTGGTAGTAAATCAGAAGATAAACACGCAAAATTAAATAACTTCTTTCGATAACTGGCTTAGTTATCGAATGTTGATTATTAAAAAAAAAATATATAAAAATTTGATGTTTTCCCAAAACATCATTTTTGTTGATAGGTGATCAACTGGCTTCCGCATAATATTTTTGTGTTATAAAGTTTTCCGGCCTTTGGCAGAGCTTAGGGGTTTTCCCCGTGGGGTAGGTCCAACGCGGCTTCGGAATAGTATTTTATGGCTAAAAATTATTTCAAAAAATCACGCGAGTTTTGTTCGATAACAGCACACAGAGAAGAGAATCATTGTCACAATTATATTTACAGCCACCTAAAATTTGGCGGTTCCTTGGACTATCACATTATTCTGTTGTGATTACCAGTAATTGTGTTTAGTATCACCAAATGTTGTGCATATCAATTAATTTGTAATTCAGTTTTGGTTGCAAGAACTGAAATATTTAGTTGAAGCCACAACAACAAGAAATAAATGTGATCTTTCAATCGAGTTTTAGTTCTAGCCATTAACTAGAACCAAATAATATATTGGTATGCTCAACTAAAGTAATTACTTCAATTTGATGGCTGTCACAACCATTTGATGATGCTTTAACCCTTTATGAATTTTATAGAAAAAAATTAAAAAAAAATAACTTTTTATTAAAATTGTGTATTTTATATTTATATATCATATATATGTTTAAGTTAATTTGTGTCATCCGCAATAATAGTTCCTCCAGCCAAGTGGCGTCATGGTCAACGATTGTATTTAAAAGTCTCACTTCACTACAATTTTGATACCATGTATTCTTCGCTGGGTGATATCTACACTGAAAGAAAAACCTTCATACCATTAATGAATTCTTACATTGCATCAATGAGAAGTGTCATTGTTTTTGGGCCAATGTCGGGCTTCATTAATGCTATGAAGAATGTTACATTAAACGAAAAACGTTTCATAGACCTGAAATTAATGTAAACTTTCTAACCGGAATGAAACATTATCATTGTATTAAAGAAATACGTTTCATTGATATTATAAACAGTTTCACTGATGTAATGAAATATAGTCATTGATGTAATGAACATGTTACATTGATGCTATGAACATGCTTCATTGATGCTATGAGCATGTTTCATTAATGCAATGAACATGTTTCATTGATGGTATGAACATGTTTCATTGAAGGTCTGAATAGGATTCATTGATTGTATGAACATATTTCATTGATGGTATAACACGTTTCATTGACGGTATGAACATGTTTCATTGATGATATGAACAAATTTCATTGTTGGTATGAATAGGTTTCATTGATAGTATGAACAGGTTTACAAGGTATACAAGCCGACCGATGACTCTCATAAGAAAGGCATAAGAATTTAAAAAAAATGTATGTATGTACATACGTATGTAACAATGCTTTTGCAAATGCTATTAGGATATGCTATGAATTTCACATTCTTTATGATTAGGTGTAATTACATATCTACATACATATGTACATACATAATGTAATTTTTTAAAGGTCCGTCTTAAACTAGAGCGTTGTCCAACGACGTTTATCCAAAAACGTCCGATGGATATTTTCTACCGAAATTCATATGTAGTACTTATGTATGTAGTATGTACGTCCATCGTAATATTGTCACAAATACATACATATATACATATGACCACAATTTCGATAATGTTACATACATATTTAGTTTCCAAGATATTTTCCATAACTTAATGCAATTTTAACTTTTGCCACACAATCATGTAAATTATTTGGAAAAAATGCCGGCCGACAAAAAAATTTTGCTTTTTGAAATTCCATTATTTTGCTCGATTTTCGGTTTTTTTAATGGCGCGGGATTCTGCATTTCAGCCTTTTATATTTTTCTTATTTATTCCTTAAATTATACTGGCAGTCATATATTGTGTCACAACTACTGTATATACATATATACATAAATACATACATTTATACAAAGCGTAACTACATAAATTAATGAAATGGTACATTATATTAAAGAAAAATGTTTCATTATTGCTTTTTTAGAAAAAATATTTTAAAATTCAATAAAATGTGTGTAATGTAAAGGATGGCCTATTTAATAGATTCTACTTTACAATGTCGATAAAATGTCTGCAATTTTTCGCTATAGTTTCCCATATTTACATGAACAACATACTGCATTCCATCAATGTAAAAGGTTTCTTACCATTAATGACGGTCCACAAATTCAAAAACTGCAGCAATAAAGGAGTTCATTGAAGTAATGTAACATTTCATAGCATCAAAGAAACTTTTCATTGCATCAATGTAAACGCATTAATGTAACCCATTCGTTGATGCTATGAAAAATTTTTCTTTCAGTGTATACACTTTATTGTTTTTTCATAACTTTGTTTATCACTTTCTGTTTAAAATATTAGTTTTTCTGTAAAGTCCTCGTGTAACATTCAAATATACGTAGTTTCTGTTTAACAACAAAGCCTCTTGTGAAAAATCGAATACATACTCGTAACTTTGCAACAAGTGTTTTTGTAACAGAAACTAAATTATCATTACAGTAACTAATATTTGAACACGAATTCTAATACTGTACTTTTTATTAGTTGTATCTTCCATTTCAGATGAATGAGGTTTTAGAAATACTCAAATTGATTAATACAACTAAAGCTCGGTAGTAGCAACTTGTATTTAGTAAGACCTATTTTTAATCTATCAATAACATCGACAAATAATTCTGATTTTTGACAATTATGAATTCTAATCAAAAAATAGACTTTATCATGGAATTTCCAATGCCTGAATTGATTTCCAACTAATCTTATCCCTGTATGAGAGATATGGAAAACTGTAAAAAATATTTTCGATAACATTTGAAAATTTCATCGGCCGCAATTTCGATAACTAATCGAGAGTTTCAAAATGTTCATTTAATTTTGTTGCTTTATTTTGCATCATATTGTATAAAAATGTTTCCAGACAAGTCTCTTTACACGGTTTTTAGTATGTAGTAACCCCTCGCATATCCGAACTTCGTTAGCTCATAATTCCTAAAATGGAATTTTCCCAATATGGGTATTCTACATTTTGGGCTTAAAATTGTGTTCTATCTCCTCCTATCACATTATATATAAGTTAATATTATGCATAGATAAATAAAAAACCATAGATGGTGAAATATAAGTGGTGGATTTCAAAGTAATTAAAAATTTTCGAGATGGCGCCGGGGTGGCGAATTTGGGAAAATTTCACTGGAAACTGAAACTATTGGAAAAACTATATAACCACGCTTTCTTGCCTTTTGTATTGTGAACAACTATCAAAAGCGATATGCTGTTCTTTTATTTATATTTTATTTTCAAATTTAGACAGAATCGAAATAAAAATTCGAGTGAAAAATGGTCGCACGGAAACAGCCTTTGCCATCTGGTGTAAATGGTGATTAAGCAAATGAATCATCTACGGTTTTTAATTATCTATGAATCGTATTATGCGACGATATTACCTTTTTTGTGTTATCATCATTTATCATATATATATAAAACCCATAGACGAATATAGTATAGACACATTTATTCTCACATCTGACGTTTCACTTCACACTCTTCGTCGTAGGTTTGTGGAAATGAGAGAAATTAAATTTAAAATTAACTTACACCAGGTGGAGTTACAAAATATGTTCACTTAAATTTTTCATTTCGTATAGTACTATGAAATTTAAATGTATTTTGGACTTTTTTGTTGACTTTTATCGTTGGTATTCATTTGTATTGTATTTAACACAACTGTTTTACTACAAAATCACGAAATGCGGTTGTTGTTCCTTTGTTGGACGTTGTGTATTATTGCCTCTATCTGGCATTATTGAACCTATGCTTTCCACCATCCCATGTTTACTTGTAACCACACCTTTGACGTTGAATTTATTGAGAGAATTAATGTGTCTGTACTAAATTCGTCTATGGTCTATGGCTGTATATGCTCAAATTGAAATTTTTTGAGAGACGTATGCTATTATTAATCCAAGATAAATAAATAATTAATATATTATACTATCTTTAGTTTAATTTTATTATTGTAAGCAACAACTGAGTATGCAATAAATAATTCTGTAATTAAAAATAGAGTTTGTTTCTGTAGATTTGAAAAAACTGGCTAAATAGTATTTGGTAAGATTGCACATTATAATGAGTCTAATTAACCTACAATAAATTCTGTACATTGCCCTTTGGCATTGTGTAAATCTACAAATATGCAAGGCATTTTTTTTATATTGTTGGTGAACGTGAAATTGCCTACGTTTATTGATAATATTGCCCAATTAAATAGCTGACCCTATGTTGCCCACCGCCTTGGGTGATATCAGACCATGAATGTAGATAATATTACACTAGCTTTTTTTCTCTGTAGACGATCAAGAATTATGCGATCAGAAGATGTGCTCAATTTGGCAACCCTCGTAATAGAGAACCAAGAAGTGGTAACAATTCACTCAAATGCATTTCTCTATCGCGTCATATCTTGATTATTTCATACTTTTTGCACAGTTTATGTAATTTTACTTCAGCATGTTTGGAAATTGTATAGTTGAGGAGGTTCCTTTCAAAATTTGACTATTCTAATTTTTGTGTTTTTTTCACAATTTGAGAAAATGTTTTTTTAGGAATGCACCCATGTATTTAACCCGAAACTTTGTTGCCTTATTATAGACGACAAGATTAGTCATATATTGTGAATCAATCCAAAATTTGAAATAGAATAATATAGTATTAACGCGGTTGATTCTAATAGTCAAGGTTTATTATGTGCTCAGGAGGAATAATAATGTTTTGATTGAAACCACTGATCTTGTTTAGCTGAAACTAATTAGGTATCAGAAATCTTATTTTGGTTTAATTTTTAAATAAATACAACTAAAAAAATACAATTAATCACATTTTGTTCGATAAATGTATATAAGTGAAATAATCTAGTTTTGACGAAATCATGGCTTTATTCTGTTTTTTCCGGCGTAGTTCTAGAATTTTGACCCAATTATATTTTCGCTGAGTTTTAATTTCAATGCTTCCACACAAAAAAAGAACAAAAATCAGTTCTGTCGAAAGTGGAATGGTCAATATTTGAAAAGAACCTTCTCAGGTATATACAGGTGGCGCAAAAGTAATCCTCCTATCAGAAAATGCTATAAATTTTGCGATTGGCCCCTAATGTCAGTTCTGTTTTGACATTTCGCGACTCTGGTTTGACAAGGTTCTAACTGTTATTTCCAACATATTGATAAAATTGAAGTTAAAGTTTTATTGTCTTATATTTTTATTCCTATTGATAAATTTAATCGGATGAATGATTGAAATTAGTTAACAATAAATATAAAGATATTTTATAATCCAAACTGAGAAAAATATTTCTTAGATTTGGCTATTTGCTAAACGTAATTTTGCAGTTAGAACCTTCTCACACGACTTTTGCGTTTACCAGAGAATTACAAGGGTGTATCGGCCAATACAACTTTGTCAAATTACGTATGATTCAACAATCTTAATAGGTGAAAATTACGTGTCACTGTTCGTACACGCTAATCTCCAAAACAGCCCAACCGATTTCAATGATATTTTGTGGGTATGTATGATTGCTTTCAGCTTGAAAGATAGAATACGTTTGGACCCGATAGGTGGCGCTGTTGTAGAGATTTACAATTTTTATTATTTAAACAACGTTGTCTGGGTCAGCTAGTAATTTAATAAAATTATTAAAAAAAATATATATTACAAAACTTTATTAAAAGAGAAAATAGTTTCATAAACATAACATTGAAGTATGTAAGTACATACACCAATACCTCGCTTTGCGTCGTTTCGTTTTGCGTTTTTTCGAAGTTGCGTCGCTGTTGAATTAGTACTAATTTTCACTGTGCGTCGTAAGATTTTCAAAGTTGCGTTGTTTTGGGTTCGGGTCTTTAATTTTGGGTTCCAGTCTTTAAGTTTTATCTGTGGAGATAGAAAAGACTGTTGGTCTGGCTGCAAAAACTGTCAGAACTATTAGAGATCGAGATGGGGGTAAAATAAGAGAGGCTGCAAAATCTGCAACATCATTAGATGCTAAAACGACGACCCGCACAAGGAGTGCTTTGATGATTAAAATGGAGTCCTTGCTTTCTATTTGGATTGAAAATCAAGTTGCGCAGAGAATACCATTAGGTAAAATGGTAATTCAGACGAAAGGAAAAAGCTTATTAGATGACATAAAAAGTAAAGCAGTATCCAACGATAATGCTAGTGGTAGTAATACAGACAAGAATGAAGCATTTGAAGCTAGTCCGGGCTGGTTTGAGAGATTCAAGTTTCGAGCAAATTGTCTAATGAAGAACTATTGCAACTGGAATTGCAATTTGCTAATGTAGAAGATGACAGTGACTGGTTCAATAGAAATCTCAGAAGAAAAAAATTGTACTTCCAAACAAATTTCCAAAGCGATGTGTTTAATTGACGAAGCTATGGATATTCTTTTAAAAAACGATCCTGACAGCGGAAGAAGTTTTGAAATGTCTCAGGCGGTAACTACGAATATCAATTACTACAAGGAAATTTATTCTACGTTGAAAAAAAAGCTGTTCAGCAAACATGGGACCAATTTTGTGTGAAAGAAAGCCGACTTACGACAACAGCCACTATGGACTCATCAGACAGTGATTAAATTTTATTTTGTTTTTTATAAATTAATTGAATATTTTATTTTGTTTTAATTGAATTTGTTTTTTTTTTGTTTTTTGTATGTATGTAATAAAATTTTATATTATTTTTATTCTTTAAATGTTTACTTTGTTCAATTAACTTTTTAAAAAGTAATATTTTCGTAACCCTGGAACCTATCTTCGATCTTTACATGGTTTGCTATAGAAAATCATAATTCACTTTGCGTTGTTTCAATTTGCGTCGCTTTTTTTTGGAACGTAACCACGACGCAAAATGAGGTATTGGTGTATTACAAATTTACATAATCATATTTTATATAATGCTATTATAAAATGTTCTGTCTTGTAATGACATAAATGGATAAGATGCCTTTATATCTTTAATTTTATCTTCAGAAATTCTATTTTTTGTCCTCTGTACCCTTGGGGAAAATTGAATAGCATATAAAATTTCTGATGGACGCACTGCCGTAGCTCTCCGGATTGTCAAATTTTTGGTTTTAAGGTTACCGATATTCTCTCTTGCTTCCGATGTATGTTCCGTCTTGTATGTTACTTCGTGCAAAGTTTTTGAAAAATGTAACTGTGCCACGTTAGTGAACGGAATCATTTTGTAATTTAAAAGCTGTGAAGAAGCTGCATAGTCTTTGAAATCTTCAGATTTCATTTGAATTACTTTAAATGGTCTTTTCCGGTTTACTTTTAACAACGCTCTTACAAGTCCAAGGGGCGAATATATTTCACTTATGTTTAGCATTTTTTCAATTTGGCTATGAGCATTGTCAATCTCTTGTATACAAGAGTGCCCCGGGACTGAATATTTCATCGTAATTGACGAAATGTTGGGATGTAAATGTAAAATAAGTAAAAATATAATGTTAAATAAATGAAAACAATTAATTGTAATTTGTTTTAATATTGAAATAACAGACCACAACACTTACCAAAATTTTTCGATGTAACTGGGTAATACTAAATAGTTTCTTATTTTGCTGATGAATATCAATGTTTTTTGCACAAAATTTTTGTTTCACTGACACCATATACGTTTAACACGAAGTTGGCAGAACAACGGTTGCTGCATCAGCTATTACAAAATATAAACCACACACATCCAACAACAACACAACGAGTTGATGTTTTGATACAGTATTGATAAGCAAACATCGTTTGACCATAACAATTGTATGTAGTTAGAACCTTGTCACTGTATTGAGAAATTATACATACATGTCAGATAAACCCTTGTAATTTTAGTAGTTTCCATAATATCCACTAGATGGCATCCAAAGTCAGCTTATTGGATAGTATAGTCTTTCTATGACTAAATGCCATCATTAGGTCAGATCATGAAATTTTGGCAGTTAGAACCTTGTCAAACCAGAGTCGCGATTTGTGTAGTAAACACATGCGAAATACACGTTAATAAACAATGTTACGCTACACTGCTCCAGAACGCGGAATATTGCTGACTATTTATTTGACCAATAATCGGACTTTGGCACAACGTGAATTTCGTCGCAGATTTACTGGCCGTCCAACGCCTACTGGTGAAACACTGCGACGTTTAGCCGCTCGCCTCGAAGAGACTGGCACAACACGAGATGCTGCCAGGCGTGGGAGACCCCGGAGTAGCCGTTCTACAGAGAATATTGCTGCTGTAGCCGAGGATGTCATGGAAGCGCCGTCGACATCGACCAGACGACGTGCCACGCTACAGAGCAATGAACAACGAGTTCTTTTTGCCGCAACTTGATGAATTGGGATTGGAAAACATGTGGTTCCAACAGGACGGTGCAACGGCATACACTGCACGTGCCACAACCGATATGCTGAAGGATGCATTTCCCGGGCGCCTAATCTCCCGTTTTGGCGATTTGCACTGGCCAGCAAGATCGCCTGATTTGACCGCTAAAGACTTCTTTTTGTGGGGCTTTTTGAAGTCGCGGGTTTATGTCAACAAGCCTCAGACTCTTGCAGCTCTTAAAGACAATATCCGTCAAGAATGTGAGGACCTATCTATCGCCGGAAGTTTTGGCCAAAGTGATGGAAAATACCATAAAAAGGGCTCAAATGACAATCAACTGTGGCGGCGACCATTTACATGACATCATATTCTCGACTTGAAGAATCAAAGTTTTTTTTTAAATTACAGCCAAAAAACATCGGAAGTTTACTTTTGCGCCACCTTGTACAATAAATAAATAAAAACCCGTTTCCCATTACATCGCTTGAAGGTATTGGGGAGAGCTTCTCACAACCAGTGAGTTGTGCGCTTTCTAATTTGTCGCTTACTGATTGGGACCCACAGTGTTACACCGGTTCTAAACGGTATTTTGAGAAGCTTTTTCATGGCTAAGTGCTCGATAGTGTCGCCATCACTACGCAAGGCGGCCGTCGTCCAAGGAAATGTAAGGCGGTCAGAGCAAGGATCGAACCCACCTTCTCATGCACAAGAGCCGGGGACACTAGTTATTGCACCACCGACGGTTGGCTGCGTAATTTACTTTTTTTATATTCTTCAGTACTCCAAATATCAACTTCTTCACCGCACTGTAGCATTGTGGAAGACTATTCTATGCGAGTGCCCCAACTCTCGGCATTTCTTCAGGAGCTGTACACTTGTGTAGCGTGCATACTTTTCTGGACCTCCAAATCTCCTAACTTGGTCTTGAGTACCGTTAACTTACCACTCCACAAATGTTTGGTTTTCAAATCCAGCAATTGATTGAATTGTATTTCTGTTGAAAGGATTTGCCATGACCGCCAGAGTACTTGCGTTGAATCCATCCTTCATTTTGTTTATAGTAATGCTGAAGTAATTCGTGTCAATAGTTGCATTGATTTCATCGCGATATTGAATCAGATTTTCGAAATGAAGTAATTTAGCGCTCTCCAAGTCTTCGACAAAAATAACTAATTTATTTGCGAAGCAAATCACTTTCTCAAGCAAGGCATAGGCTTTGTTTCCCTTTCCTTCCAATTTCACATTTAGATCGTTTCACATTTAGATCGTAGATCGTTTCGATCGGAGAATCTGTTTTACCCCTTTATGTATAACTGTCATACTTCTGGCTCCATCAGTTGCTATGGAAATGATTTTAGTTATATGGATTTCATAGCCTTCCAGGCATTTTTGCACATCATTTTCTATATCTTTTCCACGAGTTTGCCCTGAGAGCGGTAGCAATCCTAGCAATTCTTCTTTTGGACCTTGGGACGACATATACCTGACGAAAACAGTAACTTGTGCCATGTCTTTTATGTCGCACGACTCATTCATAGCAAGTGATAAAGCAGATGACAGTTGAATGTCTTCCACTTGCATGTGTGTTACACTTGAAGATATTTCATAAGTTCTATCATGTACTGCTTTAGCAGGTAATGGTAAATCTTTAATTTTCTTCATGATTTGGGTTTTGTTTTTGAAATCACGAAACAGTTCTTCAGCTCCACGTATGAAACAATCTTTGACGTACTCCTCATCTGTGAATGGGTTCCCTCTTTTTGCCAGTTGTAGTGATCTTGCGAAGCTTGCCAGATTTGCACTACTTGAAAATTGCGCCCAGTTACCTAGCATAGAAGAAGACTTTTGATTTTGTTTTTGAAGCTCTTTAGCAGATTTTTCCGTGCTAAATTGGAAAGTGTGACGTCTTAGACTTAGGCGTTTTGCTCGATAGTAGACTGCGATTTGGCGAAAGAATTTAATGATCCGTACTTTACTAAACGCCTGTTTGTCTGTCTTGTTAGACCTGGTTTAGAATATGGGTGTGTTGTTTGTTGCCGATATAATTCATGTTACATAGATCGTATTGAATCTATTCAAAAGCTATTTCTTTTGTTTGCGTTAAGTGGTCTGGCCTGGAATATTGAAAAATCGATTAATGCTAATTGATCTTCCCACACTTGAAAAACGCAGAATGATTATAAGTACAATGTTTGGTATAAAACTCATAAGGAGCTCTATTGATTCAAGCTCACTCTTTTAAGTCAAATACGCTTTAATGTTTCCCGTATGTCGTCTAGAAACTAGTATCCCATAAAATTACCGATGGCCCGCTATGAATATGACTTATAATGTAGAAACTTAAATAATTTTAATAATAAACTGTCTTATTTACAATGAAATATATGATACTGTGCCCACGTCAGATTCATATCTAATAACTAAACAACATTTAATTGCACGAATTACTAAATAGCATCCGTTGCCAACTATTACTCTACCTATTTTTCACATATTCCTTTTCCTCACATACACATTCCTGTCACATATTCTTTTTTCTGCTTCTATCGTAATATAACTTTTGGAATATTATCCTATTAAATCATGATACTGCTGTCTATCCCTATAATTATTTTTTCCGTTTATTATTATCCATTATTTTCCATATAATTATTTTGTAATTCTATTTAAAACTTTTTCTTGAATTTCTGCATAGTTTCTATAAATTTTATAATATTTTTATCATTTATAAATTACTTAATAGTCTGTCATTTACTTTTAAGTATTTGTAATAATTCTGAAGTATTTTTTACATCTTTGACGTAACATATGTTAGGCGATTCATTAAATTGAAAATCAAAATGTTATTTTCCCAAAATAATTTCCACTGCTACGACTCTACCTGCAACTTCACCCTAGCCCTGTTCCCTGTTTATTTACTACTGAGTGTTTATTTATTACTGCTCCTGTGTTGATTCAGGCTTGCTACTACCAAATAATGTTCATTAAATTTGTTCCTCCATGTGTCAAATTGTTCCGGTTCCTTCTCACTATTATCTTGTTATTCCTGACTCTAAATATTCATATTCCTCCTCATACTCTCTATTCTTATAGAAGCAGTTTAAAGTAGTACTAGTACCGATTACTGTCCATTAAATATGTTCCAGCATTTGTCGAATTGTTTCTGCTCCAACTCTCTACTATTTGGTTACTCATACGACACTAATCGGTTCCTGTTCCTGCCCTCTATCGTCTTTGTTAACTTCTCTATTTTCAAACTAATTTAACTACATGACTCAATTTGCCTTTTTTGCATTTTTCGTTCAAACCAAACCAAATATTTCATCTGTTCTACATATGTTTTATAGCTCATTCGCACTACAAAATATTTTCCCGATTTCGTATCAAATGTCCTAACAAAATTAGGAGTGTTCGCATTTGACTTTTCCCGATTTGATGGAAAGTCAAGGCGCATTGACGAGGTAGTGTTACTACGAAAACAAACACACCAAGCCTACAACAATAAGCATTTCTCTGTGTCTGGTATTTTTCCACAATAAAATTCAGCATAAATGTATTCCAAAAATAAAAGAAAACAAAAAAGTATAAAAAATATATGTTTGAGAAACAAGAAATATCTAAGAAATGACAACAGTAAATAACTCGACTATTCTAGTAGTACCACCACATCAATGCGCGTTGATTTAAATTGTATTAAACAAGCGTACGACATAAATCTAGTGTAGCAACAATGCTCAGATTTACACCAAAATTTCACCACCGACAAAACGTTCTGCGCTGAGTCGGAAAGGTGTTTTTTTCTGCGGACGGTCCAACTTCTTGAGATATAGTCCTTTGCAGCTTGAGTATATAATCGGTCATATCTCAGATATTTATAATCCGATTAGTCTAAAATGGGTATCATTACAAAGGCCATTCTAAACTCTATACATCTGTGTAGAAACATATTAATTTTGATTAACCCATTGGGGGCTAATTTAAAAAAACAGGTTGTTTAACCTCACATTTTCCATAAAAATTAACTATTTTCAAAAAAAAATTCTACTAAATTTATTGTCGTGGTAGACTCCGATAATGGAAAAATCTCCAAATTTTTTATAAGGTATAATAATCACCTATAACCTTTGAAAGACCGGAGATATTTACAGTGAAAATTTTGAAAAAAAATTTGGAAGACAAAATAAAAATTTATTATTTGCCTGCGGCCCGTGATTCCCTCCAAAATAAAAAAATTGTTTCAAATAAATCGCTTGATTTTTTTGAAATAATTTTTTGCCTGCTGCGCTTTTACATCGCTTACACCATCGCAAGAAGATAAAATGTTGTATATACTTACGGCATTATTCATAAAACGTTGTGACAGGTTTGAGATACGTTTTTAGTATGATAATTCGTCTCTGGAACCTCTCATAACTTTTTATCAATAAGGCCATTCAGCTTTATAATATATTTTGCGACGGCTGAGTGTCGGCAGCCACGCTTTCAAATGCCACCGAAGGCCCTCTATTGTGTTCGTACGCTGCTGCGTAATCGGGGTTTTAAAATGTTTGGAAAGGTTCACTGCATGGCGGGTGAACCTTCTTCGGACAGTCTGTCGTACGACTAATAACGAAAAATTTTGTGATTATTACTTTAAATACTGATTTACAATATTTACTTACCTTCGGAAACTATAATAGTTCCAGGGATGACATTTTCCTTTATGATAGCGACCAAAACGGCCTCTGTAACATATTCTCCCAAATATATTCTGCAGGAACCATGTATATATTTGGAACTCACTTCAAACATGTTTGCAAGTCCCAACCTCAGGTGTATTTAAATGCAAACATTAGCATGTTTACTGACAAATATGTATGCTTTTACGTGGAAACATATGCGTGCTTCATCCCAAACATCCATAAACTTACGTGGAAGCATTCGCGTTTTTCCCTCAAACCTCCATATACTTACGTGGAAACAGGCGTATTTTCTTCCAAACATAATACTATTTAGAAACGAATTATTATATCTTTCTTTATTTATTATAATTAAAATAAATATTTAATTCAAAAAATTTAAATATTTAAAATTACCCTTTTTACATATACTTGCTGAATGCATTACTTTTTTTACGAAATGAGAATCTGCTGCACTTTTGCTTCTTCTTTTTTTGTTGTCTCTCACGTTTGTGCTTTCGGAATGTTTCAACCATAGAGTAATGACGTATAGCGACGCCATTGTTCTCATCTGACAGTTCCTTTCACACTATTCGTGGTGCGGTCGGTGCGATAGAGAGTTATTTGACTTAAATTGGCTTACACCAGGTGGAATTACAAAAATGTTTGACCTACATTTTTCATGTCGTTTTGATGAAAAACAGTGAAATTTAAACGTATTTTGGACTATTTTTTATATATTTTATTGTTAGTATATATTTGTGGTGTAGTTACACAAAACTTGTAACGCGCAAATCGAAATGCCGTTGCTGATTTATTGTTGAATGGTTTGAGCCATTGCCTCTCTCTGGCATAATTAAAGCAATACTTTAAAACATCCAACCGCCCACCTGCAACACACCAAAAGTCATCAATGTACTGAGAGAGTTGGCGCCTCTATACGTCATTGCTCTATGGTTTCAACTATGCCTTGGTGATCACTATGCGTTGGTACACAAACAATATACTTACATATATACAACTCTAGTTCCTGCAAGACAAGCGTGTATTAATTACATGCGTTTTATTTATTATATTTCACAAATGGTCCACCATTCCGATTTTTTCAGTAGAGGCTCTGGCAGAAAAAGGGATTCACGTTGTTGTTGTTGCCCTTTCCATTTTCTTTCCTCAAAATCGGTTCTGACTTTGATAGCACACATAAATATATGCGAAACACATACACAAAAACCAAAGCAACATCACAAACCATTTAACCTTTTGTTTATTCTTTTTTCACTGATCAAGCGCTTTTGATATCCTCTGACCGATGAACCATTGACGACTGAATACATCATGATATTAAAACGCAATACATCGGCCAAAATAACAAACACCGACTTCATCTGCAATTTGCACGCACATTGAGGAATATTTATGAATCACTCACGGAGAGAATAATGCAAAAATGCAGATACACACTTACAAGATAAACACACTCGTTGCCCCTCTTTTATTCTCTTGCTCTCGAGAGAGCATAAACAGTGCAACAAACATGGCTGTATTTATATGACAAACACAAATATATTTGGGTTGCAAACACATATGTTATAACATATTAATCATTGTCTCAATCATGTAATATTGAATAGCAAACACAATGCGTTTGGGCACAAGTATATTATATTTGCGACAAGCTCCAAACACATGGTATATTTTCATCCAAACAACAAAAAACTACAGACTTTTTAGCGTGCGACGTCTCTCTTGAGCGGTTATCCTCCGGGACCACAACACAACAACCACTTCTTCTCTCCACTGCTCCATACCATCTGTGGTATTTCCCTGTTCCGATTTTGGACTCGCCGGGTTCCACTACGACGCCGGGTCCACCAATATGAAGTCAGCTCTGGACTGGACACAAACTGTTCCACTCCACTCCAGTATTTAATCCGACTTTTTCATAATTCTGGAGAGTTTTGTATTGTCGCCCCACAGAAACACCAATACCTGGTATATCGAGAACTGCGATATGTCAGAGAATGTACCTTCGGGAAACTTGCATTGAATCCACTGATCTTCATCATCACTATTTTCTCCGTGCATCTATTAAAAATAAATTCAATATTTTATTTCACATTTATACTAAACTTACCTCCACAACCACCCATCCTTATTGTTATTCGGGCGCAACTTTAAAATGTGTCCATTCGGACACTTAATGTACGGTCAGATTGGGCAAATATTTGATCAAAATATGTTTCATCGTATTTGCTCAAAATGTTGTCAAATCAATACAGAGTTGATTTTGTGTTCACACTATGCACATTTATTTGCCTCTTTTTGTTTGATCAAACATGTATCAACTAGCATCAAATAAATAGTAGGGCAAACACATTTTCCCTGTGGTCACACTTGAACAAATATGTGCAACAAATAATTGTTTGATCAACCTGCCAGAAAATACAAATTTGTTTTCTCAAAAATTGTAAGCAAGCTGTCAGAAAACGTAAATTTGTTTTCTGAAAAGTTTTAAAGCAATTTGCAGTAAATACAATTTTGTTTTTCCAAAAGTTTTACACAAACTGCAAGAAAATGTTTTAAATAAATATGATGCAGGAGGATGAATGTTTTCTTGTTTTATACTGTGGAGAAGCCAGCGATGGAGTTAGTTTTGGAAGACGAGAAATCTTAAAAGCTAATTTGGGCAAGTTTAGCTCCCACTGGCATAGCCAAAAAAGCTCACTGGTTTGAGGTAGAACTCATTGCTTTAAGCAAAAATTTGTAAATGCCAATTTTGGTGACGGCCCTTATTTCCGGAGTCCTGGGCCTCCAAAGTTCTGATATACGAGAAGATATTATGCTGAATGAGCCACTTTAAGCGATTTATGTGGCCTCTAAAATATTTTTGTTATAAAAGAAGTTAAAATAAACAAAAAAAAATTAAATTAAATTTTTTGATAACTCGCTTAGTTATCGAGATATCCTATGTTGAAATTTTGAAATATTGTCGAATATTTTTTAAAATCACCTAGCATAATTGTAAGGTCTGACGGAGGAGTTTAGAACACCATTTTCAACATTTTCAGTAGCTTCAAAATTTCTAACTATGGCCAAATTATCCTAATTAGTCGCAGCTTAGTCGGTTTAGATCCGATTTGAAAAGTTAGTACAGATTAACAAAGCTAAAACTATGCCCTTTTAACTATGTACATAGTTTTATAGCCGTTGAACCAAATTACCAAAATATTTTTAAAAATTTTAATACTATTTACCAATTCTTCTTTTTAGTTTAATGTTATTAATTTTTTTTCATTTTATAATTTGAGTCGTAAAAGCTGACAACAATTACCACCTGTTTATTTACCATTGTTTGATCTTACAATTCTTTTGTAAGATCAACTATATGTTTGCTCAAAAACGAGAAAACTATTTGCTCTTTAGTGGTCACATTGAGCACATTTTTATTTGATGGCAAATAATTTTGTTTGACCAAAATCAGCTGGTTTGTTGTTTGCCACACAAACATATTTTGTGGTCAGACTGGGGCCAAGAAATATTTGACGTTTTTCGTCAAATATTTGCCCAATCTGACCGTACCTTTAGATTCCCCATTATTTATGAATCAATCCCCACTCCAGTACAGTGGCTCTCTCGAGAACAGATCCCTTAATAACGCAGTTGAATAATTTAAACAAATCGCGTATTCCATCAGCGACAAATTCTTTCAACTAAATAAAGTATGTAATTCCCCGAAATCACACACGAAAGGATAACGGTTCTTATACATAGTAGTGCTGCCAGATTACGATTATATTGCAACATTACTGGGAAGTAGAATACAAGTTCGCAAGCACTTTTTTCAAATCGAAAAAAGATCTTTAAAACAGTATTGTTAATATCTAGAAATCTTCCAAATAACAGGAAAAAATTAAAATAACTATTTTCAATAACTAGCTTAGTTATCGACTGTTAGAGAATTTCGAATTTTATATGAAGCTTGTTTTTTTATTCCCTGGTAAACAAAATTTTAGACGACTTTGTATGGAGTGCCGCTTAAAATAGCTTAGTTCCCCATACAAAGTCGTCGAAAAATTAGTTTAGCAGGAAATAAATAAACAGGCTTATTATATATATTTTCTTAAAGAAATCTTAAAAATTAGCAAAACAAATTAAATAACTTTTTTCGATAATTATCGAGTTATCGGATGCTAAAAAAAGTGTAATGCCTTGATCACACGTAACGAGTAGAGTGGCGAGACAGTAAGATGGTACTCGGTCTAGAGAGCTGGATGGGCGAGTAAAAGCGAGTAGGTGTTCAAACGTATTTTGCCACGTGGCGAGTCAGTTCACTTTTATTGCAGTATTTAATTGAAATGAATCGGCGAAAAGAACATTTTAGACGGGGTTTTAACCAGCTTTTACCGCTCATAATACAATAATTGTGGGATTTATTAGATGAAGAAAAGAAGACGATTTGGACACGGCGATGGATGTTACAACGGTCCGCCATCGGTGCAACAAATACACTGTTTAGAGAATTGGAAGCAGAAGATCCAGCAGAATTCAGGGCTCTTTTGAGACTAGATGTAGAAACATTTGAGACGTTGTTGGATCACATCGCTCCACATATTCAAAGAGCAGATACAGTAATGAGAGAAGCAATACCTGCACGGGTTAAATTGCAAATAGCTTTAACTTATTTGGCAACGGGAATGGGCTATCGATATTTGCAGGCAATGTGTCGAACATCTCGATCTGCAATATCATCAGTTATTCCAGAAGTAATGGATGCCATTATATCCTATTTGGAATCATTTATGAAGGTAATGTATCAAAAGTGAAATTAAAAGTATTTATGGTTTAATTAAAAGTAAAATGTTAATTCAATGAAATTTATTTTTAAAAAATAATATAATAAAAAGTAAAATTTAAATTCAATTAGTATTATTAAAAAGTAAAATATAAATTAAATTAGTATTATTAAAAAGTAACATTTAAATTCAATTAGTATTATTAAAAAGCAAAATTAAAATAGGTTATTGTTCTTCAATATAAGGATAATTTGCAACATTAGAACTGTTTTCGTCACTAAATTCATATGCGTCGCATGGTTCTATATAAATTGATTCCACAGATGGTGGTGAGGTAACGGGCTGGTAGCTGTAGTCGGACATTGATATTGATGTTACCTTCTTCTTTCTATAATCTTCAATGCCAATGTCTGTTAAAAGGCATTGTATCTTCTGCTGTGCCAATAGCGCATTTTCCATGGATAAGTTTTTCAGTTGCATTGCCACGCTTTTACCAAAAACATCAAACGATGTCTCATTTTCACCATGATTTACCTTGTCGTGTAAGGTACTTAATGTGTTGATCGCTTGTACGATTTCTCGCGATCTTTTCTTTGGTCGCGGAGTGGAACCAATACAAATATCTGAACATGCGGCTTGTGTGTTATTTTCTTCTGTGGCAGTTGAACTTTGTTCCAGCTGCATTTGAGAAACTGCAGACGGTGATTCAATCTGTAAATAAACAAATTATTATTATTTCAGATACCAAACGATGATGAATGGAAAAACATTGAGAATGGTTTTAAAACAAGATGGAATTTCCCTGGATGCCATGGCGCAATTGATGGCAAACATGGTTTGATTGATGCACCTCCGAACTGCGGAAGTGAATATTTTAACTATAAAGGGTCTAACAGCGTTGTTCTGATGGCTGTCGTCGATCATGATTATTGCTTTCGCTATTTGAATGTTGGAGCAAATGGTAGAAACTCAGATGGAGGAATGAATATTCAGAAAAAGTGCATTGCGCCATCATCTTGAAAACAATATGTTACCAAAAGGAGGGTTTTTAGTGGGCGATGATGCTTTTACATTGAAAACTTATCTACTGAAACCGTATGGTGGCACAAATCTCACAACAACACAAAAAATTTTTAATTACCGATTATCCAGAGCACGCAGGATTGTTGAAAACGCATTTGGTATTTTGGCAAGTAGATTCAGAATTTTCCAAAGACCTATACCAACTGCTGTCAACACAACCGACAAAATTATACGAGCTTCATGTGCTCTGCATAATTGGCTTCGAATGTCAAGTTCAAAAACATACTTTCCAAAAGGTTGTGTTGATGAAGAGGACATGGATTCAGGCACAATAATTGAAGGGACTTGGAGACGAGAACTTATTCAATGCTTGCCCACCATTGCCGATCACAACATAAATTATGCTGGAAAGGTGGCTAGAGATTTGCGTGACAAATACGCAGAATACTTCACCAACGAAGGTTCAGTTCCATGGCAACACAGAATGATAAATTGACTAATAACTGTATGCATATATTTAAAACAATATTAAATAAAACTTACATTTTCATATGTTTTTTTCTTTAATTCGTTGGCAAACACCTCTTCAATTTCACCAAGCCACTTTATATTCGAAACAAACACATTGTTCAGTCCAGCACCTGATTTTTTGGAGTCCGAAATTTTTTTTTTCTCTTGGCAGTATTTTTTATTTTACTTTTTACCTCAGGCACTCCAAAATTATTAATACACATTTCTTTTGCTATCGCCACAAATGCGGCATCACGCTTGTGCTTGTTTTTATATTCGTTAGACGAAAAATTCCATAAACATTCATGCTGTTTGTATAGCTGAATAAATTTCACGGTGGTTTCATAAGTCCACTTGCTTCCCATCTTGATACACGAAATGAACTAAACCAACCGAGTGGAGAGTGGCTGCCGAGTGCGTGTTCACAGGTGACGAGCGAGTCAGTGAATTGTTGCGGGAAGAAAAAGAGTATAGCGGGGAAATAGTACTCGGCCCAGTAAACAAAATGTGAATTTAGTGACTCTCTCGCCACTCGGTCAACAGCTCGCCTTACTGTTTAGATGAAACGAGCACTCGGCCGAGTTACTGTCTGTCTCGCCACTCTACTCGTTACGTGTGATCAAGGCATAAAAGAATGATGCAAAAGTGTCCCCATAGTCGTAGTGTAAGCCCTGTAAAAACATACCATGTCTATTTGTAGTAGTTTTGTAGTTATTGTAACAAAAAACCAATCTTTCTATGTCCAAAACACCCAAATGTGTCGAGCAAAAACGACCCAAAAAATGTCAAGTCCTCAAATTCGAAGATAATACACCCAGCAGAAAAACCTACTTAAACTTTTATTAACATCAAAAAGATCTATAAAATCAACCTTCCTATAAGTAATGAAAAGAAAAAGGATTTACTTGTAGCCTGTTTACCGATGTCGATTGAAAGCATATATAAGCGAACGAAAGACAGTCACTCGAATTCGATTCAATTTGGGTTTCTCTATCTCTTAAGTTTTCGTTCTTATGCACTTGTGACTGTCAATTTGTATGAGTTACGTAATTACGCATTTATGAATTCGAACTCGAAAAGAAAACAGCATGTGAAATAGAGAAACCTAATTTTGTATGAAAAACTTTACGTATTCGAAATTTTCGTTCGAGTCGTCATTCGCATAAAGTTAAATTAGTGAAACCCAAATCAGATTTCTTTCGCTTACAACCGTTGCGAATGCATACTTTCGACATCGAGAAACAGACTATTAATATTTGCAAGTAAGGAGCCATCCCGGACGAGTTTCATCACAGGTACAAAAGCTTGATAACAAGCAAAACCACCAGAAATCAGGCCCCAGAACCCGATATAAATGATGATTCGCAATCAGATCACGATTAGCAAATTTAAAATAAAAACAACACATTTTATTTTTGTAAATATAAAAAAAATTTACATAATTAAAATTGAATTACATTTTTTGACTTGATCTTATTTATAAATGCTTTAACTATCAGATTTCAATATCGATTTTCAAATCAAAACTACTTAATGATTTTTCCAGCGGCGATCAACTTTAAACGTTCTATAACTCAGAAACACAATTAATTGACTTGAGATGTTTTTGCAGGATACCGACGATATATCATATTTTATGAGTTTTGAAAATTAAATAATATTATAGTTAATATCTACTCATGGAACGGGAGAGCCGTAGCTTGAGCATGCGGATCGCGAGCTGCAGGTTGGCGACCCCTGGCCTAGAATGTACATATAATATTTAAGTCTTATTTAAAATTCAACCTGCAACCATATAGTAGTAGCACACACCTAAGTCGACCTTTATTGCTTGATTAAAAAGTAATTGATCACACGTGAGTGCGCTGACGTACAAATGTAATTGAATTTATGTTTGCCACTTAATTCTTTAGGCAAAGAAATTTGTATAAAAGTGACACACCTTCTACTCAGTAACTACAGTTGCAAGTGAACTTTCGCGTGCAATGCAAGTTACTCGTTTTATCATTTAATCAATCGAAAATGTACTTGTTTAATTGGTTTGTGAGTGCGGTCCTCGTCGTATGGATATATTGGCTGTGGACGCGTCGCAAATATTACGCGATGATTTTCAAAATACCGGGTCCTCTTGGTTTTCCTATTTTGGGAATGGCGCCTTATTTCATACGCAGGGAAGGTGCGAATAAAGATTTAAAATGAAGGGATACTAAGATAGTGATACAGATAAAATGAAGACGAATCATTACAATTTTAATTAATTGCAAGGAACAACAATGACAAAATGTGTAAACAAAGTGCAATAATAGTAACCAGAATATGTGATATAAAATAATATAATATGCAGAGCAATTCTATAACTTTTTAAACTTTCACAATGAAATCGTTTTACATAAGTATAATGAAAGTCATAGGTTGAATTAACGATTTTTCTATTCTATGTTTTTAAAATAACGGAGTTTTTAGTGCTCATATTTTAACCATGAATATCGAGGAAGCGTGGAAATTCCAATATTTGACTTGTCAATACTAACACAATCGTTATGGCCTACTTCTGGGAGATTCGTTGGCTCTCAGTAATATACCAGCTACGGGTCAGATAAGTTTCGTTCACTTTCATTGGAAAAATTGTCAGATCTCAATGAAAATAATTAAAATGGTATTTTTTTTACTAACTGGCTTAAGTCAAATTATTTAAGTTTATTATATTAAGAACAGCCAAAATCACCAAAAACACTGCGATTGTTCCTGTTCGCAATAAACGAAAATCGTCAAATAGTAGTGCTTTGTGGCCGTCGGTGGTGCAATGGGTAGTGTGCGCGCCTCTTGTACTTGAGATCCTGGGTTCAATCCCTGCTCTGACCACCTTAAAATTTCTTTCGACGGCGGTCACCTCGCATAGTTTCTAGGTGGCAATCAGTTAGTATAAAACTAGAAGGCGCACAGCTCACTGGTTGTGGGAAGCTCTCCCCGACTCCTTCTAGGGATGTAATGGGAAACCATTTATTTATTTTTACTAGTGCTTAACAATTTGTAAATAAATTTGAAGTTGTAAACAAAAGCTGTTATGTTGATTTCTTTACCGCCATTCATTAATATATTATACATAAAACACATACGCACGTCAAAATTAGGGTATTCTCATTCCCGGAGATTTTCATTTCCCCCGAAAAATAAATAAACTTTCCGGTAATTCCTGTTTGAAATATGACCCCTTATTTTATATAACTTTTTGAGATTTTTTTAGGTTAATTTTGTACCACAAAAGAGAAAACCAATAAAAACATTTTAAATATCGTAGTTATGTGAATTGCACTGTGTTCCGAAAACTAATATGTGATGCATTTAAAACTAAAGAGGATGTGCTACTATTTTAAATCTCTTTCACACCACCCATATCTAAGTGACCACCATTTCTTTTATACATTGCCACTTCATCTTTTCAAGACAGCACGCTATGATTATATAAATACAATACAACCGATAAATGTTTAGCGGCGCCAAACTCATTTTGAACTTTGGCCACTTTGTGGTACATTCAGCGGTGAAATTGTTGGTGTCGACTCCCTACATAAAGTTTTGGTTTAAATTCTACAAAGTTTCAATATACATATATATAATCGGGCATATATGTCGCATTTAGTATCCTAACGATATGATCAGAGGCGGATTTTGGTTGGATGTGGCCCAGGGCGCAGAATAAATATTGGGCCCCTTAAAAATAATCAAAAAATAACCACATTTTTGTTGAAATAATTCAAAATTTTATAAACCTTAAAAACGTACTTTAATTACTTTAAGTACTAATTAAAATGCAGAAAATTGTTTCTATCTTTTTGGCTTGCAAAATTCAATAATTTTAAGTAAATCACTAGCAATAGTATTGATTCTTTCTTTCTGTCATTGAATTTCTTAAATAATTCTTTACTCTTTTAAGACAAGAAATGATCCTTCTCCAGAATCGTTTCCACATTTGGAAAAGTTTCTTTCATATCTATGGCTTTTTTATCTAAACTCCTAGCTGAGCCGGCAGACTTCGCCCTGCCGACAAAATTAGTCAATGATGTCATAGCCACTAATGAATTCACACATTTTATATTTGGGAAAACCAAACCATCACAAAAGTGTGCGCAGATTTGGTTGGTAGGCATTTTTCGATGTTTTGTAGTTCTACTTTATCAATATATCTTGGATGGACAATTGACGCGTTGCAGTTTGCTGAGCTTTTAGTTTTTATTTGAATGCAAGGCGAGACAGACGTGTACGTAAACAGTGATAAAATAAACAAAAATTGCAACCTTTTTTAGAACAAAATTTATGGGTAAGACCAAAATCATAAAGTTGGAAATTTAAACAAATAAGACCTTATGGAAGCTATAACTAAAAGTCTTAATGTAAAAGTAATGATTCGCGCAACTGTATTCGTGCAAGTATGACTTTAAAAATCCATCATACTGGAAGATCTTTAACTTCGTTATGTCCTGTACATTTAATTTCAAGGAATTTTATTGTGGATACAAATCTTCGTAAAATGTTTCTCCAAAACCTTTCGTTTTGCATTACAATTTTCGCATTTTGTGCATTGACGCAATTTGAAACCATGGAGCGCTTGTAGAGTGTCCACATTGAGGCGACATGTTGCTTTGATTTTTTATGGTCGGACAAAGTAGCTCCAATATGTTTCCAATTTTGAAACCCAGTTGTCAACTTGGATTTTGAGCCCAAAAATAATTTTCATGGATAGCATTATATAGATTTGGATGTTTCAGAAAAAATTATCCACGTTATTTCTTCACATTCTCCACTCAACGATTTCCTATAAAAATGCAATCACCGTGTTTATATATCGATTTAATTTGACTAATATGGCCAATATTTATTAGTTTATTACAAATGAGAAATTCAACCATTTCTATTCTTAATACATTAGGCCAGAGAAAATGTATTTTAATTTTATTTGGTTGGTTGGTTGGCAAGGCTACAAGACAGCACGCTGTCTAGCACACTTAGGCTATATAAGCCCATTGTGATACCTGCAGTTTCCTCCATAGCAACTATCGACTAGTCGTCCAGCCAATTTGCCCTTTCAATAAATTTGTCTATAAGACCTACAGGAATATCCTATAGGGCTACTGTGCTAACTAGATGTGTTCCGAATATCCTACTTCTACTTCAGAGCAGGGCAATCCAAGAGAAGGTGTTTCTTCGTTACCTCGTCCTCTTCCATGCAGCATCTACAGAGAGTTTAGTTTCTATGTCCCAATCTGAGGGCGTGTTTTCCTACAAGACAATGTCCCGTAAGTGTTCCTATCATTGTGGATAACCTGCCTCTCGGCAAGTTAAGTAGTTGCCTAGTCCTCTTCCTGTCCACCTGTGGCCAGAGGACCCTGGCTTGTTTGCAAGCTGAAGTAAGTCTCCACTTGTCCTTGAACATATTGTGGCCCACTGCCTGATCTGCAAACGGCAGGTAGAGACTGGCATACTAACACCTTCTTTTGCCGGAAGAACCTGTGCCGTAGTGCCCTGTCTAGCTAACGCATCCGCTACGCAATTGCCTGGAATGTCGCTGTGTCACGGTACTCAGATGAGCCTGATGTCAAAATACTCTGCCATCACCCTAAGTGATGAGTGGCATTCTTTCGCCGTGAGGGAAGTAGCAAACATGGCTTCCAGGGATTTGATGGCAGCCTGGCTGTCTGTTGAGATACATATTCTCCGGAAGGTTGTGACACTACTTTTCGGTAGTTCAGCAACCTCCAGTTTGGGGGTAATTTTCCGCCTGAAATACACTACAGTGATCAGGCAGCTTGACGGAGATATTTATATTTAGGTCCGTTGAATGGACTACAAAGCCCACTTGCTCGTCCAACTTTGATCCATCCGTGAAAAATCTGATGCTACTGGTATCCCCTTTCAGTGACTTTTCCCAGGTATTCCTGTTCGGAATAGAAGTCCTTAGATTTGTCGCTGGTAGAAGGTAGAGTATACAGTAGTCCGTGTTTACGGGAATAGAGTTGATCCGGTGTAGTAATTCAGTGTGTCCTTAATGTCCCGATATCAAAACGCCACAATCTCCGATTCTCACCAGGGATGTAACGGCTGCCTATTCGGCCATGATATCAGGAGTAAAGATGTTCAGTATAGCGCTAAGTGCAGTACCTGACGTCGTGCCCATTGCCCCATTAACGCTAATCAGTGCTGATCTTTGAATTTTCATCAAGGAATTCAGAATATATTTCTTTTGGAGGGACCTCCACCAAACTACGATACCATAGAGAAGTATTGTTTTGACTATTGCCCGTATAAATCCACATTAATTTTATTTCCAATGAAATATTTTGCGACTTATTATCGATATTTTCCATCGGCATATCTTGCCTGCCTTTGTCTACAGATATTTCACGTATGCCTTCTTCTATACCAAGAGTTTCAGCAAACTCATTTTGTCGGCTGGTGGAAGCTGTAAGTGCATCTGTTTTTTTGTGCCCACAGAATTACCTAGAGTGATCATAAATTTATCTAATGCTCCCTTCTATTGGTTGATAACTTCTTCATATTGTTTTTTAACTTTTCTTTTTTCAGCGTCTGATAAATGGCGTATCATTGTTCATATTATGTTTCAAAAACAAAGATTGCAGATAAATAAATAAGTTTTTAAACATTGCCTTCTGAAACATGTTATTTAAAATTCACGAGAATGATTTGTAACAATATTTTTATCATGCAGTTTGAATTGTTAAACTCGTGGTACAGTTTGTAAATAATTCACCGTGAGGAAAGTTGCAATACAATTGGGAGGACAATTTTTAATTGATTTAAAGTCTTAAAAACAAATTTATTTCGAATGCCACCTGATACTAATTATTTGTAATGACATAAATATAAGTATATAATTTTATAATTCAAAATTAATAAAGATAAACATCGTTACAACAGGTGGACTATAGATTGGCTTCACAAAAATAGTGGGCGTTCAAAGTTCATGAAAATGAAATTTTCTATAAATAAGTTCCATTTTAGTTTTCTGGACCATTATAGGTAAATTTTTTTGCAGCATTTGATAAAGATTGGTCCTTGTTTTAATATATAATGGATATTTTGGTAGAAAAATAAACACTTTAATTTTTATATGTAGAAGAAAAACTTGATTTCTGCACCCTTTTTGTATGACTTAGCTTATTATAGGAAGATTGATAAAGTCACGGGGCCCCCAAAACTGCGGGGCCCCGGGCGCGCGCCCGGTGCGCCCCCCCTTAAATCCGCCTCTGGATATGATATACATATACATTAGGCCGAGCGAAAAAAAAAGTTGAAGGTACAGGAGTTGGTTAACAAAAAAAATCGTTCTATTTGTCAAGTAGAATACACACACAAAATTGCAGAAAAAACTATTAACCCTTTCATGTCCTGCAATTCACTTGAAGCAAAAACGAGATGCAATTTCACATTTGGATAAATTTTAATATATTAGCGTTACATTTTCACAATTCTAAGAAAAAATCTGCATTTTGTGACCTCACTATTTTGATAAAAATCTGTTTTTCTCAAAAAACAGTCCTAGGCAACTTATTTTTTCTCTACGTAGATAAAAGACAACTCTGCCAGCTTTTTTAGGTATAATACTGTGCCGCCAATTCATTAATAAAAATTAATATATTTTTTGGTTAATGTATGAGGAATTCATACTACAAGCTTACAAGTCATGAACATTTTTCGAACTGAAAAATGGTTGGTTTTTGTTGGAAATAATAGACAATTCAGTTCAACACACACTCACTGGGCATGACTTGTTTCGAACTCCGTGACAAGTTTATCATCAGATGCCTGTGCCTGAATTGATACCATCGGTTGATCATCAATCGTATATATAAAAACCCAATTCACATGTGCGAATTAGTATCTATCATAGATCCCTAAGTATCAACATCACTGAAATGCCTCTAATTCCACTAACAAAAACAGACAGAATTTTTCCACCATGTTCTTCTTTTCCTCATGCATTCACGCATTGTTGTAGTGCTTTGAGTTGAGTTTTTAATCTATATCACAGAGTTGTATTTTTCCGTGGTAAAGCATTTTTGAAGACCGTGCTAGTGTCAGTTACATTTATTTGAATTTTATTGACCGATTTTTGTTAATGTATGAGAAATTCATACTACAAAAGCTTGTAAGTCATGAACATTTTTCTAATTGAAAAATGGTTAGTTTTTGTTGGAAATAATAGACAATTCAGTTCAACACACACTCACTGGCATGACTAGTTTCGAACTCCGTGACAAGTTCATCATCAGTTGCCTAACTACTGTGCTTGAATTGATACCATCGGTTGATCATCAATCGTATATATACAAACTCAAATCTGCAATTCCCATGTGCGAATTGCTTAGGGATCTTCGATCGATACTAATTCGCACATGTGAATTGCAGAATTGAGTTTGTGTATATACGATTGATGATCAACCTGCAAGCTTGTAGTATGAATTTCTCATACATGAACCAAAAACTAACAAAAATCGGTCAATAAAATTCAAATTAATTAATATATTTGCATACGGATTAATAGAATTTGTAGTTACATCTGTAATGGAGTTCACCCGAACCAGATCGGAGCATAAATACCTGAGATATGAGGCCCATATCTCGAAAAATGCATTTTTTGACTGCGCACAAACTTTTGTCGATTGCAAAATTTTGGTGTAGACCAGAGAGTTGTAGCTAACCCGTTGTATTTATAGTTGGCCTTTCCTGTTATTAGGTTTGTTCCCTACTTTTTAATAGTAAAACTAGTAAAAGACAGTTTCACCAGAAATATCAAAATATTCTCTCTGAGAGACCAAGTTTCAAAAAAGTACGGGAACGAAAAAATGGTAAATGTGGTAAAACTTATGACAGAAATGTGTCCACAACATGGTCCTTGTCCGAAACATCCAACAGGAAATACCTCGCACTGCTAAATCAACCACAGTGATATTATACTAAGTATTTACGTTTCTGTTTGCAAAAAAACCATTCATTTGCAGATGTTAAATTATATTTTCAATTTATTTTGACAATTCAATAGAGAATGACAGTTACTATTTTTACTCGGTACAATTCTTCGATTAAAAAGTTGTAGTAAAAGAGAACGCCATGTTTTCTGCTCTCTCTTAAATGTTCATACTACTTTTACTATTTTCTTGAGTACGGGAACACTTTTTCGAGTAAAAGTGGTAAAACTAGTAAGTTGTAGTACGTAGGGGAACAGAGGTATTACGATTCTCAATTTAAGTATCGGCTCGAGGTCAAAGGTATGAAAAACGAAAACGAAGTTTTCTGATTTTCCTTTTATCACAACTTATTTTGTTTCCAATATTTCTATCAACTTCGTTGATAATTTTCAAGGATATTATGAGGTAACAAAAAGTATACAACCTGCCTTTGCTGCAAGCTGTTGTCAACTATGACTGTTGAATTCGTCGCTTTCTTTGTGTCTTCAGTCGCTTTTATTTGTGTTTTATTTAACAACCTGCTTCTTCGCGAAGCGGTTAAAAACAATTTGTCGCTTTCGTATTTAAAATCGAACTGATTTTTCCTGTTTCCTTCGTTGCCCGTCTTAGGTTATTCTCGCGAACAGAAAAGTAGTCACCGCCATTAGTTAGCAACGTATCAAAGGGCTAAGTACATATTTATCGTCGAGGAAGATATTAAGCTGCCTTAATTTGCTAATGTTGTCAATTGGTTTGTTGTTTTTGAGGCTCCATATTTCGTCAGAAAACTCGCTCATTTGCGCATATTAAACACTATATGTTTATATGTTATATGTTTCTTCGTGTATTTTACCGCTGTGGGCCTCAGACTTAAATGTTTCTATATACAATAGAAATGAAAAATACTCAATATTCATAGTGAAGTTATTTGATTCGAAATGTATAAACGATTATTATTATTGTTGGTGTCTCCTAAATCGGAACATTTTGGAACATTCCATCAAATTTGAGTAATTCTGGACCCTGATTCCACATGCTGTTGTTGGGGTACAAATTTTCGTCGCAAAGTCAGGGGTTTGATGGGACCCAATTCCATTGAGTCACATTCGTTGTTTCGAGAATTCCACCAACTCTGTACATCACGAAAGGTTTGAAGTTCTTTGGATCCATGGACAACCGTTTTAACACGGTTTTTGAATCGGACCAGTAGAAGATTTCTGCACATCGCAAAAGAGCCGAATTTCGTATTTTTGAGCCGAGACGGGAACCAATTAGGGTCGCTTGCAGTTCCAGTCTCGGTTGTATTGAATACGGAAGTAGCACACAGCGGCGTAAGCGTCTTCACCAGCGTTGACGAAAGTGTGGAGTTGCACGTTGAATGTAAATTTCAATAAATTGTAAATTATCCACATTTGTGACACACGTGGACCATTTAATGTATAATTCTTCGTCTAGTTCGTCATCCCACTTTATTCCTGATCGCCATATGGTTTGAAGTAAAATCTTCAAGCCTATAGCATAGAGGGATACGAACCCAAGTGGATCAAAAATTAACATCAGGACCTGAAGGACTTCTCACTTGGTTGGGACCAGATTGAGTTGGAACACATTTCTTTTAAGCCTCGAGAATCTGGAATTGTACTGAAACACGTCATTATTGGATTCCGAACACATACCGGGAATTTTTTCAACGGCTCCAAATGCGTTTTCAGTTATCGCTCCATCGCCCAATTGTTGCCTCGCTAACTTTTCTCATGTGGAAACCACCAGCAGCATGAATTTTTTTCACCTGGGTAGCCAATTCCAGCGCCTCTTCTTCAGTTTGAACACTGTCGATAAAATCGTCCATGTAGTGATATGCGGTGGACTTGACTGCCCGGGTATATTCCTCACGAAATTCTTCAGCATTTTTATTTCGCACAAAATCTGCAATACAGGGTGCGCAGCTTATACCAAATGATAGGGCTTTCATCACAAAAACACTAGGCTTACACATGTTTCCATTTTGATACGTTGATACTATGAAACATTTCAGCAATATCACCACATACTGCTATCTGTCCAACTCGAAATTCAAATAAAATCTTCATCAGTGACGTAAGTAAATGAGGTCCACTCGTTAAAAAATCATTTAGCGATTTATTGTTTGATTTAGATGCTGCGTCCTACACTAGGCGAACTTTATTCGGTTTTTTTACGGTTTCGAGTCACAAAAATCGGAAGATACCATGTTCGACCGGGATATGAAAACATCTACGAGTCCAATACCTTTCTTGCGTATCCTTTAAAAAGTAGTTTATCGATTTCCGCTTGCATTGTCTGCTGTAGTTGGGGATCCTTTTTAAACTTCTTCTGGAGACACTTTAGACGATGACACGCTACGTCATAACTTTCTGGCAACTGCGTGGCATTATGCTTCCAGAGTAAGCTGACTTCGAACTTCTTATCCTTTTTCATAACGTTGTTCTCCAGAATCTGCATGGCCTTTTCGTTCTCGACTGATAATATATTTATCTCTTGGGACTCTTCCAGGGCGAAATACTCCTTCACTTCATCGTGTAAAATTTGATACCGATTTTCACACTCACATGTATGAATATTCAACGAAGCAGAATCTCCCAAATCTGTGACACTACCTTGAAGAGTCCAACCTTATCGGGTTTTTGTTGCAATCGGTTGATTCTCTGATTTGTATAGGTACTGCTACCCTCCAATTGTTTAAAAAAAAAATAAAAAATGGTTTCCCATTACATCCCATAAAGGGACTGGGGAGAACTTCTCACAATCACTGAGCTGTGCGCGTTCCAGTTCTCACTCACTGATTGGGACCTACAGTTTTACACCGATTCCGAACGGTAATTTGAGAAGCTTTTTCATGGCTAGATACTCGATAGTGTCGCCGTCACTATGCGAGGTGACCGCCGCCGAAAGAATTTTTTTTTGAAGGTGGTCAGAGCCGGGTTCGAACCCAGGATCTCATGTACAAGAGCCGCGCACACTAACCATTGCACCACCGACGGCCACACCCTCCAATTGTTTAGTCCTATTAAAATCGTAGGCTGGGCTTCGAAATACGATTGTATGGGCAACCCTTTTAAATATGATTTGCCCTTGATGATCTCATCAAAATCGAGCGACTGTGTTGGCAAACCGAGATTATTTACAGTGCGCACATCATGGAGTGTAAAACCTGATTAATTTTGAGCACCTGATACTTCTAAATTTATTTTGACTGACTTGGCCTCCGAGTGAGTTGTATCGCCTGTCCAGCGCACCTCTAGGGGCTCATTTTTGCCTTTAGGACCGAGTTAGTCGAATAAAAAGGCAATCGTTTTAGTTGAACCACCATTATGAAAAAGTCGTATCGCCTAAATTTTGAAACATGTTTTTGCTGGACCAATGTCATTATGCGCATTTACATTTCCATTGCAATATTATTCATACTAGGGCCGACCGTAGTTGTGTATTGATGTAATAATGGGTGATGTTTTGCTGTACAGCCATCGACGTTACACACTCCATTGGAGAAACACTTCCGACGTTGTAAATTCGAGCACTGACGACACAATTTGTTGTCTTCCACCACTTTCAATTTGGCGCCCACGTTCATGGATTAAAACTCGCCACAGTTCTGGATTTTATGAGTCTCGCCCTTGCACAAAATGCAAGTTGGTTTGCTTGGGCTACTTTGTTGATGGGTATTCACCGACTCTCCCTTTTTTCTAGTAACCGGGGTCACGGCTTGACTTTCAGCGGCTGCTATAGCATAGATTCAACGACTAAACTCTTTCACAATAGGAACTTTTGGGTCTTTTGGATGCATTGCAAATTGAGCATGTGATCGTTTGGTAATTTGTCCACTAAACTCTTCACAAGCATAGGATTATTTAAGTGGACCACCATGTCACACGCCTCCATTGTTGAGCAAATATTTCGAATTGTTACTTCATACTCGATAATACAGTCGAGCATAGATAAAGTAAGCTAATAGATGAAGCACAAGTGTTGGGAAAATTATAGCGTAATGGGTAATTTTCTAGATGTCGTTGAAAGCAATAAATGGGATTGTTCCCAAAAAAAGTTAAAACATGACATTAAAATTCTTAAATTTCATATCAAAGAAAAAATAGTTTTCAATAAAAATATCACTGCGAAACAAGAATACAACACGTTACTTAAAGGAGAATATCTGATGGCCATCGAACTGCAAAGCCATCTCACTACCGTCTATGCCCTAATGAATTGGTTATTCATCTGGTTCAGCTACCGTTCCTTGTTGAGATTCCGAAGATATTGAGGCGAAGTTCCTACCGTTTTTTGGACGGGGAAGTTTGTAGTTTCAAAAGGCGTTCCGTCATTTTCTTCTTTGGGCGGTTTCCCAAATTCTGTAAAATAATTTACATTTTGTCACTTTCTCCCTTGTTTAAATTACTTTCACAAAAAATTCCCACAATTTTGAATAAACGTCAATGAGAATTATGGGAAACTTCAATGAAAGTGATAGTAGAACAGAACAGCACCTAGTGAACAAAGTTGACAATGTTCGCGCTATATCTAGTATTTTTCATTGCTTTCTGTATCATACTGTCCAAAATATGCTTTTGGACCGAAACACATTTCCAAGGTTTGAATGATTTCACCCACCATTGAAGGAATTAACAGTTTACTTTTTATAAACTCTTTTGCATGACCTCGGAGACACAACTGCCAACGCATTAAATTGTCACCATCATGCATTAAACACATAGACGACAGCAAGCTGCACGACGACTGACTTCAAATGTCGTTGGCGACATTTGTCGTTTTGTAGCCACCTTTTTAAATATTTTGAAAACGGCAGCTACAGCGTAAACAGCTGATATTGTTTTTTTGACAGAATTTTAATAAGTTTTACGAAAACATGAGTGGAAATATAGTAAATTCTATAATTAATATTGCTAAAGTAGTACATATTGCGGATTTAGTGTACGCAGCCCATAAATTACGTCAAAGAAGCAATCAAAAATCAAAAACTTACCAAATTCAACAAATGCTAACCAACACAATAAAAAAAATTTTAATATGCAAAGCTGTTTCTTGGAGCAATGTGTTTTTCAGTGATGCCAATATGACGTTTATTAGACACACAAACAAACGATTTATGTTCTACAAAATAATTTATTGAAAAGAGTATTTGTTTTTGTAATTTCTTTACACGAAGTACATGCATATGTTTTATTTTCATTATAGTTTGTTTATTAATGAGTGGATTAGAATACATTCGGAAGAGGCAGGAAATATTTAAAAGGCGAAGCCATATTTTGGCATACCCCCGGACGAAGACCGGCTACACAAGAAATCTTTATATAGCGAAATTATATTTTAGCATACCAAGAAGAAATAAAAATACATTCCGTTTTTCACTGAATATGTGTGGTTTTTTTTACAAAACGTGAAAAATTGAACGCGAGTTTGGTTTTGTGCACCTTGAACGCGCATAGTACAACAATAATTTTTTGTGGGCAGAAAATTTTTCAATTTAGAATTATTTGTTTCAACTACGCTATCCACCAAAAAAATTCGAAAGCCGGCTGATAAATCATTTAATAAATCCCAAAATGTTTGACACAAATTTTCAGTTTTTGGTTAAACGCCTTTAATCTCCAAATTATTACAACTACTTTAGTGCATTACCAACACTGTATCTGATATTGTCGCCTTTCAAAATAGAAATTAGTTTATATTGGCGACAACTGCAACGGTCGTTGTGCCGTCGTGCTGCTGTGACGACGTCAAAGTAATCATTTTCATATAAACGTGTGTGTTTTAATTTTGACTGGTTGTCGCTCCTAGCTTGCTGTCTTCTATGTGTTTAATGCATCAGTGTAACCTGCTATTCAGTGTTGTTGTTGTAGTTGCTGATAAAGAGCGGCCAATCTTCTAGGTTACCGTCGAAATTAGGCAGCTCCTCCTCCTGTTGGTTGGAACGACGTAAAGGTGTTCGAAAAGAACTAGATGGCTGGATTACGTTGTCTTGGGAATGAATTTCATATTACTTTTCAAAATATTGCCTTTGTAGTTCCTTTTCTTCCGTCAACATTTGCAGCTGCAACTGCATTTGCGGGGAAAGGTTCGCTGCAGACATTTTTGGACCACTGGTGGTCACAAAATTGCGCTGCATATTCTGATCATTATGAGCTGTGGTTGATTGCGAAGTTATCGGCGGTATTACGATTGTTCGGGTAATTGTTGCCATTGTAACAGCGTCGCTGGAGGCATGATTTTTTAATATTTGATGATGTACACCTTTGTCATGACTCGCAATCCCTTGGCTTGACGCTTGATTACTTACAGCCGGATCTTAGTTGGTAGGTGACGATAAGCCTTGCGGCATATGCTGAGTTGAGATTTGTCCCTTAGGGTGACGGATTGGTCAAGACCACTTGGGCAACACCAGCTTATATTATCCACGTCGCTATTCACCCCAACGCACTCAAAATGGAACCACGTATCACAACGATCGCATACGTTCGGTGTCATTTAAATCGAATTTTTTTTTCAATTATAATCGGTTTCCGACATTACTTTGTTCGAATATTTTTTCCAGAAACACGATTAAAAGTTATATATTTAATATATTGTATTTAATATACGAGTATTCTAGACAAGAGTAATAAATCATTTTTAAATATCGCGGAAACTGTTTAAAGATTCTCTCGTAAATCGTTTTTAAGAATCTCTTAAAGACAAGGGCAAACAAACAAAAGGGCAACGAAGGAATTACAAATAACCAATGATCATAACAAGAGAGTAATGACTACATAAACGAGTTAGAATTTGGTAACTAGTTAAATTCTAACATACAGTAATGTGCAAATAAATAAGTACTGAAATTTAAATATAAGAGAAGGAAAAACAAATTATATATGTATATTGATTAAAACAATTGAAATGAAATAGTGTCGGCGGCAACAATGACTTCGATCCGATACTAAAATTGAAAATCATAAGATATTAATTAAATAAAAAAACTTCGAACTTTATGTTTCGAAATCTGAAACAGGAGCGCTTATTGGATACCCTGGTTCCGAAATCATAAACAAAAGCCAGGTGTTAACAAGCGTGTTGGCAAAGAAGGCGTTTATACGGTCAATTAACAAGATTTGGCATTCGCTAACTCGCATTTCTCGTTGACATGCTTAATTATTTGGAGACGGTTATGGCATTTGTTTATAAGCACAATATTTAGCACAATAGCCCTCTATAAGTTGAAAACAAGTAGATTAACGAGTTGCAACATTAAAAACTCCCAGCATCCCATTCCGGCCCTAATTGCATAAACCCTGTAACACTTTTTGAGGATGTTTGTATTCCGCTATATCGACAACCATCTCTTCTATAAAACCCATTTAAGTTTCTTCAAAACTTTTGATGCACTTACATACCAATATGACACATGCTATATTTAACCACCCTTAGACTTTTGAAAATGTATCACAATTTCAATATGTACATATGTATATGTAAATGTCGACTAAAAACCATTAGCAACGTGAACATAAACAAATATGGATGTCAACTAGTTTATGTTACTGTAAATTTCATCGTCAACATGGTACCAGCATTTGCGTTGCTCAACTCGAAAGTTAGTTCACCATCTGATTTTTTGTTCAAGCCCGGTATTCAGTTTTTATGAAATTTTCGTTGCCATAAGAAGTACGTGTATAAAAAATAAAGAAAATTTCATGAGCCTAAAACTTCGCTCACTTTTCATTTACTTGGTACTCAGCTCTTTGCGAAAACTTCGTTGGCAAAATCAATTACAGGGTTGTTAACCCGAAGTTATTTCGTACTAAAACACTTATTTGATAACTGTTTAGGACCGGAATTTTGACATTTCGATAATTTTAACAACCAAAAGTAACACCACATGCGTTACAAATAAAGCCTCGTATTCAGTTCTAGCGAATTTTTGTCATTTATCTCTAAACGGAAAATTTTGTTGCGGAGAGTTACCACCAATCTTTGATTTACCTTACAAATATTTCATATATAATTCCTCTAACGGCTGTCGAAGGGGAGGATTGCAGTCAAACGATCGTTGAGAAGAACTTACAACGCAAATAGAGAGACATTTAAGAGAACAAAAATCAACAGTAAGAGACACGTACGTTATGAATATTTCGAGGGAAGCGACGGAATAAAGACAATCATTGTGGAAGCTACCAAGGGAAGTAAAACAGTGGCAATCGGTTTTGCTAACTGTCGGTTTTGCACACCCATGTTGGTTTCATTTGGTGTCATGAAAGTTGGTTTTGTCAATTTCGAATGTAAATAAAACCAATGTTCGAATCAGCTGTTGCTTACAAGTGTTTAATTGTTTGCAGTTTTATTTTACTTGTGTCTTTGAAATTGCAATAAAAGTATTTGTATTGCACTAACAAAATATAAAGAATGAATAAGCCGCTATAAATAAAATAACGGTGCGTTTACGACAGTTTGAGACAAGATAGTTGAGAATATGTATTAGTTGTCACAAAGAGAAAAATTGTTTGTATGACGTACGCGTCCAGCCAGGTATAAATACAGTACAGTTCTAAGCAACCGCCGACAGTGTCGTTTCGTTAAATTTCGTGCTCTGATTTTTTGTTTCTTCGCTCTTTTGCCATTGTGTTTTGTCTTACTTCTCCAAATTACAATGGAACTGATGTACTCTGCAAAATTATATTGTCAAACAATATTTCAATCAAAATTAGCAAGATTTTCAAAGACAAAAATAAAGCTTTTTGCGATGTTTTGCTTTTTTCTCAAATTACTACGAAACGTCACCGATATGGCCGATGGCTGAACTAGTAGAGGTTGACGCAGTAGGATTTGTTGTAATTGTGTGAACCAACAACAAGCATTTAGTTTTTGTTTCATGACTCTAACCGTCAAATTCAACACAGATCCATATGAACGAACACAGTAAACAAAACAGTACAACAACAAAATACACTGAATTTAACAGATGGAGTCATAAGAAAGCAAAGCAGTTGTTCTATTGCGCCAACCTTTACTAGTTCAGCCATGATATGGCCGCTTGCGTCAAATCTCTTGCCCATAGTGTAATAATATAAGTGGAAGCATAAGCCCAGCTGATCAGGCATTTTGTTATCGGGTTGTTTCTTTTTATCATTCTTTGTTTACGTAATACACTCGAAGTGTCAAACTTGTCGCATCATTTGTTTTGAATCTTCCTTGCCCTCTTTGCTTACGCTGGTCGTTTCACCGCCTGTAGTTTTTTTGATGGCTAAAAATATATAGAAGAAGTAACTAAAATTACCTACATACAGATGTATGGACTTACTGATGGATACTTACCAATTTGGATCTTAAATGCGTTCCAACTTTCTGCCTATTACTTTTTTTTAATACATGTAATTCTATGCATGTAATTATTTACTTTGGCGTTTTTCCTTTGCCTCTCTTCGTATATAAAATGATTTTGACATATCGAGTGTATTGTCATAACAATAGCACAACAAAATTCTGTCAAAATCGTTTATTATTACAACAACACGCCACGCGTCGACTTATATTATTAGACTATGCTCTTGCCGAAGTTACTGTCATTGAAAAATCAGAGACAGTGGCGAGGCAAGTGAGAGAAGTCTAAGTGTGGTAGTAAAAATGTGTGATTGTATTTCTACCGTCGGAGCAAAACTGTCGCGTGTAAACGCCAGGTACGATGGCATCAGCAGTTGTAGCTTCTTTGTTGTTATTTGAAGAAAGCTCAGAAAAGGCGACGAGACAAATTCTGACAAATTTTGTTGCAAAAAGTAAAAAATTTAGTACATTCTTTGTACATGTGTTTAAAACTAAAACTATAATAAAGGTACTAAAGTTATTCTCTTTTAGATACAAGCTTTTCAATTTACTCCAACTTCCTTTTACTTTCCTCATCTAAAATTTGTTTTAAGCGGTCGTTGGTATTTTCGGTTCTAAACCTTTTGGGAGTACTCGTTTATAGATCTGCAGACAATGGCTGTTTTGAAGATGTTGAGGGCATTTCTTCTTCAATTGGTACATCAGCATCTTCGCTGAGACCAAGTGAAATGCCGGACACACCTTCTACCGACTGCTCAGTACCACATAAACGCGCTATAGCCTCTTCAGTAGCTGTCAGCTGATGTTTTGCTTACGGTCCACCGCCAGTTGCCCTAGATTCTGCTTTATTTTGCGCAAGCTTTCTTTTCACTCCGCTTTTCCACTCAATCCATTTCTATAAAAATAAAAAAAACTACAAGTTAACAATATAATATGTTTACCTTTTTCCATCCATTAACGTCGTATTGTGGTGGCCATGCACCATTTACTGACTCCGTTAGTTGTTGCCATAGGGCAACCACTGTTGGCTAGGTCTGGTTATTTCTCCATAAACTCCATGATAATGGTATTTTGTGTCCTATTTTTATACCTTCCCCTAAAAATAAAAACTACAATGACAAAATATGGGTGATTCCTTGGAAATAACGTTTTTTCGGATGGTGAAATTAGTTAGTTAGTTAGTTTAGTTTTTAACATACCTCGGATGTGATTTTTTTTTACAGTTTTTGTTTATATATACTACTATAGTGTATACCAACATCTATTATACTACAACAATTTAAAACATTAATCAATATATTTTATACTATAATTTTCAGAATTGGAACGATTCTGACATCCACGGTATAGACATTTCATATTTAAATTGACTTCATTCTATGCCCAATTGACGTGAGATAATTTCCTTTGAAAATCACATTTCGATGACTAAATATCGAACAAATTTCGTCACTAGGAGGGCGAGTATTATATTGCGCAATAAAAAAGCGGTACCATGGTATTGACTGCTAATTTTGTGACTTACCCTTCGTAAAGAAAACACTTCACTCCAATCGATTCAATGTGGATAAATCTGTCAGCCATTGATGTAAACATAACATTTGATATACAATGGTCGAGTTCTCACAGCGAGGGCGCCTTTATACCCATCCAACATGGCGCCACAGCGGTAAAACGTAAATGTACGATATTAGGCAAAAATGCGTGGACAAAGTTTAGATCTTGTTAGTCGGGCCTAAATAGGAGATTTACGCTCGGTAAATACATGAAAATATCCTCTATCTAGGCAATTTCAATGACCATAAAAAAATATCAATCCATCCTGCGAAATGAGGGAGTGAATATAGTATAAACCTTGATTTTTATGAAATGGACACGCCACGGTTCTGATATTTTCATTAGTTTCTGTATGTTTCTATCGAATAAGCGCGACGCAGGTGAGAATATTGTTGTGGAAAATCTTGTGTACAATAAAAGTATTGAAATTACGCGATTATTTATTTGCCGTCCCTTAATTACATGGAAATAAACGTGATGGACAAAGAAAACGTTATTTCCAAGGAATCACCCATATATATTTTTATTAAGCAAATATTAAAAGAAATCAATTCACTTATATTTTTATAAAATATCCAGGAGCAAACAAATAACAAACTAAAAGCGTGCAAATTAAAACTGACAGCTGTTAGCTGCTTGGTTTATTTCCAATAACAACACCGATAACATTGGTTTCTGAGACACCTAAAACCGAAATTCTAGTTCGAACATAAAACCGATAACATTGGTCTTCATGACACTAAAGCATTTTTTTGTCGTTTTCAAAACCAATAGTGATAACATTGGTTTCTATGACAGCCCTGAATGTATAGAAACGATTACGAAGAAAAGATGAGAACAACATTAAGAGACGGGTGGACTAACAAGACTTTACGAAGAGATCCAAGATCAACCTTACACCAAAAAGCAACAAATTTGGTGGCGCTCTCAATATGGAAATAATCAACAAAAAAGAGAAACTGATGATGACATATACTGCAACGGCACCAAGGTTTTATGGACTGTCAAAAAATACACAAGGCCAACATACCCTTGCTAACAATCTGCTCATTCGGGTGGCAATGAAATATATGGAGGAAAATATATTTTCGAATTTTAATAAACCCCAGGGATTCTTGTTCCTTATGGTATAGATTCTTGTTCCTTATGGCATAAAACTGACTTGATGACAATTTGAGCCGAATCGGACAACTCTAAGACGTGCCGCATTTTAGTCAAACTTTTCGGATTTTGGCAGATTGGGTGAAAATTCGTATACACTAGAAAATCTTCATTCCTCGGTGCACTTGAAAAAAAAAATCTCATATTTAATTAGTTTAACCTGAATAAAGTTTGAGTAAAATGCGACCACTCTAAGGGTTCCAATTTTTAATTTGAAAAAATCTTGGCGATTTTTCCTCGAGATAGCCTACTTTGCCGCACGACAATACCATGAAACCGTTGCATGAATATATCGTGTTATAGCTTATTGGAAGCGTATAGACTTCTGCTAGAAGGTATTGGAATCCAAGTTAAATATTTTTTTCATTTCGTTACAATTTTTGGGAAAAAAAACCGAAAAACCCAAATTTTCATTTTTGTTAAAAATTTCAAATATTTTCAAATTCACAATTGGAATCCTTAGAGTGGTCGGATTTTACTCAAACTTTATACAGTTTATATACAGGTTAAACTAAATAAATGTGCAAATTTTTTTTCAAATGCACCGAGGAATGAAGAGTTTCTAGTGTAACGAATTTTTACCCAAAATGCCTAAATCCGAAAAGTTTGACAAATTTTCACCAAGTCAGTTTTAGACCATAAGGAACAAGAATCCGCCTGGAGTTTATTAAAAGTTCCGAAGTTGTTTTTCATTCCACCCTACTGCTCATGGATTAACACTCTAAAAATATGTGGTTAATACTTTGAAAACGTTGACAGTGGACTCCAAATATAACATAAAAGGCGCAATTGAATTTAACTCTAGACGGGTAATCATATTTTATATACATTAAAGTTAATCTTCATCGATTCGACGAAGTGCTACTTTACTTTGAAATTGTTAATGAATAACGTAGCGTACAAGTCCTGCACACTATCTTAAATCATTACTAGACTTTAGCAGAAGTGAAAACTCACAAGCCATACATTTGTTTTTCAGAAATTCGCTCTTCAGTCTATTTTTGCGAAAAATTTAAAAGGGCAACAGTGTTCGTCGAATCGACGAAGATTACCCGTCTAGGGTTAAGAACAACGTGAACACACATATGCGACGATAAAGAGATGGCCTATTTCGATGTGGTTTCATTCTTTCCGAGCAGACCGGTGGAACTCGCAATAAACACAATTGAACGACAGTGGGACAAAATTACAAAAAGGGCCAGAAATTCCAAAAACAATATTTATGGCCATTTTGTATCAAGGACAACAGTTATTTCATATATGACGGCACATTCTATAGCCAGTCGAAGGGTATGCCAATGAGATCGCCAATATCACATATAACTGCGGGCATTTTAATGGAGGTGATTTTGGGCAAATTTATGGAGAACATAACGCACAAACCCAGACTACTCACCTAATACGTAGATGAAATTGTTAGGAAAGAGGAGATCGACAACACATTGAACGAGCTGAACAAGTGTAATAGGTATCTAAAATTCATGAAAGAGGGAGAAAGCATAACAGTATCTGGATACTCTAGTCATTAAAAATAGCAACACGTTAAATCTGACTGGTATCAGAAACCCACTGCTTCGGGAAGACTTATCAACTTTCACTCCAAACACCCGAAGGCGATAATTCTCACCACAACGCAAAAATGCATTCGGAGGGTCTTCCACATTAGTGACGAAGTTTTCCACAGTTACTATAAAAGACGAATCGCACAAATATTACTGACTAACGATATTCCGCTACATACCATTAAATTTATCTAAGATAACTTTTTGTTGCCATTTCTTGAAATTGAACATGTGGCAACATTTTCGTTGCTCAAGTCGGAATTTAAGTGGGAAATTGAAATGCCACTTAATATCGCTTAGCGGTCCCGTACAAATTAAGCTAGAATTAACTTTACCGGGGTAAAACAAACACACTGAATATTATTGAATTGGTTTGCAAAGAATGTTTGGAAAGTTTTTCCAGATGAACTTGAAATCCCCAATGATAATAAGAGCCTGGGGCAACAGTTCTAGTTATAATATTATCTTTCCCACGCATTAAAAGTCCCTCTACACTTTTTGGCACAACGATATTTGCAGAATTGATAATTTAAGAATTCCATATACGCATTCGTGTGTTGGACAGAATGTCTGATACTCACTCACTTTGTCACTATTTCGGCCTACACTTGTTTGTGCTATTCCTTCGCAATTAACAAATTTAATTTCTTCCACATTTTGTACTGTTGCATTGGTATTTTTTAACTTTTTCAATATTCTTTCATCTCATCATTTTAACTTACTAATGTGAATTTCACTGGCTTTGGTTTAGGGATGCCAGATTTAAAATCAACAAAAAAGTACATCGAGGAAAATAATGCAGTACAATTAAGAAAATAAAAGTAAATTTTCTATTATTTAAAAATCATAAAGTTCAGTACAGAAATATAAAATTTTAAGTTAAAAAATAAAGCAAAATCAGTACTTAAAGTAACAATTTACAAATTAAGGATAAAAACGAACAATCTAAGAGACCACAAATACTTTTTTTTAAATAAAAACTAGTCAGGTGCTTCACATTTTATTTTTAAAAGTAAAAAGAGTGCAATCTATTCTATATTAAAATTTTTTAATGCTGAATATAACCTCCTTGTTTTAACCATTTAATAATCAAAGATCTTATTTTACAACTTTTTAAACGAATTACAAATATTTATAGATTTTGTGGGCTTGATTAACTATTCCGTTTTTACCATTTTCTGTTTTAAAAAAGTGTACAAACTCATTACAAGTGTAATTAGTTTTTTAATTCGTTTTCTAAATTTTGAATTATAAGTTTATTTAGTTTGTTCCTCCAAAAATTAAACATCAAACTGAATATTCTTTCACATGCCGCATAGAAAGATTTACAGATATTTCCGAAATTTGGAAATGACCCACTTCTAGGATCTCTTTCCATTTTTCTTCGACGGATTTTAGTTTTGGAATATTTTCAGAAAAAGCTTTTAAGGATATAAATTCATCTAAGTGTTGATCCAAGCCAGTTTATTAGATTGAATATAATTCCATAACGCCACGAATAAAATGAAATAGTTGAATTAAGGTTAAAAATTTAGAGTTATTCAAATTTGTTATTTTAGTAAAACGGTATTCTATGTTAATACTTATATACGATTTTTGGTATGAATAAGAAGTAACATTTTCGTATTTATTATTGGCATAACAAAAAAAAAGTGCAAAAAGAAGTACAGAGGCTAAAAAGAAGTACTTTTGCGTACTTCTTTAGGTGCTATGCAGTCAGAAGTACAACTAGTAAAAAAAAGTACGCGTACTGCTGAAAACAGTACGTCTGGCAACCCTACGTTGATTAGAAACACTTTCACCTACGTTCACGTTTGCAAACTGAATTTGAGGTCTATTACACGATGCTATAATTCGTTCTGGCACTTTTCGTTCTAAGGCAAGAGGTGTAGAGAAGTAAGGAATGAGGAAAAAATCGCACGATGTGCCATGGTATTGTGTATCGAGGGATTTTTTTTCAATTGCGTGTTATTACATTTTTATACAATTTTTTTTGATAACAAACAAAATATAACAAATATACCAAAACATTCACAGTGTTTACAAATCAATAACACCGAAGTACACAAAATACATAACAAAGAAGAATGTCAAAAAAATGCAAGCATAGATATTATGATAATTCAACGTGTAATAGCTCGATGAATTACGAAGAAACTTTAAAAGAGAACTGAAAAATATCGCCGCACGAAATGGCATCGTGTAATAGAGCTCTTTAAATGATATTAATAAAAATGTATCCTCCAATTAAAAAATCACTTTCAACTCCGTTGACGATTGCAAAACAATAAAGCATGAGATCAATAACACGTGCAGTCATAATAGTAACAGAACAAAAGAATTTTGTTTAACGGGATTACAACCGACAACATCGGTTTGTTGTTGCATATTTACACATGCTACTTCACTTTTAATTAGATATCTTCAATATGACTCCCAAAGCACCGAACAAGAAGGCAAATCGGAGATCAATCAAGTTTTTTCTCTTCCAGCACAAGAACTACCAAACATTTTTTCTTATTCATTTGTAACTACACATGCTACTTCGCTGGCAATTATAAACTAGAGCTGCGACATCGACATCGATGTTTTGAAAACATCGAGTACTTTTTACATCGATGTTTTAGTGCCGATGTTTTTCCAACATCGATGGTTTATATCGATGTTTTTTTGTGTGACGATTGTAACAAATTGCCTTAATATAAGGAAATATAAACCATAAAATATTAATATAAACATTCATTAAAAAACTTTGCTAACGAACACACATGTCTGTAAAAAGGGTGTTTTGCAAGACACTTCGATATAAAATGTTTATTGCAAACCACTTTTCTAGACAACAATTTAATCCAAGACACTTTTCTACATCAAAGTGTCATGCAAGACAATTTTCTATATTTAAGTGTACTGTAAGATACTTTTCTATATAAAATGTGGACTGCAGAGTATTTTTCTATAGAGTGACCTCAAATTCAAAGAAGTTTCTTACAATATACTTTTATAGGGAAATAGTGTCCTGGAGTACACTTTATGTAGAACAACATTTAGTTTTACTAGAAAAAGTGGCTGAGAACATTATGGATGTGACTTAGAATAAGCTATGGAAAAATATGTACATAAAGGGTTTGTCAATAAGAGCGCTACAAAAGTTTTTTTAAATTAAACAAACCCGGTTTTAGATACCAATGAAATTCTTCATTCCTGTGAAAGTACGTTCGATGCCATTATGTATGGAACTCGATTTCTTTTGCATGGCCACCACGGGCACGCTTGCAGAAGTCCAGACGCTGAACCAAATTTTCGACGGTTTTCAAGCATAAATTGGCCGATACTGCTGCAATTTCACGGTCGATATTCGTACGAAGTTCATCAATCGTCGCTGGTTTGTTGGCATAGACCATAGACTTGACGTAGCCCCACAGGAAATAATCTAACGGCGTCAAGTCGCACGACCGAGGCGGCCAATCGGCTGGGCCATTTCGTGAGATAACACGTTCACCAAACTTGGTTTGCAATAAATTGATTGAGACATTCGCTGTCTGGCGCCGTCCTGTTGGAACCACATGTCCTCCAAGTCCATATTATCCAATTGGGGCCAAATATATTCGGTTATCACTTCACCTGGCAACCCTAGCTGTGTTCGGACGTGTTAATTTTGCGCTCTCTATATCTTATGTAATTAATAGAATATTTGTTGATTATTTGCGTATCTTTAATAGTGATTGCGTGCTAAAATTTGTTATTAACGTTTGGTAAACATCAACCATTGGTTGCATTTTAAATTGTGCTCTATTATATCAATTTGTCCTTAAATTCTCGGTGAACTTTTCTGTGGTGATTCCAGTATTATTGCTATTTGTTTTTGTTTTTTTTTTCTTTGGTAAGCTGATATTGTTATTGTCTTTTTAGACTTGCCACTTTGTCAGTATCTCTCTGTTTGCTGTGATAGAGTTTTAAATTTTCTTCATTCTTGTTGCATACTTTTAGGCATTGTCGTATTTTTTATTTTTTTTTTAAGTGTTGTCAATATGACTTGTATAGCAAAAGGTTGCAAAATTAATAGTTCAAAAGAGCGATTAATATCATGTTGGATATGTGATAATGTTTCTCATTTGTGTTGTGCTGGTTTCAATGGGAGACATTATGATGTCATTTGCGACAGGAACAAAGGTCTCCGTTGGTCTTGTTGGGATTGTAGGCAATTAGATATTGATTATTATAAGCTATTTAAAGAAGCTAAAAATGGTGTATCAGAATTTAGAAAGATTTTTGAGCCAATGAGTGGAAAACTTTCTAGATTTGAAGCATTGTTTGAAAATTTCGATTTTTCTGTAGTTTCGCCTAAGAGGAAAAAATCTTCTTTGACGGTGAATGATAATGAAAGGAATATTAACAGTTCCGTGGATAGAAATCTTATAAGTCTGCTGTCGCCGGTGGGTGACATAATAGGACCTCGACCGGAAAATTTCGACTCAGTAACTTCTGTAATTCGGGAAAATACTCTTGTAGTTCAGGAAAATACTGGCGCTGATATTGTCAATGATATTGGTCCAATTTTGTCACAGACCTCTGTGGCAAGTGTTGGTACTGTGAATTCTTTTTGATATATTAGTGAATAGATCTTTTTGGCCTGAGGGTACTTTGGTTAGAGAATTCGTTCATAGGGATCGTGTTCGATCCGATGTAGAGAAATTGCCACCTAGAATTGTCGTCCCAAAAAACTAGATACAACTCTGTCAGTGTTATATCAAAACGTTAGGGGACTAAATTCGAAATTAAGAGATTTATATTTGAAAAGTTTTGGTTGTGGATACGAAGTCATTGCATTTTCTGAGACATGGTTAAAGGAAGGAGTCAATGACTCTGAAATTTTTTGTGCAGATTATCAAGTTTATAGGAAGGATAGGGTAGATAAGATTGGTGGTGGAGTTCTTATTGCTGTCCATAACTCCATACCTTGTGAGTTGGTTGAATTTGCGTATTATGCAGATGCTGAATTTTTATCTGTGTGTTTATCACTTAATGGTAGAAAAATTTACGTTACTTGTTCATATATTCCACCTAACTCTAATATTGACTTGTACATGCACCACTTTAGATTTTTACACGAAATTCACGCTGGTCTTTCGCCTTGTGATGAAATTCTTTGTTTAGGCGATTTTAATTTGCCCTTAGTGTCTTGACGATTTAATTCCGAATCTAATTGTCTACTTCCCTACTCTACATCTAATTCTGCTAATGAATTCCTTGAGGCTATGTCGGGATTATGTTTGAATCAAATTAATGATGTCTCTAATTGTTGTGAGAGAAGTTTGGATTTAGTATTCTCTAGCTCCCTAGAATTTTCTTTACGTGGTATTGATCCCCTAGTTTATCCTGAGAATAAATATCACCCTACATTAATTGTGCATTGTAATATTCCGATTCTCATTGTCGGTAATGGAACACATGCTACAAATTTGAAATTATATAACTTTCGTCTCTCTAATTTTCCTATCTTAAAGTCAACTTTATATGATACCAACTGGTCTAATAGTGATGACATTGAATTGCAGGTCTTAGATTTGTATAATACTCTCGATAATGCTTTCTGTTTATCTGTTCCCTTGGTAACTGATGGACCAATATCTGGTCCACCTTGGTGTACTAAAGAACTGAAAAGGTTGTAGAATGTGAAAAGTAGATTGTATAAGAATAATGGTTCTGTGGTAAATTATGTCAACTACACAGTAGCCCGGAGTAAATATAATTTATCGAATCAGAGGTGCTATTCGAATTATATTACAAGGATGAGGTCTAAGATTAAGACAAACCCTAAATGTTTTTTCCAATTTGTAAACTCCAAGAGAAAGGTTCGTGGATTTCCAACATCGATGAAATATGGGGACATTGAGTCTTCGGATGATTCCGAAATATCTAATTTATTTTCTGAATTTTTTCAACGAACATATTTGTCTACTTCATTTAATACCGATTATCCCTACGAGCTCCCAATGTATGAGGCATTCACTAATTTAACTGTTAGTGAAGATGATGTATTAAATGGTCTGAGAAGATTGAAGTATTCTAATTCGCCTGGCGTCCCTGCGTCGGTGCTAATAGTATGTGCTGATGAATTATGCATTCCTCTCATGAATATTTTCAATAAGTCCCTTCGTTTAGGTTATTTCTCATCTTTATGGAAGAGGAGCTATATCATTCCGTTATATAAGAACGGTAATAGACGATGTGTTGATAATTACAGGGGAATAGCTAAATTAAGTGTTATTCCAAAGTTGTTTGAATATTTAGTAACTCAGAAGATTATTCGAGCGGTTTGCGCTGTCATTTCACCCTACCAACATGGTTTTATTAAGAATAGGTCGACTAGTACAAATTTATTGGAATTAACGTCCCATGTTTTTAAGGCTTTTTCCAATCGTTGTCAGACTGATGTCATTTATACTGACTTTAGTAAAGCGTTTGACACTGTTGTTCATGATCTCCTCATATTTAAATTAGATAAGTTAGGATTTCCTCCAGGTCTATTGAAGTGGATATCTTCGTATCTTACAGATCGTACACAGCGAGTTATGTTTAGAGGTTGTTTGTCTTAAAACATATTTGTTACATCTGGCGTTCCCCAGGGAAGTCATTTAGGACCCCTTCTGTTTGTTTTATATTTATATGATTTACCTTCAGCTATTTCGTTCTCGAAGATTTTAATGTACGCTGATGACGTTAAACTGTTCTTGTCATTTAAAAACTTGGATGACACCAATCGATTACAGTCTGACCTTTCCAGCTTGGTCAAATGGTGTACTATTAATGGTATGTCCTTGAACTTGAAAAAATGTAAAAAACTGTCTTTCTCTCGAACATCTATAATGCCTTGTGAGTATACTGTTTGATCTTACATTTTGGAAGGAGTAAACTCTTTCATGGACTTGGGTGTAGTATTAGATCAGAGACTTCGATTTCATCTTATCTATTTTGGGATTCATCAAAAGGTGGTCTAAGGAGTTTGCTGACCCATATATAACGAAAAGTCTTTTTGTTGGTCTAGTTAGGCCCTCCCTTGAGTATTCATGCGTAGTTTGGAGCCCATACTATAACGTGTATATAGAGAGAATTGAGTCAATCCAGAAAAAATTTCTCTTATTTGCTTTACGTGGTTTAGGCTGGAATCAATCGGAAAATTTACCACCTTATGAAAACCGTTTAAAACTTATTGACCTTCCTACACTTGAACGAAGGAGATATATGTTAAGATCTATGTTTATTATAAAATTGATAAACGGTCAAGTTGATTAAAAATTTTTTCTCAGTAAAATTCGTTTTAATATACCATCTCGCGTTACTAGAAATTTTCGTCCTTTAAAATTGTCTGTCTCAAGATCTAATTACGATTATTATAACCCGGTCCGCACTCTATTTCTTCTTTATAATGCTCTTTATATTTATCTACCGTTTTTTGAACCATTAGCCAGGGTGAAAAAGTATATTATTTACGAATTTACACATGCTATGGTTGCCAGTTCATATCATTCGAATCGTTAAATCAATGTAACGCTTGTAATGCCGTTAGGATTGAATAAAGTCGTTGCATTTTATTACCTCAATTCTTTTGCCTGCAAGAATCATTTCTCCGACGATTCTTGAGTTCTATATGCTGAATATATATGTTCCTGGTTGCTGAGAATTTCTTCTACTGATGATGTCGTGTCCAATTATTGCTGCTCCTTATTCCTGTTTTCCTGTTGAGTTGATAGCACAGCGTCTTCTAATTACATTTATTTGGTGTTGTTCCTGGTTTCTTGATATTTTTCCTGCTTCGTAACTCTGGTGTTTTAATGTATGTTCCTGGTTCCTGGACTGATGATGTCGCGTCTAATTATTGCTGTTGCTTTTCCTGTTTCCCGTATTTCTACCGATCCTGTTCCGTTAAATTATTTGCTGTTGTTTATTGATTTCGTTGTTTGCTGGTTTCCTGTATAATGTCAACTCGATATCATGGCGTCTTTTTATTTCGTCTATTTGGTATTGTTCCTGGTTGTATTGGTGTTATTTGTCCTGCTCCGTAACTCTGATGTCTTAACTTATGCTCCTGGTTCTTGATTTCCTGCTGCCTGTCTTCAGATTTATTCCTGATTTTATTGGTGTTGCTTTTCCTGCTTTGTAACTCGGGTGTTTTAACTATTATTTATACTGCCAACTCAACATCATATCCCATATGACGTATTTGCTGTTAATCAATGTATCTCGAATGCTGGTTCCTGTTTTTTCCCGCTTGTCTTTTTGTTTTTGTTCCTGATTTCGAATTCTTCTCCTTCATCTTGTTCCCGGTTCCTGCTTCCTGATTTTGCTGTTTCCTTATTTTAAGTTTTTATTATATTAATTTTGTTTTGTTTTTAATTTCGCTATTCATATGTATTTGCTGTTTCTTGTTTCCTTATTTTAAATTTTTATTATATAAATTTTGTTATTTTTAATTTTTTTTTTTTTATGCTAAACAATACATTTTTTTTCTGCTCAATGTTTAAAATATTATTTAAATTTTTTATTTTTTTTCTTCTTTGTAATTGTATTTATATATTGTATTTATAAGATATTTTTATTTGTAAATTTTAGTTTAAGATGAATTTTGAAAAAATTATTCCATCTCCAGCTGGACTTATTTGTAGCGGAGTAAATAAATAAATAAACAAATAAAAAATAAATAAACGGTAGCGATTCGCATTCACAGTAATGTGCCGGTCTTGATCATCACGGGAGAAGTACGAAGAATACCCCGCACTGCTAAATCAACCACAGTGATATTATATTAGGAATTTCCGTTTTCGAAAAAAAACATTCATTTGCAGATGTTAAATTATATTTTCAATTTATTTTGACAATTCAATAGAGAATGACAGTTACTACTTTTATTCGGTAAAATTCTTCGACTAAAAAGTTGTAAAAGCGAACGCCATGTTTTCTGTTCTCTCTTAAATGTTCATGGTACTTTTACTATTTTCTTGAGTACGGGAACGCTTTTTCGAGTAAAAGTGGTAAACCTAGTAAGTTGTAGTACATACGGGAACAGAGCTATTACGATTTTCAATTTAAATATCGGCTCGAGGTCAAAGGTATGAAAAACGAAAACGAAGTTTTCTAATTTTCCTTTTATCACAACTTATTTTGATTCCAATATTTCGATCAACTTCGTTGATCATTTTCAAGGATATTATGAGGTAACAAAAAGTATCTGGCGGTCTTTGCTGCAAGCTTTTGTCAACGATGACTGTTGAATTCGAAAACAAAACTTCTTGAGTCGATTTTATTTGTGTTTTATTTAACAACCCACTTATTCGCAAAGCGCTTAAAAACAATTTGTCGCTTTCTTTCCTTCGTTGCCCGTCTTAGGTTATTCTCTCGAACAGAAAATAATTCACTGCCATTAGTTTGCAACGTATCAAAGGGCTAAGTACACATGTACATATGTAACGGGTTTTTCAATAAGAGCGCTACAAAAGTTTTTTTAAATAAAACAAAACCGGTTTTAGATACCAATGAAATTCTTTATTTGTGAAAGTACGTTCATGCCATTATGTATGGAAGTCGATTTCTTTTGCATGGTCACCACGTGCACGCTTGCAGAAGTCCAGACGCTGAACCAATTTTCGACGGTTTTCAAGCATAAACCACAGGAAATAATCTAACGGCGTCAAATCTCACGACCGAGGCGGCCAATCGTCTGGATCTGGGACCAAACTTGGTTTCCAATAAATTGATTGTGGCATTCGCTGTATGGCTTGTGGCGCCGTCCTGTTGGAACCACATGTCCTCCAAGTCCATATTATCCAATTGGGGCCAAAAATATACGGTTATCATTGAACGGCCCATAAACCGCACCAAACCGTAATTTCTTCGAGATGCAATGATGACTCATGGATTACGTGTGGATTGCAGTCTGACCAATAACGCATATTTTGCTTATTGACGAAGCCATTCAGCCAGAAATGAGCCTCATCGCTGAAGATGATTTTTCGATGAAAATCCGAATCATTTTCAAGTTGTTGCTCAGCCCAATTCACGAACACACGACGCTTATGGTAGTCAAGCGGCTTCAGTTCTTGCGTCAGTTTGATCTTGTAAAGATGTAGGCCAAGATCTTTTCGCAAAATTCGCCACAACGACGTCACAGAGATGACCAACGCTTGAGAACGACGTGTGAGAGACACATTTGGGCTTTCTTGAACTGAAGCCTGAGCGGCAGCAATATTCTCGACACTACGGGCACTTCTTTGTCTCACTGGCACGGGAACAATTTGTACTGTGCCTGTGGATTCACATTTTTCCACTAGACGCTCAATTGTTGATCTGGTAGGACGATTATGACGACCATAAATTGGACGTAGCGCTCTTAAAGTTGAGGCCACTGACTCCAAATTTCGGTAGTAAATTTTAATAATTTCGACTCGTTGTTGGCTCGTATATCTTTCTATGATGAAATGGCAAACCTTTCTGAAGAGAAATGTCAAAAGAGCGGGAAAAAATATGGCGTCGTTTGCTGTCCCTATCGATTTACTTTTGTAGCGTCTCTGTTGAAAAACCCGTTATATTCCGAGATACACTCCGCTTCACTTATTTAAAGGCACTAAAAATTCCATATTCAGCAGCCTGTATCTTTTGCAATTTGTAACCGAATGCAGAATTTTAAAATGGAAATGGAAGCTAGACATCTTGATATATAAAAAAGATCATGACAATAGTTGTTTCTTAACCAAAGAACTTTTTTCAGCAATTTGAAAAAAACTCCTAAAATGTGCTATTTTTTTCGCTCACTTGAATAAAGGCACTTAAACTACTTTTAATGAAAAACAGTTTTTCTTGTTTTTTAATTTATTTTACTTTATTTGAGAACTATTAGTAATGGGTACAACCCCCTTTGTTAATAAAGAGAATTTATGTAATCCAACGAAATTTGATTCCTTAATGGCCTGATTTGTCATCAAATTGTCTACCTCCTTCATAGACCTTACGAGATAACCAACCACACACATTTTCGATAAATTCTAGATCTGGCGAGTAGGGCCATTCAAGAATATAAACATTTTGGCTTGCAATGAACTCCTTTACTACTCTGGCGTTGTGTATAGGGGCATTATCCTGTTGCAATATCCAAGATATGGGACCAAATAGTTCACCGAACTTCGGAAGAGCCGATTCCAATAACGTTTTATAGCTTGCACCAGTCATTTATGCACTTTGAAATTCAAGATCGATGGTGCCATAGTACGTAATAGCACCCCACACCATAGCGCCGCCCTCTCGGCTGTGATGTCGGTTCAAAAACCGCTTTTCTTCGCGCATATCATGGAAATAATAGCTGTAGCCATCAGGCCCATACAAATTAAACTTCTTCTCACCCGTAACTACAACGGGTGAGACTCCAGTCATTTACATGCGAATTGAAGCCGCTTTTCCTTACGAGGAGCATTAAGTGGCAGCTTTTTTTTTTTGTAATTTCAGGTATTTAAGATACTCACAGCTCTTAATTACTCTGCGTACTGATGACTTGCTCGCTTCCACTCCAGCTTGAGCTCTTATTTTTGACAAGGATAAGGCAGAATTAGAAGCAATTCTGAAGATTTTTCATTTCTCATACGTAGACAAAGACAATGAAACCCGTCCTTTAAAATGTTTTCCATACCCCTCAGGGTCCTTGATGTAATTGTCGACAACTGTTAGGTTCCGTCCAATTTTTTTAGCTATTGCACGGTTAGAATATCCTTCAGAACGGTAAAAATCGATTTTAGTTTTTTCCGAGCGATTTAAAATTTTTTTGTTTTGACATTTTGACTCGTAAAATGCTTAAGATGTAATAAATTGTACTAAGCAAACGCTCGCTACAAAAAAATCATCGTGTACTTTAAAAATAATAAAGTGCCTTTATTCAAGTGAACCAAAAAAAAAAACACATTTTTGGAGTTTTTTTATAAATTGCTCAAAAAATGGTCTTTAGTTAAGAAACCACTATTGTCATGATTTTTTTTTATATCTCAAGATGTCTAGCTTCCATTTCCATTTTAAAATTCTGCAATCGGTTACAAATTGCAAAGGATACTGGCTGCTGAATATGGAATTTTTAGTGCCTTTAAATAAGTGAACCGGAGTGTATACAAGGGTGTATAACTACAAGGGTAGACACATTTTTTATAGACAAGTGTAGTCCAAAATAAAACTATCTGGTATTACACATTTTCTTCGAGTACATCTTTCTAACGAAATGTGTCGTGCATTACAGGAAATCGGAAGGAAGATCCTTGCCATGCTACACATCAATCTGGTGCTTTGACCTCTAACAGTGACACTATATAGGAGTTATGACGCTGATGGTGACTCCGTCCATTCGAGTAGGAGCCATACAAAATTCCCAATATGCAACAACGATGATAAAGATATCTCATATGGTCAAGTGTACTAGGCAACCCTTGAACAAAAAGTGTGACTGTGTCCGTCAATAAGTCCTCATTAGCCACATTATCTAGATGTATTGTATCATTCTGATATGAATGGTAGACCCTATGATACAACTTTTTACAAAAATGTGTATTCCGGGACAGTTCGTGTACATAAAGATGGTTAGCAAGGCACTGTTGTTATAGAAAATTATATTGCAACAAAATATACAACTTTACGCAGAAAAAAAACCCCTGGTGTTCTTGTATAGGATTACAAATTTGGGTAAATTGAATTAAGCATCCTGCGGAACCTTCGCCAGAGACAAAAGATAAAACACCACAGATTTCGAAATTTACCAAGAGCAAGGCTTTTTCAACGCTACTTTTGTGGTGTTCTCGGCAAAAGTTAAACTTTTCAAAATTATCTGATATGGTTTAAACTTTTGATTGTGTTTTGATGGGCGTTTCAACCGCTGAATTTTCGGCATAAACATATCGTATGATTACTATCGTAAATCGCATCTTTTCCATTTATTGCCTCGCCGTTTTCATAAGCATAGCCGTTGTCGTTTATATCGTCTTCACGTTGCGATTAATATCCATCTATGTATATTCTCGAAAACATCGGGATTTGCTGTCGGGACCGATTGTAGTTAATTTAGAAATGATATCCCTCAAATCGAGCTGTTTTTTCGTCAAAGCTTCAGCAAAATGATATGCGTTTTTGGTTATCAGCGAACAATTAATTATGTACGTAAACAGTTCTTATAAACATAAAAATAAATTACAAATAAAATATTAACATAAAAATAGGTAACAAGTTTAACTTATATTAAAGTGGTGCCAAGTAATTTATACCTCACCGCGATGTGTTTTTTGTGTCCTATGTACATCTCGTATAAATGTTACACAAAAAAACACAACCTCTATTTTAATAATTTTAAAAACATTAGATACAATATTTGTATCTACAAATTTGGCTTTCTTGACAAACCACATACTCTAGAAAACACCTAGGGTGACCCGATAAGTCGGACTTCAAATTCGAACACAGCACACCGAAAAACTTTAGAAATAGAAATTTCAAAAAGCAGGTTCCGTGAAAATTTTCACCAGCTTCGATTCTACTTTCCAACCGTGGTATACCGTAATTGTTAACTCGAATTCAACGAAATTACGTCTTAAAAATAATAAAATCAACATTTCACCAAATATGCAACTAATTCAAACTTATAAAACTTTTAAAATAACCTCATTTTGTCGTACTCTAATTCTAGATATTTTGCCAACTTTGCACGATTGTAGTGACCAATTTGGACCATTTATTTTCTCATGGTTGGGGCCATATCCTCTCATGTTGATCAGCGAACCCAACATAGCACAAGATATATTCACTTCTCCGAACTGTGTTAACAAAAGTCTTCTGTATACGGCAGTAGATAATGGTACAGGAAACGGCCTTTTTGGTTTGAAAGGTATACATTGGAATTAACAAATCAGATTACAAATGGACCTAAAATTTACGATCATATTTACAGATCCCGGTTGGAGTTTTCATAGAAAACACTTGAATCCAACCTTCAGTCATAAAGTGTTGATAAGTTTTTTCCCAATATTTAACGAAGAAGCCAATAATCTTCTAAAAAGGTTTGAAAATTGGGTGAATAATAATGAATCTATTGATCTGCTAAGGACCTTCCAGGACTTTACATTGAATGTGGCGACAAGTAAGTACTTCTTGGATTGCATGATATAATGGAACAAATAGTAAATGTAATCTCTATTAGGAACCACAATGGGTAAAAGTGCAGCATTAGATGAGCCCGAATCCCAATGGAATTTGTTAAAGAGCTATCATTGGTAAGTAATAAGTTGATTGGACTGTTTCATTGACATATTTCACCTGAAAATAAACAGCATTGTCGAAAATATGACCGAAATGATTTTCTCGCCGTGGCTTAAAAGTAATTTCATTCGTAAGTTGCTCGGTATTTATGGACCCTATGAGAAGGCCAAAGGGAAAGTACGAAATTTTATAAGAGAGGTAAGACTAATTATTTTTATCGATTCAAATGAATTCATTTGTACCTTCAGCTTATAGAACAAAAACTGTCTGCTAGTGACCCAGGTTCTCAATCAGCCGGTCATAAGCAAATATTTATTGATTTGATAATAGACCACATGAAGCGGGGTTTATTTTCTAGGCAAGAAGTGGAGGATGAGGCGAATGTCATGGTTCTTGGGGTAAGTTATCACATTATTTTATTCTCAGTTGGTTCATATACAATTCAGTGTACTCCGTAGGCATTTGAAACAACTGCCGGTACAATTTATCATGCATTGGTGTTGCTGGCGATGTTTCCTGAGTACCAAACAAAAGTCTTCGAAGAACTGCTGACCATTTTCCCGGAAGGTGGAGACTTTGAAGTTTCTTACAGCAACATCCAGGATATGGTGTATATGGATATGGTTCTCAATGAATCCATGCGGGTTCTGACCCCTGTACCCATTGTGGCCAGGGAGACTTCAAACGATGTAAAACTTTCGAACGGCGTAGTGGTACCTGCAGGCGTCCAAGTAGCCATATACATACATCGCATTCATAGGCGCGTGGACATTTGGGGTCCAGATGCACATCTTTTTAATCCAGATAATTTCCTGCCATCGAACATGGCGGACAAACATCCGTATTCATTTATGCCATTTACAAAGGGCATACGGAACTGTATAGGTACGAAGGCTGCTATCTATCTTATCTGGTCGACATTGTTAACATTTCACTAATTGTTTTCAGGTTGGAGATACGGAGTATTATCAGCAAAATTAACTTTGGCAAAATTGCTGAGAAACTACAGGTTCTCAACTGATTTCCTGTACAAGGACTTGGAGTTCGTCGAAGATATCGTATTAAGATTAAAACACGCACCATTATTGAATATAGAAAAAAGGAATAGTTGAATAAATTAATATATTTTCTTATTGAAAATCGATTATTTTCGAAGCAAATGTTAGCATATTTTTAAAACTACACACTGGGAAAATATTAGTTGGAAATCAATTCAGGCGTTGGAAATTCCGTGATAGTCTATACCTTGATTAGAATTCATAGGGTAGGATTCTAAAAGTCCCGAAAGTGAACGTAAACGCAAAAAAGCTAACGCTAAAAACGATGTACTAAAGTAGAAAGTCAACATTTCTCTTGACTCGAATGCCTCCAAACAAAACGAGTGAAGCCTTAATCATTCTCTGATCTCTCTCTTACTCTCTTCACTGAATATTTCAATACACGTGCAGCTTTTTGATAGTGTTATTGTATATAACAGGGGTGGCAAAGATCCTTGACAGTCCGAGCCATTTTTCAAAATTTGAAATTTTTCGCGAGCCGCAATGAAATACGAATTTAAAAGGTATCAAAGAAGATTTTTTTTAACACAATTCATATTTATTGAAAACAATTTAAATATTAGAAATTAAACACATTAACTTTACTTCTCTTGATAATTCTTTAAAATTTGGTGACAGCATTTCTCAGTAATTCTCTGAGATGCGTCGTTAACACTGATCGGTGTTTGGATTTCATAAATTTTAAAGTGGAATAAAATGTTTCGTTGTTCCGAGTATGGAAATAATTCGACAAGCAGCCTTTTGTAATTCAGGATACTTCGTTTTCTGGTACAAATTTCCGAAATTTAGTAATCGACGTCGACTTGTATTTTAAATGGAGAGCATGACCTTCTTGCATCTCTATTAATTCTAATTCTCCAGATTTTTTTGAGTCATAATTATGTTGGGAATGGAAAACTCACCTTGACTTATGTATGCTAATGTCAAATGGATTCAGAAACAAATCAAGAGACGATTTAGAATATTTCAAGTCATGAAATCTATTTTGGAATTCCACTAATTTTCCTTCTAGCTTTTTTATATTGAGTTTTTCTTGTTTAATATTTTAACAAATTTTTTTAACAGTTTGAAAACTAAATATACACTGCAAGAGATCAGATATTATGTTATCTTTCTCCTCCAATTGTAAATTCCGTGTTTGCAAATGTTCCATGACATCATTCAAAAACATTAAGTCTTGTTACCACTCGTCATTTGTCTAATTCTGAATTTATTTCCTTATCTTCTTGAAATGCACTTATGGGATCAAATAAATATACAAAATGATTTAATACTTTGTAGCTAGATAACCATCTAACAATGCAAAAGAAATTAATACCATTTAGACGTTCTTCGTCCTTAATTCTATAAGGAAATATTTGAATTGTCGATTAGTTTTTGCATTGATGCGAATATAATTTACATTGAATCACCCACCCTATTTTCAAAATATTAGGATATTTCAAATATTTTGTAACGAGATGTTCTCTGTGAATTATGCAGTAAATAAGTATGAATTGTGGAATTTGAGAATCATCTGTTAAAAGCGCAATAAGACCTATTTTTTGACCCACATTGCCGGAGCTGCATCAGTTGCAATGCCTATAAGTTTCTTAAGAGGCACATCAAAAGTTTTCATTATGGAATCTAATGGATTTTTTAATGTCGAAACCGTGGGTTGACGAAGTCAGGTTAAACAAAACGTATCAATACTGCCAATTGCTGCAGATCTATGATATCCGCCGATTCGTCAAGGACTAACAACTTTGTGCAATGATGCATTTTTTGGATCTTAAAATTTAAGTGCATATTCCAAATTTCGTTTTCCACGAGCAATATTCCAGGCAGTAACAAAACTGGCGTCAGCCACATTATTAGTTTGATTGCTAAAGGTCATCAAAATTGACTGTCGTTTATTTAAATTTGATTTTAAAAAAGCAAGTTTATCTGATCTTAATTTGAAATTTGATGGATTCTGATTAGAAAACTGAGGATGATTGGTTTCATAATGTCGACGAGAATTGCTATCTCTATACATTTTAACCGTAAAATTACAAATACCACATATATAAGTCTACCAGAGTCGCTATCCCTCTCTTTAAGTTCTCTTGATGACGACGAGCTAGTAGGCTATATCATCGAGTTCGTATGTTACTCTTAAGTTAAACATAAAACGGACAGAAATAAAAGGGAATGCGAGTCGGTATATTACGAACGATTACGCCACTGTTTATGTTCGTCCGCGCAGTTTTCGATGAGTCATATCATTCTTAAGTTGGACGTAAATAAAATTTGTTACAATGTTGTACTAATCTTTAATATTTATTGTCAGTAATTTAAAAGACATTTTGAAACAAAAACGGAACTACAATAATTTTTTAAAATATAATAGAACAAAAATGAAAAGCGAAATCGGGTACATTTATCGAGAGCCACAAATATTGCTTCAAAGAGCCGCATGTGGCTCGCGAGCCGCAGGTTGGCCCCCTCTGGTATATAACTAGGGTTGCCACACACCAAAAGTAAAATTACTGGACACCCACCAAAAATTGCCTGGATTTTAAAAAAATTCCTGGACGAATAAAAAAGTAAGACATCAGTAGTAATATTAATGTTTTTATTTTATTAAAAAACATTTAATGATAAACAAAACAAAAGTAACATTTAATTCAGTCTTTATACGTATGTATGTATATACATGTTTCATATTTAAAGAAATCTATGTATTAAATACTCAGATTATTATATTATAAAAGTTAAGATAACAAAACAAAATCTTTAAAATTCAGTCTTTAGGATAATTGAAAAAAAAAATATTTGGTATTACTTTTTCCACAGGTATTTTGAGCTTTTTGATACAGAACTTAAAAGTTCTTTACCTTTAATTGTCATCAAATAGTTTAAAAAATCTTTACAATTTTCATCAAAATTTAATCTAATTAACAGTTCACCTTTTATAAGATCGAACGACATTCTATTCCTTTCCTTAGAATATAAATTATTAAGAATACTAAACGTTCTTTCACAAAATGCGTTACTAATAGGTATAGACAAAACAAATGAGATCAGCTTATACATATTAATTATATTGTTTTTATCACATTTTTTAAAAAAATAAGACCATATTTGGTCGGATGAAATATCTTTCGGCAATTGGTCATACACTTCACGAAGGCAGCAGTAATCTGTATATAGAATATCTTTGTTAATGGAATTTGATATTTGTAATATTTGTGGAAGCTCCGACAAATTGTCCCACGATAAAAGGGATTGCTTCAAATTTAAAAAAAAAGTCTTATAAAGTGAGTCCTCACCGAAGTCATAACGTTGGTCCAAATACGTAACAGCCATTTGTAGGAACTGATCAGCTTCTTGTTTAAAAATTTGAATTTCATCATGAGTGATGGCTTTAAAAAGAGCACTGACCTTGCTGCCATAAAAGCAATCTTTTAAACGCGTTTGAAGACTATTCATAAGTTTACTCATAATGGAATGTATTTCTAAGATATTACATGAATCACTTTCAAGAGATAATATGGCGGAGTTAAACTCTAGCATAATATTATGTATAAAATATAAATAGGCCTCCGACAAACCCTCTGAAAAACATTCTTCGACCTCATTGATAAGTTCATTACCTGTAACTCCATGTGACACAAATTTCCAGATAGCTTTCCGACAGTTTTTTTCTCCTTTTTGCAAAAAGTACCTTTTCACAGCAGGCCAGGAATGCAACAATCGGTCTAAAGCCGGCAAGAGCGAAAGCCATCTCGTGGGAACATGTCGAAGTAGATTTTTGTAGTCAATGCAAGCAAACTCGAAGCATTTTTTTAATTTTTCATTCGACAATGCTGAAGAACTGAACTCATTGAATGTTTTGATAACGATATCTTCTATATCAACGGAAAAAGCATTTAAAGCATATTTAATACAATTATTTATTTTATGGCAATTGCAATTTGCTTTTATGATTTTTTGATTCACTTCTTTCAGTTTTTGGTACACAGAATTATGAGCGCCGTAATTCACTGATGCATTATCTGCACTGTAAGCTGCTAGTTGATCAATGTGCAGTCCATTTTCGTTAGTTATTTTAATTATATTTTGAAATATATCTTTGGAAGCTTCATTCGGATCTTCATAAAAATCTAAAATTTTCTTGCATATTCCGGTTTCGGCGTCAAAATACTGAACGGCATATGGATAGGTTTTGATGTTTCATATATTTGAAGCATCACTGCCTACGGAGAAGAAAAAACTTTCTTTCAAGGCGTTAGCAACTTTTTCTTGGGAGTATGGGGCCAAAACGTTTCGCGTTATGGCAGCCGCTGTGGTACGTCCACAAGACACCTTTTTAGCAATTGCGCTATCGCAGTATATACCAGCACTTAGTTTCATTTGGCAGTCCAAACTACTGTAGCTAAGCCCATGCACAACATTGTGAAAAACACTTACGAGTTCAGCTCGGGAAATACTTTCATCTTCTTTAGACTCTACTGGCACAACGAAGTTAGCAATACTTCTTGATAATTTTTGAGATGAATCGACTTTCATATGCCGTTTGGTTTGCATATGTCTATTCAAGGCTCGGCTTCCTTCATATTTGATAGTAATATCAATTTGACAAAATTTGCAAAACGCTGTAAATTCATCTTTTCTTTGAATCCATTTGGAGTATTCTGCTAAATCACACCATCTGTCGCTAAAGCAAACTTATCTTTTTTTTTGAAGTTCCAGCCTCAGAGGTGGTTTCCATCCTTAGGTTCACAATAAGCAAATATGATTGTCGTTCTTAAATACAGAAATCTTATAATTTCTTTAATGCCAAAATAAAAACAATAAAAACTTACAATTTATTTGCAAATATATTCACACACCTTCAACAGCTGTACGCAGTGTTTATTTTGGGTTAAGTAAAGCAAATCAACACTGAGTGAAGAGTTTGAAGTCGATGGATAATAATCGGCGCCGGCTGCTTAATACATTCGTAGGCGGCTCAACTATCGTATTTACATAGCATTGTTCTAAATATTTCCTGGACATAAGTAATTTTTCCTGGACTCTGGACAAGATAAAAAAAAACTGGACAATCCAGGCGAGTCCAGGTCATGTGGCAACCCTATATATAACTATAGAAATTGCAACCATGTTCAAGTAAAACATAAAGCAACTATTGTATAGAGAAGAAAATTTACTCATGGAGTGGAATGCCAACAAAGAAAACGAGTGAAGCGTGTCGTTTCTCTGCTCGCTCTCTTATCCTCTTCGTTGAATATTTCAATACACGTGCAGTTTTCTGATGATGTTATTCTATCCAACTATAGAAATTCCAACCATACTTAAATAAAATTACATAAAGTATGTAAAAAGTATGAAATAATCATGCTATGACGCGAGAGAGACGTGCGTGCCAGTGGATTGTGATCCTGTATTGATTCTCTTTTGCGAGAGTTGCCAAATTACGCACATCTTCTTGTCGTCTCTGCCAACGCGAACGCCAAAGTCAAGATGGATTCATAGATGGTGAACGCATAAACACAGCTGATTTGCTTTGTTTACATTCTAAACCACTTCCGAACTGTCAAGTGCACATGTATTTTCTTTCTGTATGTGTTTGTTTACATTTATTGTTGGTATACGTATATGTTGGATTTGACACAGCGTAAGTGAGAAGCAAAAACAAAATGTATGTTGTTGATGGCATCAATTTTCCATCAGCTACGACAACACCTCCTGCATCTAAAATGAGTATTTTTATCATGGCCAAAGTCAAAAACTTGTAGTTTATACCTTCACTTCACTAACAACAATATTTAACGAATTTAAATATAAGTAGGTTGTGTTGTGTCGCAATGTCGAATGAACTTTCCAATCTATAATAAATTAGTTGTCTTTGAAAACAACACGTGTCAGTTGGCCGTCTTTAAAATTTATTAATACTTCTGTTTAATAATGTCTTAAAATCAACTGATGTCTTTAATATTTTTAAATATGATTATGATAGTCTTGCAACTTATTATTTATTTCAACTTTCCATTTGTAATTTTATGCAATAAAAATAAGTAAAAAAGAAGTTTTCAAATAAAAATCAGGCCAAGCCGCATGAAAAAGTTGAAAATAAATTTTTCTTCACACACAGAGGTGGACTCAGATTTTTTGATTGCGACATTTCTCTTCATTATTGTGTCTCTTCATGAATCAAATCAGTTAGTACCTCTGATTGATCATACTGAAATATATCGGTGATTGTCAGCGAATATTTTGATTGGGATATTTCTCTTGAATATTCTTTCTCGTCATGAATCTAATTTGATCATACTGAAATATATCGGTGATTGTCAGTCAGCGAATAAACATTTAGTCCACCTCTGTGTGTGAACAAAAATTCTTTGCTACTTATTTTATTTTCTGCCTTTTTCACGATAACTAAAATGTTACTTAATTCTAATTTAAATTAAGTTTCAAATTTCCTAACTTTGGTTGTAATTTACCCTATCTTTATTTTCGGTCAGTTCTGTTTTTCTTTAAAATTTGTTTTTTTTTGCGTCTTTACGAGTCGTGAGTTTCCAATTGACTGACTGTACTTCGAACACAATCCGAACAGATTCGATAACTCGAACTGTGGTTTACTAAGATTTCGGAATATTTGAAATTTTGAAGGCAGTTACGATGAGATGATTGGAAAATTTTTGGGTTTAGAACGGCGCACAGTGCGGCCGATTCCCGAAAAACTGGCCAAAACTCGAAAAATCAAGTAATTGATTCCAAATTTCTTACTCGGTGGTTTTCGGGGTCGCTGATTACGAATTTGATTTTAAAAATTTGAAAATCCACCCCCTTCCACCCCTCACGTGAAATAGCGTATATTCTAGAACATAATCAAGATGCATGTCAATTTATATGTTTTCGGGGTCGCTGATTACGAATTTGATTTTAAAAATTTGAAAATCCACCCCTTTCCACCAGAATTATGAAATTCAAAATGACGGATCCAATAAAGGCAATACAAACAGTTTTCAAGTTTCTTCGTGTACCTTTTTTGTGTTACTATTCAATAATTACAGGCAGACTAAATAAATATACTACACTAACATTTTTCAAATTTTCACCAAAACCTTTTATTAAATTTAAAAATTGTAGGTTAGTTTACTGTATTATTTAGATTATTTAGTTTTAATTACATAAAAAAAATTTCGTTATCAGCAAGATCATCAGCATCTACATCTGTCTCTGTCTCACTGGCCGAGCTACAATCAGTACTTTCCAACACTTCTTCCGCATCAATAGATGGAGACAACAGTAAATCAATTGTATCTGCTGACAAAGACTTCATCGGTTTTGCTGGAATGTATGGTTTCTGCAACTTGAAATGTATGGGTCAGAAGCTAATAAAAATCGATTAAACACATCCTCTATTGTTTTCTGACGATAGTTCTTTCTAGCGAAGTTCAGGCGATGGATGGCAAAAAATTTATTGCAAGCCTCTTGAGCATCTTCCGACATTTGTCCGATAGGCAAAACGGCATCTTGAATGATTTCTAGACCATGAATCAAAAGCTTATGCACTAAAGTTGGCATATAGTACCAATTATATTTGTCTACTATCATTCTAGCCAACTTTAGACTATACTGCCGGAAGTTTTCTATATTTATTTCATGTCCACTTGAAATGGCTTGCAGGATGGTGTAGAAACGATATATGATGTCCTGATCGACTGCCGTTATTTTTGCCGATTGTTGATATTTTTCAAAAAAAATGTCGTGCAGTGTTACCATCATTCGATGTTCCACATCCAGATTTAGGCTTGTCAACGTTTAACCCCATCTCTTTTTTAAACGCAGTTTGTATTATTGTTTTTCGGTTTTCAACAGACTGTTTTTCTTCTGGCCCACGAGCCTGCCATTTCTCGACAAATATAGCAGAAACTCGAAACATCTAATCCAACAATGAAGCGATGAAATGCCAAATTTCAAGTGTTCCGTAATAATGTCTGTTTGAAGCATTGCATCAATGTCGTTGAAATCTTTTGATGTGCACTTACATATATAACAACGCATAGCAGAAGTTGTATCTGTCAATGAGTTACACACTTTGTTGTCCCATCAACAGTAGCTTCAAACGTATCAAGATTTTTTATTTGATCTTCCACCTCGTCTGTTGTTTTTTTGTCAAGTCAACTGATTCCTTTGCACATTGAATTTTGATAGGTCTACAGTATCGTGGGGATGATGGTCTCGGATTTTTCCAGACTACTGCAGATTTCATTGTAGTAGTGTCTATGTGTAGAAGTTGCAATGGTACAAGAGAGATAAAAAAAATATGTTCGTCACTATCGTTTTCATCATCAAGCTTGTGCTTGTATTCATTATGGCCCGAGCTGCCATCGCCGCTCCACTTAACAATTAAGATTAAATTTTCACGTTGCTTTTCAGTTTTTATAACTTTCATGTGAAGTAAGATAATGCGACCACTTGTATGATTAAGAAGACTGCAATGTAACTGCTGCTTAATTTTCAGTGAATGACATACCTGTTGCAGGATAACACTGTAACTTTGCTTTTTGGATCTTTTTATATGCTGGAAGCAGCAGCTAATGTTCACTCTGTGATAATCCATGTTCTACATACAATGATAAAGCCTCGTTTTCAGTGAAAGGTACATAATTATTTGTAGACTCCAACGATTTCCTGTATCTTGCAGCTTTTGTAGGACTTCCTTCGGAAATATCACGTACCACTTTTGCAAAATCAATGTTTACTAGTTGCCGAGTACAAAAGGGCTTCTGTTGATACCTTTGCTCGTAATTCTTCTGTTTTTCTGCGTTTACTTCTTTCTGAAGATTCGGAGAAACTAAGTTCTCGGCGACCTGTTTTTGAATTTTTTTTCGTCATTTTGCGTCTCTCTTGGCTCTGTATTAGTTTTTTCCTTTTGGCTACCTTTTTTGAGCTCAGTATTTTTTTGTAACCAATCATGGTTTTTTTCAAAAATCTATCTTGTACTCTTTTGCTGCAATCCCATCTTTGTATCATTTTATTCACTGTATCACATATTTGGCTTTTTTCTTCATCTGATAACGTATGACGGGAATTCTCACTTTTCGATAAAAGGGTTTCTACTTTTGCAAAAATGTCCTGTTTGTCACTTTTTAAAATGTTTTTAATTTCATGAAATAATTTGAGCCTCGTCAAATCTCCTTCCATCGTATTACTGGAACCTAAAAAATAAATAAATATTTTTCTATCAAAAAAAAAACATATGCTAATAAATGAATCAAAAATTAATATTTTTAATTACTGTAACAAATAATCAGCAGAATAGTCTATTCCACAATTAAAATTTTTTTAAAGAGATGTATGTATTCTTTTCTTTAGTAATAACATGTTAAGATTTACGACATGCGACACGATAAAAAAAAAGATGAAATCAATTTATGCGCGTGTACTTTATACAACAGCAGAAAAAGCAAGAAGAAAAAAATAGAACATTAATTTATTAAGAAGAAGAAAACCAGTGGTGCCAGACTTGCGTATTGTCGTCCCAGAATAATCTTGACATAACCGAAATCTGATAAAATGAAAAGTTTGACATAATTCGTGTACACTCAAGTTTACGGTAATGTGACCGGTCTTGGGTGTGCGGTTGAGAGCATGGTGAAATAACGTAAGAGGTGAGCTCTTCCGAGTTGAACGCACCCACACACACACACACACGAATTTGTATAGAAACCTACGTTACTAATACAAGCAGATCCCCTCTTTAAAGTATAGGCTTTCACTGTTTTCTCCCATTCTCTCTTGGTATTTATTTCTTGTGCACATAAAATAGCATAAAAGCCAAGGTAGCAAGTGGTAGCAGCTGAATCTTATTTTATTCAGTAACTATTACTTTTTTGAGTAACCTCTAATAGGTCTCAAAGCAGCATATGACGGCGTTGTATTACTATACAGTTTGAAAACTCAAATTTTATAAAAAAAATTGCAAAAAAATTATCTACGTACTGCTGCAGCTAAAAATTTTGTGTCGAGGTATTGATATGTACCAAAGATTTCTCGTATTTTACGAACCTTCCGAAGATGATTCCATTTGATTTTGTTCAATTTTCTTCATTACAAAATCTTTCACATGTGGACAACTTTCACTATTCATCGACAGTAATAAGATGCTCAAACGAAGGCCACGTTGCGACTGAAAATACAGAGGATACTTAGGGTACAGGACGTTGCTATGAACGGTTTTCACTTCTCAAGGGATTACTGAAGCCAACCCAAAGACAAAAAAAACTCTATCTAGAAACCTTTTTTTCGACTTTTGGCCAGCTTTTTGGGAATCGGCCGCACTGTGTGGCACCAAACATGACTTAAAATGTCGGTAATGATGAGCTGAACAAAAACTTCCACGCAACCATGCTGCTAATTCCAGTAGTTGCGCAAGAAAATAGGCTCAGATTGCCTTCAGATGTAATGTAGAAAGAAAGATGTTTTCTACACATTTTCTACACGTTTTCTACATGGCTTCTGAAGACAATCTGAGCCTGAACTACTGGAGTCAGTTCCGTGGTTGCCTGGGAGTTTTGTTCACCTCATCATTACCGACATTTAGGTGCCGATCCGAATGCAAAAACTTTTCGAGTATCAAATCGTTGAAGTACTGTAACGGTTTTCTGAAATTCAAATTGTGGTTTAAGCAGCGCATTTTACCTGTATTCCAACTTGATTCCATATAACATGAAATTTCCCGATTTTCCACAGACTTTTCCCATTACTATGATGCACCGTCGGTGGTGCAATGGTAGTGTGCGCGGCTCTTGTGCAAGGGGACGAGGGTTCGATCCCTACTCCCGACCACCTTAAATTTCTTTCGACGGCGGTCACCTCGCTTGGTGACGGCGACACTATCGAGTATTTAGCCATGAAAAAAGCTTCTCAAAATACCGTTCGGAACCGGTGTAAAATTTTAGATCCCAACCAGTGAGAGTAAAACTAGAACGCGCACAGCTCACTGGGTGTGAGAAGCTCTCCCTAATCATTTCATGGGATGTATGGAAACCATTTTTTTTATGCATTTTTTTTAAAAATTTACATGAATGTAGAATGATTTACATGATTTTTGAAGAGAAGGTATTGATGCCAGTTGGTAGGAAAAATGATTCCGCATAGTTTATAAAAATTTTTTGTTGGAAAATTTTCCGGAAATTTTTCCAGAAAAGTGTAAAATTCTGAATTTTCCCTGAAACATATGTATCACTAATCAAATCGGTGAAAATTTTTCCGATGATTTTCCCACTTTTCCGGGTTTTCCATGGAGTTTTCCACAAAAGAAACTTTATGCAACTCATATCGCTCTATAACTTTGTCTCAGCTTGCAAAACGCTTCCTTGGTCGGAAAAACTCCGGAATAGCTTTTTACATGAACTCTCCTCGATATTTTCTGGGAGTTTTCGCCATTGTCTGAGAGAAAGTAATGATGCCAGTGGATGATAGGGAACTTGATCCTGCATAATTTAGAAAACTTTTTTTAACGGAAAGTCGCAAAATTCCGGCAACATTTTGTGAAAAAATCGGAAAACTCTGAATTTTTCTTGAAACGGATTTATCACTAATCAAATTGGTACCAAATTTTCAAATGATTTTTCCCGATGTTCCATGGAAATTTCTGGTTAAAATTTTGATAGATTCAATTGTCACGCGACATGAACCTGTGTGCCAAATTTCAGCTCGCTGTGATGACGAAAAGTGGGTCTACGAGTGTCGAAAGTAGTAAAAAAAAAAGAAATATACACATAAACAAATTCGTGTACGAGTTGAAGGGAATGGCCTCAACAAAAATAAGAATTCAATGAGAAAACAATGTAATTTTGATTTATTTTCGTAAAAAAATTTGAGCTCTGTCCGTCGATTGTATTTCAGCCAAAATTGGTAACCCCTTATAAGCAATGAAATGCAAAATAATTCTATCTGCCCATCCGCGATCGACATTTTTCTTTAAATTGTCCAATCGGGAAATTTCGAGGCGATTGAAAAGATCTAGCTGTGACTATTTTATGAAATACGGTGGCCTATATGCAAACACAAATCGACCAGGAAGGACACCGCTGATCAGCGGCAGCGACAAAAGAGAGATCAAAAGGGCTGTTGTTAAAGAAAACTTCAGCGATAATAATATTAGCATGGAGAAATTTGATTAAAACGATGGTCTGTTAAGATTAACTGTCGATTAAGAAAACTTTATTATTTCATTACTTATACAAATATTTTGGGGTTTATTCCGTAAATTGGTTGTTACGCTTTGAGTTCCAAATTAGAACTAAACTCAAAATGGAAGAAAACTTAACTACTCATTTCATAAGTTTTGGTACAAGAATATAACAGTAATTATTCACTAAAAAGAAATTGTTGATAATTGTAAATAAAAGGAAATAATGATAATCACAATGATTCTTAATAAAAGAAAAATATGTGATAAGAACAGAAACATAAATAATAAAAATTAGTAACTATATAAATAAAGAATGAAGGGAATACAAAGTATAAAGGGTGATGAAAGGGAGAAAGTAGTAGGTATATTGCAAATATATAACTCCCCCACCCTTTGAACACACATTACTTCCGAAATGTGAAATATATAGTTTTTTTTTAAATATATAATATAAAATAGTTTCCACAAAATTATATTTTTTTAAAAGATAAATTTTTACATTACAATTTTAATTTTTAGTTTTAAGTCTTTGTTTTTTGTAATTATTTACTTTCAAATTATAATTTGTTTATAATAATAGCTACAGCTAATATAGTTATTCTTACTTTTTATTGGAATTACTACTTGTTCCGAATTAACAATGATTTTAATAGTTGCTCCTATGAAGATTTTAACAAAGTATATATTTTTTGATGTTTTTTCCTTCTTTTTTAGAAATAAAAATTTTGTTACATTTGTATGTATTTGTTTTCTTGATATTAATAACAAATTAAAATTTTATATAATGCAAGGTGTGATTTCATAATTTTTTTTTTAATTTCCTGGTTGTTTTAATTTTGAATAATTTCTACCAGTGATTTTCTTTCAAATTTTATGTCTGGTATTTCAGTTTGGTATTTGAAAATTCTTTTTACTATCTGCCTATCTCGCTTACAATCTTTTTCATCAATAAAATTTGTCTTGTTTTTCTCTTTCACTTGCTTAATAATATACTTAGGTTTTTGTTTCAGATTCTGAAATCCAAGATTTTTAACTAATTCTCTTTGCGTGTAATCATGACAATCTTCTCTGTTCTCGTTTATCTTGTTTATTCTATCAATCTTAGATTCATGAATGCTATTGTGTAACGTTTGGCAAATAGATTTGTCCAACTTGTTGTGAAGTAAATCATTTGGTTTATATCTTGTCGTACTGTGTATGGAATCATTATAAATTTGAACTGACTTATAAACTAAAGCTTTATCATTGAAATCTTTATCTTTTCCTTCTAATTTGAAAAGTCTCATGTGTTCATTTAAAGTAAGGTGAAACCGCTCTATGTCTGCATTGCCCGTATGGGTATTAGGGGAAGTGAAATGAAAGTCCACATCTTCTGAGCTTAAGAAATCTCTAATGAATGCTGTAATATGGCTTCCCTAAAACAGCGAATCTTTCCCTTAATACCTCTACAATAGTCAATGAATTTTTGTCACTTTAAATAATGAATTGAGACATGTTTTGTGAGCTTGTCGATGCATGTCAAAAACGTTGTAGTTTTATTTAAAAACCAAATGTCCATATGAATAATTTCATTGGATCTAATAGGCGTCTCTGTAACACATAGCTTTGTCCTTATAGGGCGTCTGTCAAATTTGCACATATTACAGATAATACAATTATTAATAAATTTATGATTTTCTCTTTTAAAATTCGGGTAATAAATGTTATATTTCAATTCTAAAAACGTCTCTTCTATTCCTCTATGATTCTTATTGTGTGATATTTTCCTATTATATCCACAAGATTTTAAATATCAAAAACGTCCTTTATGAATTTTGAGCATGATAAAAATTTCATTTCTGAAACATTTGAAAAATAGTGAACTATTATTCGTTGAAAATTTTTAAATATTTCAAAATTATCACAAAAAATTGCTACTGTTCCCTTTATAGGAAAAATTGTTTTTCAATACTATAGGACTTTTTCCTCAAGACACTCTTGCAGTATTATCGTGTGTCTAATTTTTCTTTCATATAAAATTTTCCTTTCGTATTTAAAATGTTTCCCTAAGGTAACTATTGCTTGATGTTTAAAGATATTAATTGGAGATTCTGAAATGCTAATATGATCATTTAAATTCTCTTTTCCACTACGAATGGTAGCTCTATCAGAATATACAATTTGCTCATTTTCATCTAAATGATTTACATCTATACGGCTTAGAAAATCCGCAACTTGATTTGTCTTGCCTTTAATATATTCAATGTCAAAATCGTATTCATTTAATTGTATTTTCCAACGTTGCAGCTTCATATTTGGCTCTTTTAACACAAGTGGTCGATGATCAGTTTGGATTTTAAATTTCCTACCAAACAAATATGGTCTAAAATATTTAACTGACCAAACAATAGCTAATAATTCTTTTTCTATTGCACTGTAATTTTGTTCATGTTTATTTAATGTTCTCGATGAAAACGCGATTGGATGTACATTTTGCGACAAAACTGCGCCTAATGCCTCACTACTAGCATCCATAGTTAAAATAAACATTTTATCAAATTTTGGATACGCTAAAACTGGAGGATTACATAAAATGTTCTTTAAATTATTAAAGGAATCAATGTATCTTGGGTTGTTCAGATAAATAATTGAGCCTTTTTTCAAATAGGATATCATAGGAAGTGCAATTTGGCTATAATCTTTTATGAATTTCCTGTAGAAACCCGTTAAGCCTAAGAAGGATCGTATTTCCTTAATTGTTTTTGGCAGCGAAATTTTTTGAATAACCGCAATCTTGTTCGGATTTGGTTTAATTCCGTCAGGGGTTATAATATGTCCTAGATATTCAGATTCACGTCTGTACAAATTGCACTTGTCTACTTGAACTTTCAAATTATACTCAGATAATCTTTTAGAGATTTTCATAAGCGATGAAACGTGCTCTTGAATAGATGTTGAAAATATCAATTTGTCGTCTAAATAAACTACGCATATATTGTTTACATAATATTGTAGCACTCCATTCATCATTCTCTGAAATGATGATGGGGCATTTTTTAAGCCAAAAGGCATTCTGGTAAATTCGTAATGTCCCGTTGGAGTTGAAAAGGCTGTTTTATGTCTATCTTCAGGTAATATAGGAATCTGAAGAAATCCCTTAGCTAAATCTAGAGTTGTAAAATATTGCGAATTTCCTAACTTTGAAAAGAGATCCTCCATATTAGGAATTGGGAATTTATCTTCGATTGTCACCTCATTAAGCTTTCTATAATCAACTACTACTCTCCACTTTTCTTTTCCAGAATTGTCCATTTTTTAAGGAACAACCCAGACTGGGGCATTATACGGGCTACATGATTTTTTTTTATAATTCCTGCTTGCAACATTTCACTAACTTCTTTTTCAACCTCTTCTTTGTATATTTCCGGGAAACGATATGTTCTCGAATATACATCAATATCATTAATTGTTGGTATTTTATGCCTGTATTTGTCAACAGAAGACAATTCTTCTCCTTCTACATAAAAAACATTCTTAAACGTTTTAATTAATTTTGTTAACTCCCTAACTTCCTCACTATTCAAATTTCCCGTTTTCAATTTATCAGTTAAATAGTCTATTTTCGGTTCATTAAAATGTTTGTCTATTATTATAGAATCTAGGTATGATTTAACATGTTCATTAAATTCTGTCGAGACATTGTCATATACTAATGAAATTTTTGCATTAGAAGTAATTAAAACATTTTCTTTTAAATCAATTCTTGCTCCTAATGGTTTAAGAATATTGCACCCTATTATACCATCGAAATCACTAAATATCTCTGTTTCTAACATTTCGATGCTAGAGCCAGGAGAATTCAATTTTTAAAGAGCGGTATGGTTATTTTAGAGGATGTAACAATCTTAGAACATATAGTATTTAAAACAATTGGGCGGTCAAGTTCTGTTTTGAAGGAACTATGAAACAAACCTCTTCTTATAAGTGTGGTGCCCGACCCTGTATCAATTAATAATCTAATAGGAATAGTTTTGGTTTTTGCTACTATGCAGGGTAAAGTTCTACGGCCAATAAGTGAAAATTCGAAACTTGGCTTTTGTTAACATCCATTCTAGCTGGACTATTAATAGTTTGCTGAGAAGAAGCTGCACTATTTCCATTTCCGCAATTTCCTGAAGTAGTGGGATTTCGTAAATTACCTGAACTATTTTGCGCATATCAACTATTATCCCGTAAATTGTACTGATAATCTTCAGAATTTACTTATCTGTTTTGATTAGGGAAATTATTTCAATTACCATAATTTTGACCAGCATAATTATCATGACTATTAGGAAAATTCCGAGTATTATTTTGAAAAAATTTATTTGGAAAAATTTATCAGAGAGTGTAGAGAGTATTGTAAACAAAATAAAAACAGCAGAACTTAAATTAGATGTAAGTGATTTATATGAATATATGTTAAAGTTATTAACAAAGTTAAACTTAAAAACTAGTATTGATAGAGAAAATGAGCAATGGTTTAGTTGTCATAATAATGAAAAAATGGTTTTAAAAATTTTTATTTCTAAACTGCCTAATGAACCAAAATTGGTTCTCAATAAGAAATCCTCATTCTTTACTCAAAGCAAAATAGATTTTAATAGAAACAGAATACTTTTATAATAAAAGAGAAGATTTACAATCTTTTTCTTCGTACAATACGAAAGGTAATAATGGAAATGGAAACGTTTTTAATAGTCGTACTAAGAGGTTTTCAAACTGAATTGTTTGTTTGTCAGTTTGAAAACCAAATAATGAATTGCGGCTTGAAACTGTGACATGAGCAGCATTTCACAGGGCTCATTTCAGTTTAGCTTGTAGTTTTATTTCAATCGGAGCGAATAATCGCGAAAATTATCTGATTTTTACAGATTTATTTCTACAGTGTTTTGGATAATGTCATATTTCTTTATTCTAAATCGCCCTATTGAAGATCGACTTAACGATTCGGTTATTCCGTTTCTGAAATATTGATGTTTCCGTAATCTTTTTACATTCTGGAATAGAAGAAGAAGCCGGTTACATATACATTTCACAAAAACTGAAACATTGGGCACCTTTGTGCAAATTGAGTGAGACAAAGAGAGCATGAACTAGAAAATGGCGGGAGAACTGAACTGAAATATAAAAAACTGCTGAAACAAGTTAACTACTGAAGCAAATGAGCGGAATAGTGTGAACTAGTTCACAAGAGTTTAGTTGAGTTTTACAATAAAAACTTCAAAATGCCTCTCAACATTTGGGAAAAACAAAAAATGGTGTTGCCTTTATATTTATTTCGTGGGGTGTATAGACAGAGAATGTGATATGATTTGGACAAAAACAACGGTTGACTTATATTTTTCCATAAAAGATCAAAAAATTACCATTAATGTCCGTGTATGTTTTTTTTACTGATACCGGCAACTGAAATATGTCCAGTTCATATGTATATCTCAGCAAACTAGTTTCTGAATCGTATGCAGTGTTGCCAGTTTAGTACTTTAAGTGCAATTCTAGCTTCTTTTTTTGGCTTCTGTACTTTTTTCCTGGAAAAACATGCTAAATGATTTTTAGCACTTTTTTGGGAAAGTTTTGCTAACTTTTGACTTTTCTTGCTTAATTTTTAGAATTTTTTGTCCATAAATTGCATTTTTTTATAATGTATGGCTGTTTTTCCCAATTGAACTCTGAAATAATGCTTATTCTCAACCAGGAATTATAACATATATGGAATTATCACGGGTGTGTATGTTAAATATGACCGTACGTTGGCATATAAAAAATCTTTTACTACAAAAGTATGTTGGTCCTAGACTTTTATTGGCAAATTTCTTTAAATTTGATGTACGGAGAACATGACTAAAAAACAAGAATAAATCTGAATTTTATTTATTTTATTTTATTTATTTATTTATTTATTTATTGATTAATTAGTTCCTGTACACAAGACATAAGTCTTATATTGCAGCACAGGCATTTAAAACGCAAATTACGACTAGTGTAAAATAAGACAGAAAAAACATAAAGACATAACTGTAACAAAAATTATAAGTCGTAATATATAAAAGAGAGAGAGAAAAAAACTTTGTTCGTTTTAAAACATAAATATAATAACAATTAGCATAGAAACATGTAACATAATCAAATTTAAGAAAAATAATCATTATTAAAACAAACACAAAAGAAAATTAATTCCGTTATAATTACGTAGAAAAGGAAAATAGTCAAAAAAAAAGCACATAGATCATTAATCACCATCAAAGGAGTTTCAACAAAAATTATAAACCAAAAAAACAAAAACTTAAGAATACAGATCAGTAATAATATTTCTAAAGTGCAGTACATTATTTATTAGCTGTATATTATTTGGGAGCGTGTTCCAGAGACGGATTCCATTTATGAAGAACTGCCATTCTGAAGTGTGAGTCTTATATTTGAATGAATTAAGTTTCCTTCCTCTACATGAACGGGAGAAAGTAATACGTCTATAGAGGTGTAGTGGCTGTTTTGTGTTGATGATTTTGTGTAAAAAAACCAATACCCTTATATTAAGCAAATTGTCAAAACTTATATCATAGAGCTGATGAGAAAAGGACGAAATGTGGTCGTATCTCTTTAAACCGTAAACATAGCGTATAACGTTATTGAAAGTGACGTTAAGTTTTCTTCTACTTTGCGAATCACAGCTAGCAAACAGTTCGCTACCATACAATAAAACAGGCATAATATACGTTTTGGCTAGTAAATTTCTAATTCCAATGGGGGTACAATGTTGTGTTTGCCATAGATTTCTGAGCATTGAGAAAGTGCGTCCACATATGGTGTTAATATGATCCGACCATGTTAAGCTGGAGTTAAAAATAATTCCTAAGTTTTTCGCAGTTTTAACGATTTTGATTTTCTAATTATTAAGCATAATTTGTGGAGTTTGTGTGGGCAATATTGAACGTTTTCCAATAATCAAACATTTAGATTTTCCGGGATTTATGGCAAGACCATTTCCCGATGCCCAGCGATTTACTCTGTTAAGATTTTGACTCAGGGTTCTAATACATTGATCAATATGTTCCGGCTCGCAGCTTAAGTAAAGCTGAATATCGTCCGCGTACATACGTACGCTACATTCACAGATATAAGTTGGCAGATCAATTGCATACATAGAGAAAAGCAAGGGTCCAATGATTGAGCCTTGTGGAACACCTCGATTTATTGATAGCATTGACGATGTTGACTTCCCTACGTCGACATATTGGTACCTATTTGTCAAGTAAGATTCAATTAAACGTGTTGCAGTACTGCAGAAATTAAACTGTTGTTTTAATTTAGTGCACAAAATCGAGTGATCTACCGTATCAAAGGCCTTGGAGTGGTCTAATAGTACTAAAAAAGTAAGTCTGCTTTCATCAAGGTCTTTTCTGATATCCTCTGCAACGTCAATTAGAGCAGTAATGCAACTCTGTCCTGATTGACAGTCGGTAAGTAGAGATCTGGAGTCCAAGTAGTCGAATATCTGATTATGTAAAATACGTTCAAATGCTTTTGAAAGAAATGTCAGAATTGAAATAGGCCTGTAGTCAGAGATAGATTTTGGTATAGGTAAGATTAAATTACTGGTCAAAATCGAATAGACGGTTCAATCGTCTAATTATTTTAATAAGTTTAAGAAACGGAAACAGCTTTCACTAAAGCTTCAGCTTTTGTAGTTTCTCTAGTTAAGTACAAATTTACTGATTAATCAATTTCAATCTACATGCTGCCAGTTCCGACAACGGTATAAGACTGATGACTTTGATGCGGCAAAATACATGGTCGCTAGTGGCACAAGATTCCAGCATAAAGGCATTCACAAGGCTGTTGGGTATCCCATAATAAAAGAACGAAGAACCAAATTGGTCCCTTGGTACCACTCATCCAGTTTAGTGGATGTACGACTGATCAAAGGCGCTACCATCGATTCTGATAACTACCAGGTAGAAGGTAGTTAACCGGACGCAGAGAAAGCTAGACATCGGAAAGCTGCAATTACCAGATGTAGCCAGAGCCTACTCAAGGAAACTCTTGCAACTTTTTGGCACAGAGCCCAACCCTCCCGATGACGTCATGAAGCGTAGCGGAAACCCATTTCCAGCTCTACCAAAACTGCCGCTACAACCGTACTTGATTTTGAAAACCCACTTCGCAACAAACCTTGGTACGATGAAGAATGTCGCATAGCAAATTATGAAAAGAACTCTGCACGTGTGGCAATGCTTTAGACAATTGTAACATGAGCTGCGACTATAAGGAAAAAAGAAAGGAGGTAAACCGTCTCTTTAGGCGCAAGAAACGGCAGTGACGGTTTTATGTAAGTTTGTTCGGATCATTTTCGTAGTCACAGTCAGTATATTAGTTTAGAATGAAAATCAGCGAGCAATTTTAAGCCCTGACGAGAACACATATTTTCAATCCCAAACTAAGTTTGGTTAAATAATAGGCAATGACAAAATTTCATTGTTGTGCTTAAAGGTTTACGGCAGTTACCATGTTGACCAGCCAGCTATACAGACAGACTGGCATGACTCAATTTCTGACTTCTTCTATGCGTTACAACTTTTTCCGAATCTGATGATATATAAAAATTGTGTTTTTTTTATCGAATATAGGCCGTAAAGTGCCACAGTACTACATTATTTGACTGTTTCAATTTTAGCACTTCTTTTTTTTTAAAATTGCACTGATCGTATGTAGGTTTTTATTTTCCTAGTACATGTTACCATAAATTGAGTTGAAGTGCAAATTGTAACGTCTTCGTATTGTCGTCTTCATAAATATATGTGGGCACTGTGGGCACTTGGCTGGAGGAACTATTATTACGGATGATACCAATTAATTTAAACATACATATGATATTTTCAAATTGTAACTGTTTGATCGCAATTGCGAAAAATTTAGAAAAAATTCCTTTATCTCGGAAAGGAGAGTCCAATCGAAAATATAACTAATTCTTAGCGGTTTCTAAGGGGTTTTCATAAAGTGTTCCAATCGTATGGAAGAAATTACTTACTTTATTGACTATTTTACAACCTCATGAGGTCAGATGTCTTATACCTCCAACTGGGTCTATCCATCGCCTGTTCTCGCCAGTTGGTAACACCAAGGGTACGGAAACATTCTTCTGCCTGGTGTTTCCAGCGGAGTCTTGGTCGTTCTCTTATCCTGCTTCGATCGGGTACGTTATCGAAAACCTTTCCCGCTGGTTCATCTTCATCCATTCTGATAACATGGTCAAGCCAACGAAATTGTCCTAATTTGATTCGCCTAGCTATGTCCACGTCAGAATGTAAATTATATATAGCTCTTGGTTCCAGCGACGTCAGTATTCGCTGTTTTCTCTAAAAGGACCATATATTTTACGGAGAATTTTTCTCTCGAATTCTCCCAGGTGTTTTTCATCCGCTTGCCATATGACCCAAGTTTCGGAGTCATATGTCAAGACAGGTAAAATGAGAGTATGATATTGCTGGTCTTTTGTCCTTCGGGAGAGGGCTGTGTTCCTAAACTGCTTGCTGAGCCCAAAATAGCATATAATTGCAAGCACAATTCTCCTATTTATCTCCAGGCTAACGTTCTTGTCCTTGTTCACGGCGGATCCAAGGTAGACAAATTCATCTACCACTTCAAAATTAAATCGGCTGTCAACGTTCAAGTGTGGACCAAGCCGAGATGTTTCTATAGTCGTTGACACCATCAATTTTGGCTTGCCCTCATTAACAGCAAGACCCACCTTCGCTGATTCTTTTTCGGTTCTTGAAAATACTCCAGTAACCTCTCGCAAATTTCGCCCAATGATGTCTATGTCGTCAGCCTACGCCACCAACACGGCTTTCCGTGTTAATGGTCTTGTTCGAATTTACTGCAGCTTTTCCCATTAATATGTTGAAGAGATTGCCTCCAAGTGTGTCGACTTGTCTCAGTCCTCGCTTGTTACAGAATTTCGAAAAACATTTCGAAATGACGACTTTTGAAAAACTCCTCGTTTCGAATTATTTGGACGAATTTAAAAAAGTGTCAATTTTTTCGGCACATCGACCAAAGAATCCGTCGTATGCTTCAACGGCAGAAGTTGTGCGCGTGTCCCGATTATGTACGGAGAAGTTTTTACATCCAACCTATTTATATAAATAAAATATTTATATCTGCTAAAAAATATTGAAAATATTGTTTTCAAAATATTTTAAAAACGGTAAAAATAAGCTCTTGCTGTCCATCAGAAATATTTTTGACTTTATATCGTTGAATGAGCACTTTATTAACTCCTGCGGTAATAAAGGCAATGCTAAGATTTGGTGATAAAGGGATGATGCACTTCTTGAAGATCGTATATATTCCAATAAGGCTTTCTGCTTCGTCATGTTTCGCCTTACGGCCTGGCAAAAATGGAACCGGAAAAAGACATGAACAAAATATCAATTTTTAATGTATACTTATATTTTTGGAAACAAAGCATTTAGTTTTTAACTATGTAATGTTTTTGAAATTATGTGTTTCATAAGTGAATATTTAAAATGTTTGGAACAAATTTTGAGTGCAAATATGTAGGTTGAAAATGAAAAAATTCGCGCGAAAAACACTTAAAACTGTAAGTCCTCACATAAAGTTATTATGTAAAAGGCATTACTAACCAGCATCCTATAAGATTTGCTTTTGGATAAACCGACTTTACAGCACTTCTCAACGCCTCTTCGTAGTCGCTTATAAACGTTGAGGGGTCTAAATCAAATATATTGTCTTTAATATACTGAAGAAGTGCTTTGTATCATTCGCTTGTTTTCTTCGTCATTAATACGAAAAATATTGGAAATATCTGAAATAAATATGTTATTGTTTTAAAAAATTTCTACTTATTACTTCTTTACCTACATATATAACAAGCAGCTGCTTAAAACAGCCATAAGGAATTATTTTGAAAGTTCCATCCACGAGGTATGTCCGCTTTTGAGGAGAAATATTTTCTTTTATAAGATCAACGGTTTTTAGCGAAGAAAATAGGCAGCACGAGTATGTTTCTTCGGTAATTGCAGCAGTGAAGAAGGTTCTAGGATTCGAGTCATCTTTTGACAATCCAAAATCGTTCCAGACATTCTCCAAATTGAATGCTTCCACAACTTGAACAGCGTTTTTGGGAGATGTTACTAAATTTTTACTTACAATTTTCTGCAAGCCTCTTTGTATTTTTAAAAAGTTTATATCTTTTGTATCGATTTGATTGCTGTTTTTAAAATTTAGATTTTTATGTAAGCACTTGCGTTATTTAAAAAAATGTTTACTTACCTTTCACACGTTCTTCTAAAAGCTTTTCTTATGGTACTAATATTAGTCTTAGTACCACCAAGAGTTTCTGCCATATCCATATCTTTAGTTCCCTGTATGTTGTCTCCTCGTCACCATGGTTATGATCAATATAGCCCTTTGATAAAACACACGTTCCATCCGAAAGCAAGTTCACTCTGGATTTGCAGGTTTTCTGGCTACATTCATATTTTGTCACACCTTTATATTCCGATTTTTTTCCGATAAAGCATTTTTTCATTGGGGCCTTCGTTCGTGCCGCCATATTTGGGGCCTAATTTAATTTGTTATTATGGGGTGTGTTTTCATTAAATTTTATAGTAGCCATACGAAATTGCACCCCGAGATATTACACCCCAATTTAGTTATGAAATAACACCAAAAAGCATGAAGATTGAGCCCAAGAAAAACAAAAATGTCGTCCATAAAATAATTCTGGTCCTCTTTCATTGGGGCCCACATTCATAATGAAAAAACACCCCAAGTGTAAAATGGACCCCAAATGTACGAAATAAATAAAAAAATAAATAAATGGTTTCCCATTACATCCCATGAAGGGACTGTGGAGAACTTCTCACAATCACTGAGCTGTGCGCTTTCCAGTTTTCACTCACTGATTGGGACCTACAGTTTTACACCGATTCCGAACGGTAATTTGAGAAGCTTTTTCATGGCTAGATACTCGATAGTGTCGCCGTCACTATGCGAGGTGACCGCCGCCGAAAGAAAATTTGAAGGTGGTCAGAGCTGGGTTCGAACCCAGGATCTCATGTACAAGAGCCGCGCACACTAACCATTGCACCACCGACGGCCAATGTACGAAATAACACCTCAAAATTTCGTGTTGTTGTAACCTGTGTATTGGTTTGGGGCCCATTTTCATTTTGCAATTGGGCTGTTATATCCTGGGGCTCGTCTTCATTCCGCCCTCTTGTACCGATCACTCGCAGCACGCGTTGTACCGGACTGTTTCATTGCTATACGTGCAGCGTCTTCTTCATCAGTTGCAATACGGCATTCTTCGTCGTGCCATGGCTTATCCTTCTGCGGTGTTTGATAGCCAAGTTCAGTCCTTGCAGCGGTTTCCAAAGAAATGGAGATGTGTTTCCACTGCGCATGAGGGTCAGAGATGGAAGTCGACCGATAAATCACCGGCGCGCCGCTGACCCTATTTTCAAGACCATGCCGCCGCCGATGCTATCGGCTTAAAATGTGAGCCGAAAAAAATTAACGCCAACTTCGATATCTTCTTTTGTAGGGATTTGTCGTTAAACATTTAGGCGCAAACACGCCAATTTATTGTGATTTGTGCAGTTGTAAATGTAAGACGTGGATTATAAGATCTAAATTCATCGTCAAACAAAAGTGTAAAATAAAAGGCCTACACTGGTTTAATAAAAATAAAGCTTAACAGACAGAGTAAACATTGTTATTTTCTTTTTTGGGGCCGAGTGATCAAAGGAAAACAAGGTCAAGTGAGTTTGCCTCTTGTTGGACAAAAGGCAACGATATTTGGGGAAACAAATCCACCCTTGACCGCATCAAACGGCAGACCCACTTTGTGGCCAGCAGACTCCAGGCACGGCATACCGGCAAATCACAGCAGCAGGCACAGGCACGGCATTCCGGCCATATCACAGCAGCAGTCATAGCATGGCATTCCGGCAATAAAAAAAAGCTAAATGTGTTGCCTATAATCTTAGCCTGGGAAGAAAATAACTTTAACAGGACCGTTTAATTGCGAGCTTTTTCGCAATTTATTTGATTTTCTTTGGTGGTTCCTAAATGAGCCACAATGCTAAGATTCTGCAATATTGTTTCCCTCTTCAATCAATAAACAATTGCTGTTTTTGTGGCCTTTAATATTATAATTTTTTATTAAAATTAATTTTCTTTGTGGCAGACTAACTCAATATTTTTATTCCTTTCTCGTTGAAATTCTTAGTAATATGTCCAAAATTTGTCTTTCTATTGCATGTTGTCTGCCTGCTTTGGCGTTTTTACACAATAATAGTACTAGAAACCAATGTTCATCAATCATTAAGGATGTTCACACGGAGTACGCAATACTCATTTAGTACATAATCATTAGGGTCGTTCACAATATTACAATGCATTTCTACAATTCAACTATATGCATATTAAAACAAAATTCAAATCAATAGGCTTCAAATTATTCAGAAGCAACAGGACCTTTCAATATAATTCAATTTAATTTATTTAAATTTAATTTAATTCGGTTGAAATTTTTGAACAATTTTTTAGGGTTACTTGCTTTAGAGAATGGCACAGAGAACGTTTAACAATTTCTTTGGCGCCAATAACCCTAGTTGTTCAGACTCGGAGGCAGAAACTAGTTAGGAATTTTATTCGTGCAAACATGTGCCGCATTTTCAAAAGCTTTCGGACAACAAAGCAATAATAAAGGAAGTTGCAAAAATTGTTCCCAACATTAGTAGCTCTGGTTCGGAGTGTTGGAAATTTTTTGGCCACCTATATGTTTCCAATTAGAAAGTGCTGGAGAAATATAAATTTTGCATTTATGCTTTGAAACCAATACCGTTCTTAAAAGGTAAGTTACTTTATATGACTGAGTTTTTTGATTAAAAATTTAGAACTAATCATTTCCGGTCCCTGATTTGTCCATAGCTTTTGTCAACAACAAACTATTCAAACCACCTTAAATCCAATCATGGCTTGGATATTAAAAGTCTTAATTATAAAAAAACCAGAGGCTTGGCCACTTCATGCTTGGCGTCAACGTCGACCTTCAACCTTTCACGACAGTGGAACGTGAAGGTTTTCAGAAATACGCAAATCATTTTTAACCAAATGTTCCATTTCCATCAGGTAGAACGGTAGCCACATCAGCAGTAAATGATGTGTACGATGTTTATTTAACAGCTATTATTAAAGAAAAATCTCCACGCGAGCTTGCGCTAGTCTTCGATATGTGTACGGATAAATACAGAGGCATATCATACATTAATATAAAAATAAATTTTTGTGCTGATTTTGAATTAAAATGCTATTCTCTAAAAACTGAGCATTTTCCTCATCCGCACACTGCGAAGGCTGTCTGTCACTTCTGAGATTTCCGAAACATTAAAGCAGTTCGAACTTACGGAAAAAAATTTAAAGCAGTTTCGGATGCTGGATCAAACATTGTGGCTGCTCTGAAATTTAGAAACATTGATAGATTTGACTGCCTAGCACATCCGTTCCACCGTCTTATAACTCACGATCTCGTGGGAAATGTTTCATTTCAATGTCTTAATGACAATATATTAAAAATGAAAAAAATATACCGAGTGCTGGCATATAGAGCAGAGAATATTAGAAATTTTCAAATAGTGGAGGAAAATTCGAAAATTAATGATATTATTCTAGCTATCCAAAAAAATAAACGACACATTGGAAAGTGATGACAATATATCACCTGGTAACTTTGTGAGAAGCTCTCCCTAATCCCTTCATGGGATGTAAAGGGAAACGGATTTTTTATACATACATTAATACAGAGCGTGGTGGTATGCGGTGAACAAATATGGAGGTCACTATTTTTGTCTTGTTTAGCACTTCCAATAAATAAAAACAATTGTATGGTGGAGAGAAAGGTATGGCCAACAGGTCCAATATATCAGAATGTGCTCATAGACATTGGGGAAAGTTTCCGGTACTAAAATTGTTTTGTCAATTTGATACAATATTTGTTTTTTTTTTTGGAATTTTAGAAAATTTCTGGTCACGTTTTTCGCAGTCCTGACAAATAAGCAATGATAGAAATTTGTTAGAAGGTGCGCACAGACATTGGGCAAAGTTTATAGTAGAGTTGGGAATTTTAGTTCATTCAAGTGAGCGCTCTTTTTAGTTCAGCTCAGCAGAATGAACTAGTTCATTCATTTAGTTCACTAGTTCATTGTATCTGTTGGCTCATTTTGTATTTGATTACTTTAAAATGAATTGTTTCCTCCATTATCTATCCCCCCTCTTAAATGAATTTTTTCTTTGTAACGTCAAGTCTTGTCAAAAGTGTAATGTCATTTAGCTTTTCTTTGAAGTCTTGTCCGCTTGGGAAATTTCTTTATTGTTGCAATTTTAAGCCATATTGAATTCTAATAAAAAAATCCTCACTCGTGAATTTATAATCGAAATCACCGGACTTGTATCCTTGTTGTACGATAGTTATTAATTAAAAATATTAAACAGCCCAACTAATAGTTTACTGAGTAAACCACCCGTAAAAAATATTACGGAAAAACATTTTGGCGCCCGAGCAGGGGCCGTTTAATATAAAAAAAAATAATTATCATCTACCAAGCCGCATTCGTCGCGAGTCCACTACTCCAGTGTGATATTTTTTAAAAAACACTTAAAAATAAAACAGTTTATTGTTATTAAAACAATTAACAAAAAACAATATAAACAATTAACAAAAAATTATATACGTTTACACAAAAACGAATAATAGTGTTTTATACACAACACACATTGTTAGTTAAACAAATCACAAACAGTTTCACATACACTTGTTGATTTACAACATACAAAGACAATCATTTATACGATCAATACAAAAATTGTTCTCAATAAATTTGTTCCTGATTGCTGTTTCTATTGTTCCTGGTTGCTGCCCCAAATGCCCAACTGCAATTGCATCCTGTGCCAGAAGAAACACAAGGGAAGTGGACATCACAACAACAACCAGATACCCAAGTGCGAATAATTCTGTGCAAGAATTTAAAAATTTTCATAAATAATTACGAATCGTCATTGAAAACTGCACATATAGATTTATTCGCTCTTTTGCTTTGTAATATACATACATATATCTCATTTATCGCCCTGTGAGTGAAACAAACAAGTGCCTAATCGAAAATTATAATTTATTAATTTGTCGCGAACAAAGTTGTTATATATATCCGACACTTGTTTATAATTTCGCGCACTTATCCGCATACAAATTTGCTCTCCGGTCAGAAACATCACTTCGCGGCATCGGTTTCAACCCCTAAAAAATAAAAAGAGAAAAATTTACAAAAATAATAAATTTTTTCGCATTCTTACCTTTTTATTTTCTTTCTCGCGTGTGATCGTGTGGTTTTTGTTTATATTATTGTCATTGACAGAAGTGACAGTAATAACATGTGTAGAAAACGGCATTATCCAACCCTGTTTTTACAACACCGTTTTTGTAACATAGATTGGCAGCACTTTTTAAAAGTGTTAAGCCACGTTCACACTACACGCGGTTATCGAAATTGTTATCAATTTTGCAATTTTATTAATTTAGTGAAAATTAATATCGAATATTGGAAAAACTAATTCCAACGGACGATTAAATTGAACAAATATCGATTTTCGCTTGATAAAATCTTAATTTTCCGATTTTTTCGCATTTATTCGAGAAAATCTTATTAAATTCGTTAAGTTTTAAATTTTCCTCCGGATTTTCTTAAATCAAATTTGAAAATGCCTGGCACTCGTAGACATCAGTCTTCTCCTCATCCGAGACCTAGCAAAATTGATGTTGCAACGCAACAGAAAGATACGGTAATGGGCAATATAGCTCGTATTAAACGGTCTATTACGGTCTAAACGGTCTGTCGCCTGGATATATTAAATTCCTATATCGAACAGGCTATGGTTATGCATTCGGAGATTGACATAATTGATCCCACGAATACTGGTAGATCTGAGCTAGAGACTTATGTGTTTCTACCAAGAGTCTTTTTATAGCTAAATTGGGCAATAATAGAGGGCCAAGTAATAATGAGTCAACATTTAGCTATCCAGCTCATCATAGTAGACTTCCTAGTATGAAGCTGCCCAAATTCAGTGGCAAATATGCTGAATACAAAAATTTTATGGGCCTTTTTGAGAATTTAGTGGACAATGACCACACATTAACCGATATCGAAAAATTTAATCATTTAATCTCGTGTCGCTCTGATGAAGCTCTTGGTACTGTTAAAGCGTATCAGATTACAGAGCAAAATTAATCCAAGGCTTTAGCAAGCTTGAAAAGGGTTTACGATAATCCATGTTTGATATTTTTCGATAATATCACCAATCTATTTGAACTTCCTGAGATGCATAAGCCTTCGGCATCCGCCTTGAGGAGCATGATTGATACAGTCTCGGCAATATACGACTCCCTTTTGTCAATTGGTGACGACAAATGCATTACAAATGCGATAATAATTCATCTCGTCATGGCAAAGGTGGATCCAGTCACACGTACCAAATGGGATGAGCAACTCGATTATGAAAAGTTGCCCCTTTGGAGTGACTGTGAAGCCGCATTGAATAAAAGATACCAGCACATTTCAGCTGATGAAGCTTCTTGTTCTAAGTCAAGAACAACTAACGCCAATACGACCAGAAAACCTGACAACAATAATGTGAAGAGGAATGCGAAATCATTCTCTTGTCAGACAAATTCGCAGCAGGGGTCATCAAATAAGTGTATTTTCTGCAGATCGGCACAGCCTTATGTTTCTGCTTTCCCTTCTTTTGCTGCTATTCTGGTACAACAAAGATTTGACGTTGTTAAGTCCCTTCCCGCGTGTATAAATTGGTTGAGAACGGGACACACGGTGACTAAATGTAAGGCCACAAAGTGTAGAGTATGCAATCGTTACCGCCATTCATTAGCACATCTATGCCACTGCGGAGACAAATTCGAGTTCTAATACAGATCAGCCCTCAACGTCGAGAGCATTTGTCAACCACTCAGCATCAGATGGGGATGGAGTGAGTTTGGCTACAGCGTTAGTCAAAATCGAGGACAGATCTGGTCAATATGTTTAATGTAGAACATTATTGGATTCCGGTTCACAGATTAATTTTATAACTGAGGAACTCGCACAACGATTGCAACTTGAAAGAGAAGAAAGGAATCTCAGTCTAATTGGTATTGGTCAAACAAATTCTTCTTCGAAGTTTAAACTTCAAGCGACTGTGAAATCCCGAATGAATGCCCACGAATTTTCTTCTGATTTTTGGGTTCTGCGGTCGATCTCCAGATATCAGCCAGATCATGTCATTGCGACTACAGGCTGGAGTATACCGAATAATAGTGATCTATACTTCTATAAGCCACAGAAGAATGATATGTTGAACGGCGCTGAGATTTTCTTTGAGTTATTATGTGTTGGCCAAATAAAAAGAGATCCTGGTCTTCCTAGACTACAGAAGACTTTACTGGGCTGGATTGTTTCAGGAAAATATAGCCAGTCAAAGGTCACAGGATCAAACTCATGTCGCTTGAGTGCAGAAATTTTGGGAATTGAAGGAAATTCCAAAAGAGGCAAATGTTCCCTCAGTAGAACATACCAAGTGTGAAGAACAGTTTTGTAATTCGATTAAGCGAATTCAAAGCGGCAGATTACAAGTGGCTGTTCCTTTCAAAGAAGACCCAGGAACAGCCAATTGTAATCGTATGCACAAATACGTCGTTACGGCTCATATAGAGAAAATGTACCGTCAAGTATTGATTGACGAGGCCGATAGAAATTTTCAATTGATTTTGTGGCGTGAAACATCGTCTGACTATCTTGAAATTTACAGATTGAACACAGTGACGTACGGAACATCTTCTGCTTCATTTCTGGCTACTAGATGCCTCTTTTATATGAGCGCGATGAATAAAGATACTCTTCCAGTCGGTTCGGAAGTAGTCCGTAGGGACTTTTATGTCGATGATCTGCTAACTGGAGCAGACACAATCGAAGAACCGAGGAAAATTTGTTCAGAAGTCACTGAAATTCTTCAGTCAGCAGGTTTAAATCTGACGAAATGCTTTTCAAACCATAAATCCGACTGTGAATGGAGTAAGAGCATATAAATGAGTGATGATTCCTCAAAGGCCCTTGGAACATTTTGGTATCCACTAGATGATACCATCCAATTTTAAATCGAAATTTCGTTTATGCAGCTCAAGGGTACCAAACGAAATATTCTTACAGTCTCAGCCAGATTTTTCGATCCTCTGGGACTTTTATGTCCATTGGTCATCAGAGCTAAAGTCTTATTGCAAGAACTTTGGCTTCTAAAGCTAGATTGGGATGAGTCAATTCCTTTGAATCTCCATACTGCATGGGAGAATTTCAAATTGGATCTGTCGCAAGTTGACACGATTCAGATACCTAAGTCTACATGTCAAATTCACGGCTTTGCAGATGCCTCCATTAGATCGTATGGTTGTTGCATCTACATAAGGAGCAGAGTTTTCGATCAAACTTATTGCCGACTACTTACGGCTAAATCCAGAGTCGCTCCTGTGAAAACAATATCTCTCCCTCGGCTTGAGCTTTGTGCAGCACATTTGTTGGCCAAGTTATGGTCCGAAATTAAGTGCAAAATTTTGTGGAATTGAAAGTGTGATATTTTGGTCAGATTCCGAGATCACTCTTCATTGGATTCGAACCCACGCATCGACTCTCGCTACTTTTGTTGCACATCGAGTAGCTGATATTCAAGAATTCTCTAAAGACGTTTCTTGGCGACATGTTCCGTCAAAGGAGAATCCAGCGGACATCGTATCCCGGGGATGCACCGTCGATGAGTTGAAAAATTCAATTTGGTTCGAAGGTCCCTCATTTCTTTTACTAGAAAGTGACAGGTGGCCTATAAATGAACATTTTAATTTATCGGATGAGCAAAGGTCGTTAGAAAAACGTAAAATTAATGTATTTCTCGCAGTGGAAGAGCCCATTTCTATTTTAGAGTTGGTGAATCAACAATCAACGTGGCCGAAACTACTTCGGATTTTCTCGTATATTATACGATTTATTAGCAGATGTCGAAAGGATAAATCTTGCGAAGTACCAACGGTTCCCACTGCGAAGGAAATGAGATTCTCATTTCTGAAATTATGCGAAATTGTGCAGAAGTCTGAGTATCGCAAAGAGATAAGGAAACTCTAAGTCTGTTATACTCCCTTCAAATCTGCAAAGACTTAATCCCTTCATTCATGAGTACAATGAAAGCGGACATGCACTATCACTTATCAGGGTAGGCGGGCGATTGTGTAATGCACCAATCCCATACGACGCTAAATTTCCCATTTTGATGCCGAAGGACACACATTTTGTTTCAATTTACCTGCGTAATTTGCATTTCGAGAACTGCCATGCTGGTACAAAGGCTTTAATTGCCCTTCTTCGCCAACAAATTTGGTTCATTGCTTTCATTACAAACCCAAATTAATGTGTCAAATTATAGGAAATCTCCCCGCTGACAGGGTGAGAGCTCTACGCCCATTTAAAATATGTGGCGTAGACTTTTGCGGTCCAGTGAACGTTACACTGAAAATCCGCGGTCGTCCACCCATTAAAATGTAGATTGCTGTTTTTGTTTGTTTCACCTCCAAGGCAGTACATTTAGAATTAGTATCTAATCTCTCTTCCGATGCTTTTATTCTGTGTCTTAAAAGGTTCATTGGCCGGAGAGGGTACCCCGACAAGATCTACAGCGACAACGCAGCCAACTTTGTCGGTGCCAGCAGAGAGCTGCAAGAGCTGGCAACCGCGTTCCGAGGACAGGCAGATCAGGTGGTATCGTTCGCTGCCAGGAAGGGCATGGAGTTCTCCTTTATACCACCAAGGGCTCCACATTTCGGGGGCTGTGGGAGGCCGCGGTCAAGTCTGCGAAAGGGCTGTTGGTGAGGACGGTCGGCAACGTGCTGCTCACTGCCGAAGAGCTAGCAACAGTGTTGGTGGAAGTGGAAGCGCTGCTCAACTCGCGCCCCATAGCCCCTCTCAGCAGCGATCCCAGCGACGGCGAAGCCCTACTCCAGCGCATCTTCTAGTCGGAGAAGGCCTACGAGCGCTGCCGCAAGAGTCGCTTCCAGGAGAAGTGGTCAAGCTGTCGTACTTGCGGAAATGACAGCTTTTATGCGCACTCAAGCAGAGGTTCTGGACATCTTGGGCCAAAGATTATGTCCTGAGTCTTCAAGCCAGAACCAGGTGGGCCGTAGAAGAACCCGACCTCGACGTAGTGCACGACGACAATCTCCCCCCCTGCAGTGGATGACAGGGCGAGTGCGAGCGGTCGTACAAGGCGGAGACGGCAAAGTCAGGGTGGCCGAAGTGGTGACTCCAACCGGCGTATATAAGAGGCCGATCCACAAGTTGGCGATATTGCCAATTTATTGAAGACCTCCGGTCCTTCAATGGGGCCGGAATACACATTGACCGAACATTGGCCAAAGTGAAGGGAATATTCGCGTGTTACCTCAATGTGCTCCGGTGCCGTGAGGGACTGACGAACGAAGTTAGACTTTTGATCTACCGACAGATCATCAGGCCAATAATATCCTATGCCTTCCCAGTCTGGTTTGGGATCTCTTCCCACCAGATGGAGAAGCTTAGAGTATGGGAAAGACGCATTCTTTCAAGTTGCTTGGGTTTGCGGAGGATAAGAGCTGACGATGGCTCGTGGACTATACCATCCTGTAGACAAATCTACAGCATGGTCGATTTTGACCGAATAGACGTAGTTTTAGTTAGGGGTGCGTTGGCTTTTCTGGAGAGGTCGGCCTCTTTGGACAACGCATTAGTTGAACATAGTCTGGACCATGACGAGAATCTGGGAGGACAGTTTGAGGGAAATTATAGACCGCCTATTGGCCTGGAGGGACTGAATAGGGACGGGTTACTTTTTGTTGACGATAGGCTACTCTTCTACCATAGGAGAATAGGGACGATCGATATTGGCGACACTGTCTACAATATGGCTCAGTGACCGCACCTTACCCTGTGTATATATATATGTAAATAGTAGTTTTAAGTGTAAATAGTAGTTTTAAAATGTAAATAGTAGATACTAATCCCTAGTTTGTAGTTAGTTTGTAGTAATGTTGATTAACCCCTTTTAATAGTACAGCTTTGGGGGTACTGCTTTGCAGGTAGAGGGTTTAGATAAGTATGGTATGAAAGGTATGCAAACATTGTAAGCATATTAAGGTAGATTAAGATAGTTCTAGAAATATTATTAAATGTATAGAAAGTAGTGTGTTGAAAGATTAATGTTAGGTTTAAGTTATTTTTCCGTCAGATGTCCAGTACTCAATAAAACCAAGATTTTGAAAATGAAAAAAAAATGGGGCCGGAATGTTGGCTCATTTTGTATTTGTTTACTTTAAAATGAATTGTTTCCTAAATTATCTGTCCCCCCTCTTAAATGAATTTTTTCTTTGTAACGTCAAGTCTTGTCAAAAGTGTAATGTCATTTAACTTTTCTTTGAAGTCTTGTCCGCTTGAGAAATTTGTTTATTGTTGTAATTTTAAGCCATATTGAATTCTAATAAAAAAATCCTCACTCGTGAATTTATAATCGAAATCACCGGACTTGTATCCTTGTCGTACGATAGTTATTAATTAAAAATATTAAACAGCCCAACTAATAGTTTACTGAGTAAACCACCCGTAAAAAATATTACGGAAAAACAGTATCTTCTCAGCTAACAGTTCATTTGAGCTGTGAGCTAAAGAGCTCCCTTCAGTTTAACTGGTAGTTTTAGTTCAAGCGGTGCGAATAATTGTCAAATTGCTCTGATTTTTGCAGATTTCTAAAGTGTTTTGAATACTGTGAATTTTTTTTACTAAATCACCCTATTAAAGGCATTGGTTGATGTAAACCCACGAGGAGATTATAATTCAGATCGGCGTAACGATAGGTTATTCCGTTTCCGAAATATTTGCCTTTCTGGAATGTTTGTTTATATTTTTGGTACAAGAGGGTGATTTGCTCTGTAGTTTTTGTGTGCAGGCCTCTTGGAATGGATATTCCATAAAGATTGAAACATTATGCACCTCTGTGCAAATTTAGTGAGATAAATAGAGCATGAACTAGAAAATGGCAGACAGAACTGCACGACTGAAATACAAAAAACTGCTGAAGCAAGTGAACTACTGAAACAAAAGAGCCGAACAGTATGAACTAGTTTATTTAGTTTACAAGAGTGAATCGTTCAATTGAACTAGTTCGTTTGTGAACTACAGAACTCTAGTTTATAGCAGTGTTTGAAATTGCTCTTGTGCGGGCACATACGCGGGCACGGGCTCTCAGTGTTCACAGAGCCCGTGCTAAATACCTGCACCGCACAGTCAGTTGTGGAGCATTTCACGCAAGCACTCCTCACGTCGACAGAGAACACAGAGCAATTAATTTCAATTTCAGTGGCGAGCCACAGAATGAGCTCAATTTTTTGATTAGAATCCATCAAACTTCTCTCACTCTCTCTGTTCCCAATTCATAGGTCAAATGGAAAACAAATGCTCTTCCGTCTGTCCAATTTGTGCGCATTTGTTTGGTGTTGCTAGATGAAACTACTCAAGCAAGTGCTGCTTTCACGAGCGCAATCGAGTGCCCGTGCTGTAAGTTTGTCGTGCCCGCGGGCATTTTTTGTTCATGTGCCCTTCCTCTTAATTCTGAAAGAGAAAGAACAAGAGGAAAATAGCGATTTCTAACGCTAGTTTATAGCGCAACAAATTTTTTGCAATAATATGCTTTTGTATGGCTTTGATCAGCCCCGTCCTGACAAATAAAATAAAAATGTTTTTAATTTATATAATTTATTAATAATATTAAAAACATCTTAAAATTAAACTCAATTGATGTTGATGGGGTTGCTGTTGGTAGGATGGCAGTAGGTAGGATGACTGTTGGTAGGACAGCTTTTGGTGGAGTTGACCCTGGTGGACTTGCGGTTGGTGGGCTGGCTGTTTGTAGACTGGTTTTTGTTGGATCGGCTGTGGGTATGCAGACTGTAGTTGGTCTGGCTGTTGGTATGCTGGTTATTGGTGGGGTGGGGGTTGTTAGGCTTGCTGTTGGTTGGTTTGTGGTTGGTAGGGTGGCCGTTGGTTGGCTGACTGTTGGAAGGCTTCTTGGCGATGCGTTAGTTTTTGTATGTAGGTCTACTAGGGAGCTGTTTGTTGGTAAGCTGGATGTTGGGGTTTTAATTGCTGGTGAACTGACTCTTGGTGGGCTGGCTGGTGGTCGAAGTGATTTCGATCAGCTGGTTGTTTGTACGCCAACTGTTTTTGGCCTTGTTGTTGCTGGCGGTTAGTTTGCTGACGCTTCTTTTTTAATGCCGTCGGCAGTTTTTGTTTTTGTAGAATACCGATCGCTCAAATGCTTTGTCTGAAAACAAAAATTTAAGAACTAGTGTGTTTTTTGACTGTAGTCATCGCTGACGTTGTTAATATTTGTGGGTAGCATGTACAATTTTCCACCGAGTAATACTTTAAGAGTGTGCACTAGTTGGTTTTTGTACTAACGAATTCCGTGGAATATGTGGGATACATATAGAGTACAGTGCATTACAAGAAAATCTGTTTTTTGGAGTTTTGTTTTGGTCTACGCTTCCCTTTTTTTTAATTGCTTTCCAGACATTTCCAGGAGTTCTTTCATGTTTTGTTTTGAATGGTTGATTGAAGTTGAGTCATTGAACCCAGTTCAGATATATTTGTGCGAATTTGAAACTAGATATATTTGTTTATCTGAAATGAAATAATTTACAATTAATTGATTATTAATTTGTTAATAAATGCATAATTTGTTTATATTTGTAAAACATATAATATTTTTAAATTTATTTCATGTATGTACTTATCTAGTTTTATTTAGAAAGTTTTGAAATAAGTGTTTTTGTATTTAATTAAATTATATTGAAAATTTTGGAAAATTTAAAGGTTTTATTGTTTTTTTATTTATTTGGTACATGGTATTGCATGGTATTATTGATGTTACTCGACATTTTTCGATAACTTCTGGCTTTTGTGTAGGAGTTGTTTCGTAAATCCAATTGGATTACAACTTTAAGTTGTAAAACATAATATTTTGAAATGTATTTCATGTATCTAATTATCTACTTTTAGATAGAAAGTTTTGAAATAAGTATTTTTGTATTTAATAAAATTATACTGAAAATTTTGGAAACTTTAAAGGTTTTATTCAGCCCAATCATGAATATTCTCGCGTAATTTATTCCCTGCGGATAAAATTTTTCTCGAGAAAGAAATCCTCCAATAAAAACTCCCAGGGAATAGAAAAAAAGGGAGAGGAAAAAAGTACTTTTCGGAATCAGCTGTTTTGTTTGCTATCACTTCACTTTGAATTTTGTTTTTTTTTTGTTAATTTGTGCATTAGAACTGTGTCTTCATTAAAATTAAAAGTTAATTTGCAGTGATTATAATAAAATAAAGCTGTGTGTTAAATCTAAACCCGACTAAAGTTTTGCAATTTTGCGATTAACGACAAAACATCCCCCTGACTGCATCAGGCACCAACCATCGGACAGCGATTTGTGGCCACCAACAGGACAATTGGCACGGCATTCGGGCCACTATCACAAATCTAAGGAAAATATTGGCACGGGAGATAATTCAAAATGTAAGTAAGCGAATTTATTTTTAAGATTCAATAATCAATAACTAATTATTATTAATTTTTTGTTTGTTGTTTTCATATTTTCATCCAAAAAGTTGCAAAAATGTTTAGTATTGCTTTTCGGATGCTTGCGGAGGATCTTACTGATGTAGAAGAGCGGCTACAAGTGGACCAGAGGGTCACAAGAAGGCAGTTACGTGACGGAATGAACCCGCTGGATTTACCACAAACATTGTAAGCAAATAAATATATAAATAACAGATTTTACATTTAAAAGTTTTCCTTTTTACAGGTTTCAAAAGTATTACCGGGTGAATAAACCCGCTTTCAAATACTTGCTAAGTGTGCTTACATTGCACTCTCAGCAATCCCGAAAGTCTTCGGCAGTTCAGCCAATTGTAAAGCTGAGTGGGTGTTTGCGGTTTTTTGCCGAAGGCGGGTACCAGACTGGCATTGGAAAGGACAGTGACTTTTCTTTGGCCCAGTCTACTTTCAGTATAGTGCTTGCTGAAGTTATCGACACATTCGAGAAACATCTCTGCCCAGTGTGGATACAAATACCGAGGATGATTGAAGAAAAAAAGAAAATTGTTCGGGCTTTTTATATAAAGCATGGTATTCCCGGTGTTGTGGGATGTATCGATGGGACACACATACAGATTATAGCTCCAGCCGTAGACAAACATAATTTTTATAATCGAAAAGGAAAATACAGCTTAAATGTCATGCTGGTAAGTATATTTGTTAGACCATTGATAACATACGCCACACAACCTAAAAAAAATATTTTTTTATTAATGGGATGTGTTTTTTTATTGTATTTCAGGTTTGTAACCATGAGCTCAAAATTCGCTACGTCGACGCAAACCACCCCGGAGCCTGTCACGACTCCTTCGTATGGAACGCTAGCCAATTGCGGACTCATTTTGAGCAGGATTATTTGCAAGGTGCTACAAATTTTTGGCCGTTAGGTAAGATTTTGTATAAATAATGCTACCATATAATTGTATTTCAATAGGAGACGCAGGCTACCCTTTGGAACCATGGCTCCTAACACCGCATAAGGTTCCAGACGATGATTCCTCGAATATGAGGTTTAATGAAGTACATTCGAAATGCCGCAATATTATTGAGCGGGTCAATGGTGTCGTAAAAAACCGGTGGAGATGCCTTCTAGGTGCAAGGGAGCTGCACAACTGTCCGGAGAAAGCAGCTCAAATTGTGAATATGTGTTGTGCCCTTCACGTCATTTACTTACATTACAATGCAAGCGAAGAACCTGCTTGTTTCAGCGAATGCAATGCAATACCGAACAGTAGCTCAAACTATTAGAAATAACATTGGTAATAATTTTAGTTCATTGCACATTTGTACTTATATATATTTGTGTATATACAAAAAAAAACAAAATAAAAGAAAACAAAAACAGTACAAAACTTAAAATAAAAATGTCCACTTCTTCAAAAAAAACAGCTTAAAAACAATTCAATTCAGTAAAATAAAAAAAAAAAAAAAGAATTTACTCCTGTAAAATTAAATAACAAAAAAAAATAAAGAATTTACTCCTATTGGAGAAGTTCTAATTGCATATTGTTTTTCTCCAACTTGAATTGAATTTCCTGCGCCCTCACTTTTTTCATGAAGGCGTTGTGTTTTCGAGTCTCCTCTAGCTCCTCCCTTTTAAGTAGTTCCATCTGCTTATAATGCGATTTCCGCAGATCATTGGCTTTCTACAAAGAGCGAGCTATTCTCTTTGTTTGTTGGAACTGCTGCTCCGAATTCGCCACAGCCTCTTTAATTGTGGTCAGAATCTCCTGAATGTTTAGCTCTGCTTCCAGAGCATCGGACGCACTCTTTAAAGACTTCGGCTGCTTTGACTGCTTCAAAGAAGTGACCGTCGCCGAATTCTGAGCCACATCTGCGCAGGCAAGGCTTTCTTGTTCATCACGTTCTTCCGCTGCGCAGGGCACTCCATCTACTACGTCACTTGCTACTAAGCCAAAGACTTTGGCGGCCACCTCTTCAACAGCAGTCACTCCATCGTCAACGCCACTTGGAACGGGAAGGGTTTGTAAGCCAAAGACTTTGGCGGCCACGCCTTCAACTGCTGTCTTCATACCAACCAGGTTATAAATGCCTTGTTCCATGGTCGATAGTTTGCACATATTTTTTCTGATCGGCCCACACCTAACATGTAAGTAACTTTTTAATAATGACAATCAGTTACCGGATCAAAATCACTTACCTTCTTCCACTCCGTGATGCATTTGCTTGGAGGCCCCAGTGTGTTCAGGTCGGCTTCAACTGTCCTCCAAAACCGAGCCATCTCTTCTTTACCACCTTTAAAAAAACCGCATGCAATTGCCGGATTGCCTTCCATGAGGCTAAAAAGCTGCTGGAGCTGCATTGGTGCTTTTTGACCTAAACAGGATAATAGTTAATAATAATCAGTTATTGATTATTGAATCCTAAAAAAAATCCCATACTTACATTTTTAATTATCTCCCTCTTACAATGTTGGCGGAATAATAAACAAAAAATATATTTTTGCTCCCTTTTTGTACTCTGTAAAATACCTACTTTTTTCCCTACGCCATTTTTCGCCATGGTTCGTTAACCGAATTGGAATAGAACTTCAATTTCAATTTGGGCGGAGGGGAATTGTGGCATAATATAGTAAGTTGGATTGTTTAAACGAGGTGCATCCTTAATACAATTGGAATAGAACTTGAACTTTCGAATAATGTCGAAAATGCCACAAGCTTTGCGCGGCTAGGCAATTTGTCGTTCGTCTTTTTGAAAACTTCAAACCAAAAACAAGTGTTTTTTTTTTAAATTTAAAAAGTGATTAATAACAATTCATAATGTTTTGCATCGTGAAAAATTGTGGCGGAAAGGTGTGCAAACCTTCCAAAGAACGCGCGCTACAAGTCCATGTGGTTGGACAACATTAAGTTGTGTCCGAAGAAGAGGGTTACGGAGTGGAGCAGAGTCTGCAGCCGCCATTTCGAGGAAGACTGCATCCCCAATAAGAGGCTACGGCAAGGATCAATGCCAACACTTGACCTAGGTAAGTACCAAGTACTATATTTTTAAAAGTGGTATAAAAAGTGACATCTTAAGATAAAAAAAAAATCATTACAATAGTGGTTTCTTAAATAAAGAACTTTTTTTGAGCAATTTATAAAAAAATGAAAAAATGTGGTATTTTTTGTTGGTTCAGTTGAATAAAGCGGAATAAAGGCACTTTATTATTTTCTTATTATTTTTAAAATAAGCGATGATTTTTTGTAGGGAGCGTTTGTTTATTACAATTTATTACATCTTAATCATTTTACGAGTCAAAATGGCAAAACAAAAAATTTTAAATCTATCGGAAAAAACCCAACAGTTGTCGAAAATTGCATCAAGGACCCCGAGGGGTATGGAAAAAATTGAAAACAAAGGATTTCGTTGTCTTTATCTACGTATGAATTGCTTATAATTCTGCCTTATCCTTGTAAAAAAATAAGAGCTCAAGCTAGAGTGGTCATCAGTACGCAGAGTATCTTAAATCATCTTAAATACCTCATATTACAAAAAAAGCCGTCACTTAATGGTCCTCGTAAGGAAAAGCGGCTTCTTTTCGCAATAGACTACATGGTATGGGATGTGCAGCCAAGAGGTCATGTAAATGAGTGGAGAACCGTTGTATTTACGGATGAGAATAAGTTTAATTTGGATGGGCCTGATGGCTACAGCTATTATCTCCATGATCTGCGCAAAGAAAAGCGTTTTTTGAACCGACATCACAGCCGAGTAGGGCGGCGTTATGGTGTGGGGTGCTATTACGTTCTATGGCACCATCGATCTTGAATTTCAAAGTGCAAAAAAGACTGGTGCAAGCTATTATTGGAATCGGCTTTTCTGAAGTTCAGTGAACTATTTGGTCCCATACCTTGGGTATTGCAACAGGTTAATGCCTCTATACACAACGCCAGAGTAGTAAAAGAGTTCATTGCATGCCAAAATGTTAATATTTTTGACTGGCCACCCTATTCGCCAGGTCTAAACATTATCGAAAATGTCTGGGGTTGGTTCTCTCGTAAGGTCTATGAAGGAGGTAGACAATTTGATGACAAGAAGTTACTAATTCAGGCCATTAAGGATGCTTGCAACCAAATTTCGTTGGATTGGATTCTCTTTATCTCTCAATGAAAAGCCGTATATTTTAAGTTATTAAAAACAAAGGGGATTGTAACCATTACTAATAGTTCTTGAATAAATTTAAAAAACAAGAAAAACTGTTTTTCATTAAAATTAGTTAAAGTGCTTTTATTCAAGTGACTAAAATATTTCCATTTTCAAATTCTGCAATCGGTTACAAATTGAAAAAGATACAGGCTGGTGAATACGGCATTTTTAGTGCCCTTAAATAAGTGATCCGGTGTGTATTTCGTAGATTTCTTACAGTTTGAGTTGAGGACTCAGAACTTTGGTTTTCAATATTTCCCAATTTTGTTGAAGCGTAAAGCGACTCGTTTCGTTGATTTCAAACCTTTAACTAATAATTTTCAAATTGGAGGATATAAATTCAATATTTTACTAGAGATATCTTGAAAAAAAAACACACCCCTTTGTATGCATTTTTTATTGTGGAAGCTGGAGGAACACAGAAATTTTTCTGGAATGATATAACCCGATGTATCTTTTACCATGTAGAATCTGTTGGAGCCAACTTTGGGACGTCGAATATTGTCGTTCAAATATGCATCCCGAAATTACGAAGTTTTTATAATTCAGTTACCTAAAATTTAAAACCCTTTAGAGGCATTTTTCACAATAGATTTTCTTGTGGGAACGGCTCGAACTTTTACTTAATGTTTGTGGGAATAAAACTAAAGCGCTGATTTATAAAATATCTTCTTCCAAACATTTTCATAGCTAAGTATTCGATATTGTCGCTGTGAGATAAAGATGAATTCAAGTTTAATATTAGACTATTAGAGAAATCGTTGGTAATGTCAACATTTTCATTTGCGTAGAGCGAATAAAAAAGTGTAAATTCCAAAGGGGGTAAATGTCATGAGTGAGATTACATTATTACAGAAACTGCACTTCAATAGATCAATTATTTGGCCAGCTATGTGGCATGTGCCCCATTTTGTGGGAACCACATATGTATAAGTGATGGTAAGTCCATCCATTTCTCGCCAAAAGTACGATAGCGAACGTCATTGACTTTAACATGGCTATCATTTTTATCACGCATATTTTGCTCATTGACGCAGCCATTAAGCTATAAATTATGATGAAATTTAGTTTGTTAAAGTTGCGACCAGCAGCGACTCAGAATTTCAGTAGCAATTTTTTAACGATTTCTAAACGTTGCTCGTTCGTCAACTTTAGCATGACAAAAATTAAAGATGATGACGTTTTGGCATTGGCAGATCCTAAAAAAAATTTCAAAACAATTAAGGAAAAATCGATAATCCATGTGTTCTTGCCTGACGTGTAGCAATACCGGTTCTATCAGTCTGGTATATGTATCCCAAAGCAGTCTCTAACCTTGTCCAAAAAAAGTTCAATCTCTAATTCTGAATTGAAATTGAAAAAGATAAACACGTTCACTATCACGGAGTTGAAGAGGTAATAAACGTTTAATGTACTCCAATAGTTGATTGTAATTCTGAACAAGTTTTGAAACTCGCCGATATATGAAGTTGTGATTGCTTAATGTTAAAATTCGCTCTTCATATACGAACTCTGTTAAGATTTGGAACAGATCGCTCGTTTGTATGCTGTGATAAGTGAACAACTTGTATTTCTCCCTTTAGCTAAAGCAAAACTATTATACCCTGCAGATTCGTTGTAATACTTTCTCAATCAGTAATTTAAACCCAGCGTTAACACGAGGCAATACAATTGAGGTTATGTATTATTTACCGAATTTAGTGTCTTCCAAATATCAGACACTGACGAGAACAATGAGAAAAGCGAGAGAATGGAACAGTTTTGTGTAAATTTCAAGTAACAAAAGAAAGGTAAATTTTTTTTGCATAACACCTCTGATATAAGATATTTCGTGTGCTCGTAAAAATTAATTTTATATGAAACTGGAATACAGAAAAAATTCTCTTGTAAATGTTAAGGGCACTATGTAAATCGCAGCATACGTCAACATTTTTATTTGGTGACACTGAATGGAATAGCATAAACTTGAGCAAAACGAAACTCACGGAGTGCCCCAAGCATAAAAAACAAAACAACATTTGAGAGACACATATCAAATGGCAGACAAAATTTCAACTCGGACAAGCACATAGTCCTTGTTTTTAATATGTTTAAGGTAAGAAAAGTAAAGTGCGCGTGCCATTTTTATGGGAGTTTTTCATTTGCAATATTTTTATTTACAAAATCCAAAACAGTTGAATTAAATATTACTTTTCAATATTCCAATAGACTACACTAGCCAACAGTCGTTTTGTGATTTGTTTCTAGCATACTTTTTCTCATTGATTTTGACCTACTAAACACGAAAATGAGTTTTAAAAATTTTTCTGTTGATTGGTTTTCGAGATACAAATTTTTGAACTTTTTTTTTTAAATTTTTGGAGGTACACTTACAATTTTGAGCATATCTTTCGTCTTCTTTGACGTATTTGATCCTACTACTACTCAAATTAAAGCAAATTGAGCCGTCTACAACTCATTCTCAGAAAATTTTCAAATCGGGTGAGTAGTTTTGATGTTGGCGGCTTAAAAAGGTTAAAAAACTGCGTTTTTTTAGTAAAAATGTGGCAGAAAAATTCATATAAAAATTCATATAAAATATAAAACGCGATGCTAACAGCGATTTTGGTTTTTTTACGTACAGCTGGCATTTTTCCAAAGAAAATAAGCACTTACTTAACAAAATCTGACAACAAATGGCGGACTTATAATTTTTTTGGTAAAACACCGAAATTCCGCTATTTCACGATATTTTGATTTTCATTATTTGCACAGCTAACCTACCTATCGAAAAAGCAAGTTTTTTATAATCCTTTTGGAATAGAACGGAACAGTTGCTCCTATACATATGTTACTTCTGTTCAAAATTTCGCCACCCTGGGTTAATGTCTTCTGTTCTGGCAAGGGACGTGAAATTTCAAAAATTTAGTGAAATCAGCAATTTTTTTTTTTGGAAATTTTTTTCAAATGTCACAGCACTTAGCAGTTTTGATAAAATTTTTAAATTAATATTAATAACACAAATATTTCATAATTGTAAAAAACCTATTTACAATACCGTAGGGACGTTTCGTCGATGTTTTTAAGAAAATGGTATAATGAAAATGCAGAACATAGAAACACAGGTGCATTTTACGATACGAATTTTGGCAAACCCACTTTACATGTACAAAATTGTTTGGAAAAAACGTTTACGTAATTTTTATGATTCTCAGAATTAAAAAAAATAAGTAATACACAAATAGTTATTTAATTTTTATGATTGTGGTTGCAGAGTAATATACGCTTCTGAATGTGCGTGGACGCTCTTCGTGTTCCTTTATGACTGCTACTCCGTTCACAGTCAATTAAAGGGAATTACACTTTTTTATTGATGTGTGTTTTCCCGATGGCTACCTGTATCGGATTTTTTTACAGAAATTCCCCCCACATTTGTGAGTGGTCATTATTTGGAAACTTTTCCACAATTTGAAACGCACACTTGCTGAATCAGGTATATAGCCAGGTATAGTATTTATAGGTGTTCATTTATCGTTTTTTGTCATTCAACAAGTGTCTACGAACGCGAGTAGTACGAGTAAAAAGTGAAACAAATTGAATTTAAGTGCATATAATACCTACCCAACAAGTAAGACAATGAGTAAAAGACTACGTGTGTTCGAGTGTTTGAACAATCCAAACAATTTCTGCAATGTTTGTGGCGAGTTTATAAAGAATAATCACGCACACACGTTTACTCCAGCAGTGCAATTGCACTATTTGAATTATTTTGGTATTTCACCAAATATCACAGAATCATGGACACCTAAGTCGCTATGTGATCTTTGCTATATAATCCTAACCAACTGGGCAGCTGGCGGAAGGTAAGAATTTTTATTTAAACACATTAAGCAAAGCAAATATAGTAATTTATTTTAATTTTAGGCGCCATATGAAATTCGATACACCAATGATGTGGAAAAAGCCGCTATGCCATTCCACAGACTGTTATTTTTGCCTCACCACAAACAGTGGGGTAGGGAGATTTTTAAAATGGAACTACGCTCAAGTGGGATCGTTTGCACTTCCAGTACCACATTCGAATGATGTACCATATCCAGTGTGCCCTGGTGCATCTCTTCAAAAAGCAGAATCGTCAGATCAAGAGTCCGAGTCAAGTGCAAGCGTTTCTCGTTTTTTTTTCATTTTTGGGTAGGAGTGCACATGTCACTTAAAATACACTTTCTGCATTCTCATTTGGATTTTTTCCCTGAGAATTTAGGAGACGTGAGCGACGAACACGGCGAGCGCTTTCATCAGGAATTGAAGGCTATGGAACGACGCTATCAGGGCATCTATGACACGGCTATGATGGGTGACTACATTTGGACCCTAATACGTGAGACCAATTGCAGCGAATACAAAAAACAAAGAAGAAGTCAGCTGTTTTTCCACATGGCATAAAATGTACAGTTATATCTTTGTTTCTACTCATTTTTTATGGGCGTTGATTTGGTTAATTTCGTTAGTTTAGCTAACCTGCCACATCCATTTCTAATTGTGCCATACATTGAGTATGTAGTGCTCTAAATAAATTAATAAATAATATACTAAGACTAATTTGTTTATTTTAAATTAAGTTCAAATGTATTTATTCGTTTGCGTTGGGTAGGTAAGCTGTGCAAATAATGAAAATCAAAATATCGTGAAATAGCGGAATTTCGGTGTTTTACCAAAAAAATTATAAGTCCGCCATTTGTTGTCAGATTTTATTAAGTAAGTGCTTATTTTCTTTGGAAAAATGCCAGCTGTACGTAAAAAAACCAAACTCGCTGTTAGCATCGCGTTTTATATTTTATATGAATTTTTATATGAATTTTTCTGCCACATTTTTACTAAAAAAACGCAGTTTTTTAACCTTTTTAAGCCGCCAACATCAAAACTACTCACCCGATTTGAAAATTTTCGGAGAATGAGTTGTAGACGGCTCAATTTGCTTTAATTTGAGTAGTAGTAGGATCAAATACGTCAAAGAAGACGAAAGATATGCTCAAAATTCTAAGTGTACCTCCAAAAATTTAAAAAAAAAAGTTCAAAAATTTGTATCTCGAAAACCAATCAACAGAAAAATTTTTAAAACTCATTTTCGTGTTTAGTAGGTCAAAATCAATGAGAAAAAGTATGCTAGAAACAAATCACAGAGAAAATTTTGTTATTTGTGACCTAGTGCTAGAATACATATTGACGCTCACAGTAGACAACTTGATATTTCTTACAAGTTTTTAGAACATATCGTCTGTGTAGTTTTCTGATATTTTTTAGTGGCAGATTTCTAATTTGCGCGAATATGGTATTTTCTCCTTTGGTTCTATCATACCCACATTTTTATACTAGCTGTTAACACTTGCTACTATCGGTACAATTTAAATTTTAATTACAGGAGAAAATATAAGCTAAAGTACAGATACATTTTAATTTTGATTTATTAATATTTTTTAAAGGTTAAAAATATTAAAAGAAAAAATGTGAAAAGTTTTCGTGACACTGCTTTCATTATATAAGTTAATAATAATAAAGTATGCGTAAGTACACAATCCAACTTGAAGACAAGTTTGTCAAATTTCAGTTTTTCGGATATAAAGCAGCGGAGAACTTTCACAAATCGTAAATTTTTTTAATGGTATGTACACAGTATACAGACGGTGGCAAAAACTATCTTTGAATTGGTACCGTTTGTATTTATAATGAATCGAAATATGTTATGCTGTAGATAATTTATTATTTTTGTTTTTACAGGACATAATGATTCAGTTGCACATCAGTCGGACTTCGTAGAAAGTTCGTCTGTCAAGTATGTTCGAGAATGTTCGATTCAAGGCTGTTCGTCCACAATGTTTTCGTTCCCAACTTGTGAAGACAGATTGAAGCACTGCCGTCAAATCTGCTCTTTAGAGGAAGGAGTAAAGCAATTGAAAACACTTTTCATTTGCAAAGAGCATTTTTCATTTGCAAAAATAATACAAATAAGATTTGGTCCCGAATTGTGCAACACCAGATTAAGGATCAGAATCGTGAGCAGACCCAGGAGCTGAAGGTGGAACAAAGACACGAGCAAAACCAGGAGATGAAGCTGAAACAATCAGAGGACCAGAACCCGGAGGAGAGCCAGGTGCAGCCGATGGAAACAATTTGCCGAAATTGGAAAAACGAGGGATATTACCGCCAGAAGTATGAGGACCTACTATAGATTTTAGGCAAAGCGAGTTAGCTGCAAAAACTGCAACAATGAAGAGTTCTTCCGCAAGCAGAACTTCACTCTGCAAGAGGCGTTAAAGACACAAGCGGAATAGTATCACTCTGCGGCTAAGGTATGGATCGAGGTAAGAATAGCAATAATAAAGCATTTTGAGCAGCGTCCTCAAAATAGTATAGAGATAAAAGGCCTCATCTCTGAAGATGCAAAGGCTTTTGCAGAATTAATATACCATGGGCACCGCAAAATATATACCAAAGACCAGAAAATGCTCCTGCTGAATTACTTTTTCCACAGCAAGAAAGGCTTGGTATATATGCGAGGCACTCTCGGATTTTCATTGCCAGCCAATTCAAAAATATACCGCTGGTCGCCCGTGAAGTCCCTGAAACCGTGTACAAATGAAATAGTTGTAAAGGCCCTTAAAGCGAAGGCTGGCACAATGATCGCCGTTGAAAATGCTGCCATCTTAACCTTCGATGAGATAGCGTTAAGACCTGAAGCAGAATATAAAACTGACCTAGTTGACGGATTTGAGGACGAAGGAAGAGGCAATCGTACGGATTTGAAGTGGTTTCCATGAGCTCGGACCAATGCGCCTCGAATTTAGCTGCATACAACCGCCTTCACAATACCGAATCCAAGTTATGTTACGTCAAAGATGGTCACAAAATGTATACTTTTAGCGACACGCCACATTGCATCAAGGGAATAAGAAACGCACATCTCAGTAACCCCATCGAAACTCCACATGGCACAGCCAGCTGGGACGTGTACCAGGAAACGTACCAGCGCGACATTGAGTCCAACACAGCTAGGCCGATGCCCAAAATTACAAGAGATCACTTGGAACCGCTTGACTTCAAAAAATGCGAGTACATCTAGCTACCCAAGTCTATAGTAAGACTATGGTCAATACTATAGACTTGATGTCCGCAAATAATTTATACGTAGACCCAACAAATGCCGCCAATGCTAATGCCACCAAACACCTAACCGACACATTGAACAAATCTTTTGATGTTGTCAACGCGAGATCACACAATAGTAAGGGTAGCATGGAGCGAATACCTGTGACGCGTGACAATAATCAACTGCAACTGCTGGAGCAATAAGCCACAAGAACTATTGGAAATATTTTGAAGGATTCCAACAAATGGAATTGGAGCAATTCGAACGACATCCCGAATTGTCTTACATGTCGTGGGCGATTTAATCAGGACAACGTGAAGAATATGTTCTCTGTCCTCCGTGACCAAGTCGGAGCAACACTGATCCGTCGGTGAGAGAACTTCAGTATAAGATGGGTACCTTACTGTCCATGTCGATAGTTAAGAAGAATAACTCCTCCATGACGAACTGTGAGGACGACGAGGAAAGGCAATTACAAATAGACTGGATACAAATAGACAAGAACAAAGTCACGAAACAGCAACAAAAAGGCAAGAACGAAAGGAAGTAAAGAATATGATCTCGAAATACCATTACGCAAAACATACCAAGCGATAAAAGTAAGAAGAAAATAATGTTAATTTAAAATATTGTATATTTTTTGTATATATCTCTCTGCAGATACTCATAAAGCTCATCAGGGAGACCATCGGCACCAACATCATTAAAACCAATGCAGCCAGCATTGAAAGTATGAACAACAATAACAAAACTTTGAAATTTCCTATATTTATTGTATATCTGTTTTTTAGATCTCCATAAAAGTCATCGTGGAGACCATCGGCAACAACTTCATTAAAAACATGAGAACCATTGAAGGTGAGTACACCAAGCATGGTAATACTTTTAAATGGAAAACATTCTTTTCCTATACAACTTTCTAGATTTCAAAAACCGAAGAAAGGAAGAAGGAAAAAATGTCCAAGTAAATGTAAGAATAACAATAATAATACTTTCAAAGTTTCTTTATTTTGTACATATCTTTCCAGATGGCCAGAAAGCTCACCATGGACAACTTCGGCAACAATATCGGCAAGAACAATGCAATCAGCATTGACAGTAAGATCACCATGAATAATAATATTTAACACTTTTTATATTTCTTACATAGATCTACAGATCTCCATAGTTTCTGGAGAACGTCGGCAAGACCATCATCCAGAACAATGAAAACAACATTGAAAGTAAGTTATTATTGTAGGTAAAATATTATTACAAGTATATTTTTCTTAACAAATTATTCCATTTCAAATTTGACTTCGATTCTAACTAAAACATAATTTATATTTTAAAAATGATATTCTTTCTTTTAATGATAACAGATTGCAGACCTCAGGAAAGTTTATCATGGAGAATATCGGGAACATCATCAGGAGGTGTGCAACGGTCATTGAAAGTAAGGGGCGACATCAATAATAATGGTTTCCTATGTATATATGTATTTGTATTTATAACTTTCCAGATATCTATAATCCATTTAAAGGAAAACATCATCAACGTCCAAGTCCAGAAAAGGGCAACCAGCATCACGTGTAAGTACGAACAATTCAAGACAAAGTATTATGGTTTTCTAGATAAATTAAATATACATAATCACCAGCATCAAAAATAAAGAATGTGACGAGCATCATTAAAAGTGAGTGTGGCAACAGTTAATGTTATTAACATCGTCTAACGCACTTTACAACCCTTATAGATCTATTATTTATATTCTGTATATATTCAATATCTTTTTCCAGACAACAACACAATTCAACGCAAAATGAAATATCAGGAACCCAATAATGTAGGAAGGAGCATTGAAAGTGAGTACACCAAGAATAATGATGATTTCACTGTTGTAATTTATATATCATTCCAGACAACCATAAAAGCCGTCGTGAACAAAATCTCAAGATGACCAATATGACCACCACCACCAGAAGTAAGTACAAGAAGAATAATTGTAGTACTGAGAATTATTATACATATGGATTTCATACTTTCCCAAAGGATACACACCACCAACACCTTCAACGTTAGATTCCAATTGATGTAATATTTATTTATATAACATATATTATAACATTTATGTATACATTTATTTTACTCTTCCAGGTATAATTTGTAAAAGTATGTAATATGAAAATGATAATTTGACTGTAATTATACAACTAAGTTATCATTTTAATTTTATTGTTATTCAATTGCAAATGTAAAGCATAGATCACATTATTTATAACTGCAGTCTGACGGAAACTTTATTATTTTTCCACTCCAGATGAAGGTAATATTGTGATCTTAGCTAAAAATGAAAAATTGTAAAACCATTAGGTTGAGCGGTCAGAAGGTTTTCATTCGTTTTTTTTTTCTTGCTAAACTGTCAAGTTTACTGTATCTGTAAAGAGATAGTTAGATACAATTGAAAACATTGTATATATATTTTAATATATGTATGTACATAATATCTATACAATGTTTTCAAGCGTATAAATATTACCCATTTATAGGAAAGTATAAAATTGTACATTTTAGCGATTTTATACTTTGCTTTGGTTTCGCTTAGTGTTATTTACGTCGAAATTGTCCAAAGGTCGAAACATGTTGACAGTGGTTTGTTTTCCAGTGTAGTTAGAATCGTTTTTTCTTTCAGATAACGAATCGCGTCAGAATAGTTGTTTCAGGATTCGATATAGATTCTTCACACATAGGCATACGTTGCCGCTAAATAGGCTCGTGCACACCCGAGCCTATTAACCTTTATGTCTGCATCGCAGATATAGAGGGCTGAATCATGTTATCATGCTTCTTAAAGTTGGGGTTTTGTTTAAGGTTTCGTTTTTCATTTCCTTATGTTGTTCGTATTTATATTTCTCTTGTTCCTTTCAAAGTAACATGTAAGTAGCAGATAGTCTTTCTAAATTTCGTTTGTTTAATTTTTCCCACTTTATGCGGCAAATATTTGTTAGCTACATCCGTATTTAAGACATGCGTGGCCATGTCTAGGGGATAGTGTAGGATCTTTTGGTGTGCGATTCCAGTTTTTATATGTGGCCAAGCAAATATGCTTGATTCACAGGACATGTGTTACTTTCTGCTGGGTCATGTGTTATGCATTTAGTTTAGGTAGCTACCTCCGTCGTTGCAGCGGCATGTACGTACCCATGCATGGAAATATTTTTAAGAATTGTGTTAGGTAGTCATTAATGTAAACGTGTGCGACGGTACCCACGTGGGATATAGCACAGATAGACGATGGTATAAATAGGTAGGTAACTGTAGTGCAGACCCTAAGTTGCAATATATACATAATTGAATATAATTTTTAAAGACGTTTAAACATTATGGTGATTATGGTACCATCACTCGTCTCGTAGTTCGCTCCATACATTCTACTTCATATTCGTAGGTAGTGGCGGGGTGTTACTGGTGTAGTGACGCGGAAATATACTGGTACACCAACAAAAAGTATTTGGAATTGTTCTGCAGATTTCTGTTTAACTTAAGCAGTAACATCTGCACCTTTACAAGTGTATACCTTTTACAAGTATATACACATAGCCTCTCCTACACAAGTCAACCTTGCCTGGACGTGGTGCACCCTGCATTTGACAGAAAAGGCTCTGGCGACCGAAATCGTTCGTTATATACCGATATATTTAAATCTCTTAATGAAATTATTATAACCATTTCCCTGGACTATTGCACAAAATCTCCACAAGACTGTCCACTTGATTTAATTTTTTTTAAAATTTTTTTTTTGACTTGAAAACTTTTCCATACGTACAAGTCGACTTGGAAACGATTTTCTTAAAAAAGAATTTTTCTTCACAAGTTGAGAACGTATTCCTTAATTACAAGTTGACTTGAAACGATTTTCTTACAAAAAAATTTTTTGTTCAAAACTTTTTCTTTAAGCATGTACTTTCACTCAAAATGTTTTCCATCCAAGAACAATTTTTGTTCAAAAGTGGAAAACCTTTTCCTTAAGTACAACTCGACTTCCAAAAGATATTTTACCGTTTCTCGACATTCATGTATTTCGAAAAATACTTTATTATTATTGCTGAATTGGCCTGCACATGTTTGCCCCCAATAAAATACTCTTGTTTTTAAATTAATAATTTATGTATTTATTTTAAAAGACATTGTAAATACCTACATAATTTATGTGTTACAAAACGTTTGTTTATACAGAAGTACATATCGTTAGCAGAAATGCAAACCCTCGTAACTACAATTTTAATTTATATTTCCAAGAGAAGAAACAATCCAGTTAAAATGGTGAAGAATTAATTCAATTCAAATTTTGAAATCTTTGCTAAAGTAAAGTCTTACCTTCAGTAAGATTCCAAAATATACTGGCAAACTGAATTTTTTGTATTTTTTGATAAGTTTTTTTCAACTCCTTTCAACCAAATGAAAATTGAAGTTACGGTCTTTCGCATTTTAGCTGACGATATATTTGCACTATTTACAAGCAATACATACAAATACAAATTGCTTTAAAAATATATACATATGTATATAGCACCATCTTATATCTAACAAAATATTTCGGAAATTAAGAGCCTGCAAGGGAAGATGCACTTCGATAGTGAACGTTGTCCCGAAGAATCCAATCACAGGGATAAATGAAGCACAAATTTGAATGTAGTGTGTGTAACTAAAACATTAAATAATATTTTGCTTAAACTGAATTACATCATTTCAGATACACAACTTCAAAAGCACCACTATCCCATGATCGGAAATGTTCAGCTCTACCGCATGCGGAGGTTAACAATAACTTTACTTATATTTAATACGTAAGTAATGTACACCACCGCTGTGGCCGTCGGTGGTGCAATGGTAGTGTGCACAGCTCTTGTGCATGACAACAGGGGTTGATCCCTGCTCTGCCCACCTTCAAATTTCTTTCGACGACGGACACCTCGCATAGTGACGACGACACTATCGAGTATTTAGCCATGAAAAAGCTTCTCAAAATACAATTAGCAACCGCTGTAAAACTTTTGGTCGCAATCACTGAGTATGAAAGTTGAAAGCACACAGTTCAGTGGTTATGAGAAGCTCTCCCCAATTCCTTCATGCGATGTAATGGCAAACTTGGAGAAACCATTTATTTTAATTTTAATCTTAACACATTTTTCAATAACTTACCTTCTTATTTTCTTTCTACACCAGCAACCTGTGGCAGCAACCCTACATTACCATTAGTAACAACCAATTATTTTAATGTTGATTTATGTTATATTTTCATAAAAGGATTTGCAACTTATTTATGAATATCATTCACATATTTAATACAAATATTAAAGAATATCAGAAAATGGAAAACTAGCCCTCGCAGGGACCTATGGGGCCCACAGGGTCCAAAAAACCGGCATACCCAGGGACATTTGGGTATGGATTCGTGTGGGACTTCAACGAATGGTATTCGTGTCACGAATTCCGTGGTGTCATTCTTTTTTTCGTGGGATGTCTGCAAGTCCATATAACTCCATTTTTGTACGTACAGTGACCATGAGATTGGTTATGGTAACCATCCACAATAATGTTTTTTTTTTAATTATTTACTGATTTTGTCACACATCGACTTAAGGTACAGAGGGAATTTTATCCCCCCCTGCCTGAGTCCGGCCGGGCGACTAGTAGCAATATAAATTTAACGATTTCCAAAAAGGTCTACCACACGGTTCGAGCAACATAGGTGCGTGCGAGGGCTACTTTATCAATTTCTCACATTCTTTACTTTTTGTTTAATTTTGGATTATTTTTAAAAAACCAAAAAGTCTGGCCCTGGTCCTGAATTTTTGCCACGTTTGCTTTTTGAAATCTGTAACATCTGTATAATTGAAATTTGCAACAATCACAATGGCCTGTGGCCAACTTACATATACACTGCTTTGATTAAATGAACAGCACATTCTTATGATAGGTCATCCCAGGAACAACACTTTGGGATGCCTTTCAATTTGGAATTTGAATTTAAATTATTTAAATATAATTGTTCATAATTGCCTTTTTCTCACTTTTTTCTTACATACCTATTCACAATATGTTAGTTTATTTACACAAATTTTGTGGTCAACTACACTTCTATCTTACCATGTACCTTAGGCCGAATGAAGGTACTGCCTCGAATTTTGTTTGTTATAATTGGTTATAATTACTTTTTTTTTTATAATTTTATTACTTTTTATCTCTTTTTTGCAACAAAGTTTCACACATGAAAACGAATTAACAACGCGACCACGACCGAGAAACATCAAACCAATGGCGATGAGCAGTTGTATATTTCAGCAGCATTTTTCCTCAATTCCAGTCCCTATCGCCATTTCCTCTTTGACAGACTATTCTCTATTTCTTCTCCAAGTACTAAATGAATCAGCTGTTTCATCGAAACCCCTTGGATTTGATACCTCATGAGGAACTCTGGGTGAATAGATTTCCTTCAACATTTCCGTGCAGGCCAATAAAATTTGTTTTTGTGAAAAAAACAGGATTTTACTGGAATAGCATTCAAGCGAAAATAGAAAACCTGGAATTCGATATATTTGCACAAAATGGCGAAGCTGCGGAAGTCGGTAATGTCATGCACTGCACTATGATTGATGGTCCAGTGGGAAATGTTTTGACAAATACAAATTCAGCAAGTAGGTGTTTCTTATTTAATGCATGTCCTACGGAAATGAACAATGTTGAAGTAAAGAGAAGTGCAAACGCTAATTACTACAAATTTGGATTGCCAATTTTCCATTCTTGGATTTGCTTTTTTGAATGCCTAATTCACATAGCTTACCGTCTACCCTTTAAAACATGGCAAGTACGAGAGGAAAGTAAAACTAAATTCATGGAAAATATAATACGGATTCAAAGGGAATTTAAGTCAAGAATGGGTGTTAGAGTTGATGAAGTCAAGCGTGGCTTCGGTACAACAAATGATGGTAACACAGCGCGGCGATTTTTTTCTGAAGTTGGTATAGCAGCACATATAACAAAGCTTGATAAAGATCTCATTTTTAATTTCTCACTCATATTAAGAGTGTTATGGTGCAGCAAACCAATTGAAAATGACAAATTCAGTATTCTTTTAAAAGACGCTCCAACGTTTATATAAGTAATTATCCTTGGTATTACATGCCTAGTTCCGTACATAAAGTTTTGATCCACGTATGCGATGTAATCAAGTTTTTTGATTTACCAATAGGTTAATATTTTCACGACAATAGATGTATGTTTTTGTGTGTATTCATTAATAGTAACTTTATACTTTATTAGGTTGTTTATCTGAAGAAGTGTTAGAAGCAAATCACAAAAATGTACGAAGAAATCGTCTAACTCATACCCAAAAAACAGGACGAGAGGACACCAACAGAGACTTAATGTCTTATTTACATTTATCTTCAGATCCACTTATTTCATCCAAAAGCAACAGACAAAAAAAAACTAAAATTTCATTGATCTTCGATAAGTATGTGCAATATTATTTAGTACAAGAAGAACAATCTGATATTAATATTTATGATAGTTTTAGTTCGTTAATACACTCTTCTTCTGAAAATTCCTCATCTGATAATAGTAGGAGTGAGTGTTCTGATTAAAACGATAATAAAGTCATATACAAGAGGTTAATGTTGTGGAAGTAATTTTAATTCATTTTTTTAAAAAAAATTTTGCTGTTGTTATTGACAAAAATTTTAATTTCAACTAATAAAGAGTGTTATTGTTTCAGACAAATTTTATGAAATCTGAACATAATGTAAATTCGGTCCAACTTAAATGGCAATTTATTCAGTAAAAAACAGTCCAAATGGGAGTTTTACAACAAAACCAAGAACATTTTTGAAATCAGCGCAGCATAATCCAATTAGAAATAAAATGGCATTGCATTCTGACAACTCCTTCTATTTTTGTCCAATTCTAGTATGGGGACGAAGCAGTGTGCGCCGCCGCCGATATAATTGGCAGTTATTGGTTTAAAATGCGAGTCGATTTTATCGACTATACCGATTTGACCGACTGATCCAATTTTAAAGGTTCAGTTAGTTCAAAAACATTCCAAATTTTATACAAAACTGGTAACAACAATAGCCGTCAATTTAATTTTTTTGATGTGCAGCCATCTTCAATAATTTTGTCTCGACGCGGTGTAGTTCTAAGCACGGTGTTGCCAACGGTAAATGGCAAAGATTAGAGAACAAGGTTATCGCAAACTTGGCCGCGATAAACTCCGGTCTAAATGCGACATAACGTTCTAGACGACTGTAATGGTTTGGTCAGAAGTTCGGCAGTCAAGAATATCGCATGTAATATTGCCATTCTAATGCAGCAGTCGTTCGATAAAGACGTTCTTAAAATAGAAAGCGCATTGTTTCATTTTTAAAAGCACAAAAAAAAAACTATAAATTACATTGTCTTACGACGCAGGAGGAATAGTTCTGCTGTGTCTAAAGCTAATATGACAGATGCTGGAGTTTCTGCCTCATCCACGTCGCTGATAAATAATATACAATAAATACTAAAAAGGAGATTCGTCTCCTTACAAAATAAATTAATAAAAATGTGACTGATGAACGAACGAACCAAAACAATTTATTCTACTGGCAGACACTAAAGTACTTTATAAGACTATTAGAGATCATAGTGAATCATGGGCATTACGTCTCAATAATTTCGAAGTATTTCACTGGTCATGTTTGGAAAGTGCTGCTGCTGTTAATTGGACTGATGTACAAAAGTCTGTTGAATTTATAAGAAAATATAACATTGATTTTAATGATGAACTTTTATTTAATGAATTCCTTGCCCTGAAAAATTATGTAAAAAACTTAAATTCAATTAACACGACTGATAACAAGTTTGTTGAACTTTATTTGTGCTTACTGACGCGTAATGCCAACGTAGAACGTGTATTTTATTTAATCAACGAACAGTGGACGCCAGAAACTAAACCCCAGAAACTATTTCGGATGTTATTCGAGTCATATATAATTTTGATAGATATTGTCCAGACTTTTATGAATATTTGAAGAAATGCGACAATAATATATCGATTCAAATTTGAAACGCTTAAAACAGGTTATAGAAATGTACATTCCCGAAAATGTGTGCAGTTAATTTGTTAATTCTTATGTATGTTTTTGTTTACTTACGTAATAATTTAGATGAAAAAATTGTTGTATATGCTTTTCGTATTATGAATAAACAATTTTTCCTATATGAAGCTTTAGTTTATTTGTATATTTTATGGCGTTGATGATTTTTAAGTTTGGATTCATAGAGCTGAAGATCAGGTTTTCGTCAATTAGTGAAAAGATGAAACATTAATACAATTAATTTATTTGAAAAAAATTGTCCTCTTTTTGGGAGCATGTCATGTTCACGTACAAACGGCCAACACCCCTTCCCCCCATCGACAAGAAAACACCAACAAAAGTCATGGACAACACTGAGATAATATCATTTGTGTAAACAAACAACACCCACCCGAGCAATGCGTCAGCATCCCAGGAAGTCAGTAAGAAAACAGCTTCACGCAAAGAAACGAAAAATAAAAGTACAAGTTTTAACCTAGCCATATCACAAAAAGAAAATCCCAAACAGATCATATGAGTATAATTACACCGGTGATATGAAGAACGGAAAATATATGTACATGCTCGACCAAATACATTGTGTTCCCCATCTGCTTTCAACAGGAGTATAAAGCACAAGTATTAAGCGCATTGGAAGATAAAACAGACACTCAACACACATCTGCGCTGTTTCCGAGAGGTTTCCTACAGGAACACCCGTTACCCTAAAAAATGTCAAAGATCAAACGAGGGTAAGTACTCGAACAAGGGATAAGCAACAGAACATGGAGACGAGCGAGAAAATTAACACAATCAAGAGTCTAATCCGTAAATTTTCCTTTCTAGTCGAGATTTTGTGCGCCCCGAATCATCACTCCTCTCGACGCGGGCAAAAATTTAAATCAAAAATAAAAGCAAAAATAAAAACAATAAAAGTGCACGAAGTCATAAAAAAAGGCAGCGAGATCTAAATCCAAAACGCACATATAAAATCCCAATGACAATTATTCGCGAAAGTTGTGCCGTTTTTTCCTTTTCCGTCAAAACAAAAAGAGTTGGACAAGCGTGTGTGAAGGTCCCAGAAGGACATCAAATAGGTTACGGTACGCCGAAAACACGTGGCCCAACGAGCCAATCGAACAATACCCGTTATCCCAAGCAGAGCAGGAGACACAACACGGCGTTCGTTTTCTACAAAAAGCTAGCTACAGTAGCCGCATTCACCAGACCACAACATAGTCGGTGAAACAGCTACAACTTGACTATCCCTAGTTCTTCCCTGCCCACCAAGGATTCAGAGCGCTGACTTCAGTCATACCGTAGTGGTTCATTTATTACGGTCTAAGAGCTGAATTATAAAGATTGGTTTTTTTGCCGAAAATCCACGGTAAAATCCTCCCCTAAGTCCGAAGTTGAATGGGGTAAGGATTTAAAAACCGAGCATAATATAGAGATATTGGTAAAACGACAATCTACCAACATTTAGCGGCGGTACTACCCCATATCATAAAGAAAATAAGGGCATAATTAAGTTATAAAATGGTATATGTGATATCTTAAAAGAACGTAAAAATGGTAAAGGGTTGAAATTTGTTTTTTTTTATAAGTCCAACGCCAATGTCTTTGGAAAGGGAAGTAGAAGCATAATAAATGACAGGCTATCCACTAATACAAAGTGCAGTGGCCTCTAATTAGGCCAATCATAAATACCAGTGTCTTCCGTGACCATAAAGAGAGTAGAACTGTTAATAAAAAAAAGGTCAAACAAACACAAATTATATATCCACGAAACTCATATGGGATAATTTCATCATCCGACTTTAAAATAAAAGGAACAAAAACAACTATTTATGCGTGACATTGAGTAAACGATTGTAATTTGATTACTTTTCGATACCCTACCGACATTCTGGTCAAGCCAATCGATGAGATATAGTTATTTTTGGTTCTCACTCGTGCAATTAAATTTTAAATTTAGTCCAAAAATAACCGAAACCAAGTAGTTGGTTCAAATCGTTGGATAAATTTGATTTATTTGATAAAATTATTATTTTTGGTTCATGCAAACAAACCCAATAAATTAGCTTTACAGAAACTGTTATGTTTATTAATTTAACCACTTTAATTATAGTATAAGTCGAGTTACACATATTGTACATAAATATATTGAATAAAAACAATTAGACTGAAACAGTCACCCCTATTGTAAATTTAGAAAATAGTAATATTCTTAGCTGGTAGTAATCATTTGTTCATATTAGTTATCTAGCAATATCGTTTGCTTATTAACAGATAACTAGACCTCGGATTTTGCATATTTGCATATTTTTGTGGGATTAAGATAGAAAAATTCTGATTGCACCAATGTTCCTTTCATAGAAAATGTAATTACAATTCATATGCATATTTTTAAATTTTTTGCATATTTGCATAAAATGCATATGCAGAATATATGCAAAAAATATGCAAAATATATGCAAAATAAGCAATAAATATGCATAACATGCAAAAAAGACGTAAATTAAAAAAATTAAAACCATATTAGATATACATATTTACATGATGTTGATAGACATTTTTTTCAAATTCTATTGATTATTATTATTATCCGATATTGAAGAACAAAAATTATATTAAATGCATACATAGGGTATTTAAAAAAAAATAAATCGTTACCCATTACATCCCATGAAGGGACCGGGGATAACTTCTCACAATCACTGAGCTGTGCGCTTTCCAGTTTTCACTCACTGATTGGGACCTACAGTTTTACAACGATTCCGAACCGTATTTTGAGAAGCTTTTTCATGGCTATATACTCGATAGTGTCGCCGTCACTAAGCGAGGTGACCGCCGCCGAAAGAAATTTTTTTTGAAGGTGGTCAGAGCAGGGTTCGAACCCAGGATCTCATGTACAAGAGCCGCGCACACTAACCATTGCACCACCGACGGCCACATAAGATATTTAATCGTCTTAAAAATATGGTTCTATTCAACGTAGTTGGTGGTGCAATAAACGACCATAATTTTTTCTAAATTTGTTATTGTTAGGCTTTGATGTTTTTCACCAAAAACCATTTAATAAGCTGAAAGCTTCTCTAAACATCACAGGAAGTTAATGGTGCGAATTTATATTTAATAATATTTTCATTTAAGATAGGTTCTATCGCAGACAAATCTTCACCACCGACATTTAAAATATCATTTACTTTCAAAGTAATACCAAAATCTGGATTTCTTTTTACAATTGCTTCAAATTTTTTCTTTAAAACCATTCCTATTTCACCAGTTGTATTATAAACAATATTTTCAGCTTCTTTAAATAAATTTATTGATTCCGATAACGATAGACCCTTCGCTTCCAAAGAAGTTATAATTTCAGCAAGCCTCCCGAAATTCGATTTTAAAAATATAAAATCTGGAAATAACTGCGGATTTTTCAACAATTCTTTTGCCTGCCTAATACATTCAGCATCTTCTGGGTTGAGTGTTTCAAGAACCTAAAATATATATAAAAATTTGTAAAACTCTCTTTTTTGCTTGTTTATAAAATTAATGAACAAACCTTACCTTTGTTATTCCCTCGATGTTTTCTGCATAAAATGTTGCCGCCTTTATCCAAGTACCCCGTCTGGTTATGATTGGCTCTGGTGGTAGTTCCTTATTTAGCATTGTATTGTAGCGTTATACTCTGAGCGGGGCTTTTATTAAAATCTTCTTTACACAGGATATGAATGTGTTAGCGATAGGAAATGAGGTTCTTACTTTTTCAGCTATTAAATTTGAAGCGTGTGCCAAACACGTTACGTGGATGAGGTTCGGGTAAAAAACTTTCAAGTTTTGACCAGCTTTGATCATATACGCCGCAGCATCTGTCAAAAGCAACAAAACTTTTGACGCATTCCCGTGTGGCCACAATATACGAATGCTGTCGTTCACAAATCGAGAAACAGTTGCATTATTTACTTCTTCCAACTGTTTACACGACAGTAAAAACGAACGTGAGGTTTCATTTTCACTCAATTTTCCAACAATCAAATTCGCGACGTATCGCCCTTGTTTATCTATTGTTTCATCCACTGATATCCAAACACCTTCATCTTCAATACTGTCGCGAATTTTTTGAATTGATAGTTGGTAGCATTTCTCCAAATAGCTTTTCCTGAGAGTACTTTCATTTGGAACTAGTTGGCCAGTGTACTTTTTTAAAAAACCATTAAATGTGGGGTTGCTTAGCACATTCCACGGTATATTTGTCCCAACAAGTGCTTCACATAGTTCCAGTTGAAATGCGTTGTTCGAATTATCACAAAAGTTGCTGAACGTGTTGCTAGAAGTAGTGACATTTTCCTCGTTGTTTTTATTGGATGATCTTCTGTGAACAGAAGTAGCAATATGCTGTACCAGCTGAAATTTTATTTTGCACAGAAATCTAAGAATATGATGCACATTAATTTAATTTTGCAATAAGCCTGAATATTTATTTACATTTTACCTTTTTCTCGCAAGTTGTGCATATTATATTATTTTCAACAATTTGAAAGCACTTTTCGGAAATGCTGTTAAACCATTTTTCAATCAAATTTTTTTTATATTTGTTGATTTTTGGCATTTCACTTCTGTACGAATATATCACTGTGTAAATACATTACAAACATCCTTAAAAAGATAACGGAAAATTCAAAATATAATGTAAAAGATGCATTACAATTTAAGGACAGAATAAAGAACCAGAAGATTAATAGTAACGACATTGTAGTTTCGTTTGATGTAGTATCTCTATTCCCGAGTGTTCCCGTAGACTTAGCTATCAGTATCATAGAGGAAAAATGGAACACATTAAAGCAACATACAAACATTAAAAATCTTTATTTTTAGATATATTAAGATTTTGTATAATGGAGAACCGATTTTTCCAACATGATGGGAGGATATATTTGCAACAAAAGGGACTCCCAATGGGCTCACCAGCTTCTCCAATAGTTGCTGACATCGTTATGGAAAATTTACTGGACTCTTGTATCGAAAAATTGGATATAAAACCAAAAATTTTAACAAAATATGTAGACGATTTATTTTGTGTCGTTTCAGAGGACGAAATAAGTACAATTTTGGATGTTTTTAACAGTTTCTACTCCAGTATTAAATTTACAATGGAAAAAGTCAAATTCACAACTTCCCTATTTGGACACATTGGTGGTCAGGAGAGGGGAAAATTTATCAATTAATTGGTATCAGAAACCAACGTCTTCAGGAACAATAATCAACTTCCACTCGAAACATCAAAAACGTGTGATTATAAATACAGCGAAAAATTTAATAAACCGCGTTTTGACTATAAGTGATGTAGAATTCCACAAGGTCAATAAGGAAAGGATAAGGAACATTCTCAAGGACAACAACTTCCCGAACCATCGTACCAACAGACTGATAAGGCAATTTGAGGATAAACGACAACCGAACAGGGTTACTACAGATGAGCCGAAAATTTACAAGTCAATAACGTAGAATATTGATTATTTATTGATAAGGAAAAGGTCGAACAACAGAATAAATTTTTTTTTTAATTTTAATTCTATTAACTTATGTTTTTTTTGCATATTTTGCATATGTTTTGCATAGTTTTTGCATACTTTTAGCATATATTTTGCATAAATTTTTGCATATGTATTGCATATATTTTGCATATTTTCAATATGCACCCAAATTTTATATATATTAACTATAAAACGTGTAAATACAAATTTTGGTTCCAATCGGACTTAAAATGAAAAGTATGCACAATTCCGAGGTCTACAGATAACCTCTTGGTCATTAGACATTTGGTTTTTCCGCTAGCGCCTTGAAGTATTCTGTGGAATCACAGTAAATTTGATTTCCCCCACAAGAATAAGTGGAAATAGTTTTATCTGTGTGCAGATAGAACAAATAACATTAGGGGCGACTACGGTCATAAATCGAAATGATTAGCTTTGAAAAATTTGAAGCATTAGACAGTAAGCGTTATCCCCTCATCTTTGAATTAAAGTTCAAAAGTATATATTAAAAATTTTCGCTTATTACCCGAAGTCTAAATTAGTGTGTAGGATTTCAAATCAAGATTTTACGGTTACTAACCAACGATTTGAAATAAATTATAAATATTTTCCAGGTAATAACCGATGATTGCAAATAGATTATAAGATTGTCCCGGTTATTAATCGATGATTCGAAATAGATTGTAGCATTTTTCCGGCCAATAACCGATGATTTAAAATAGTTTATAAAATTTATCCGGTTGTTAACAGATGATTCAAAATAGAATGTAGGATATTTCCGGCCATTAGCAGATGAATTAAATTTGATTATATTTTTACGGTTTTCGGCATCAAGCATCTTCAAGTTAAATTCAAAATTCCAGTTTTAGTATCGTTACGTTTATCGAGAGTAGCAGATGTAAACTGTGTGCCGAATTTATTTCGATTTCAAGTTTAGTTTCGATTCCGCTTATCGGGCGCAGCAGATGTAAGCTGTGTGCCGAATTTATTACGATTTCAAGTTAAGTTCAGTTCCGTTTATCGGGTACAGCAGACGTAAGCTGTGTGCCGAATTTAATTTGCTAAGGCAGAAGTAAGCCGAAGCATTTGAGCATCCGCGTTCGGATAACTTAATAGAGTCTAATATTGACCAAAACATATTTTTGTTGCGGTCGAACGAATTCGAGGTTACATTCTTAAAGGTTAATTTTTCAACTTTAGCAGACGTAAGCTGGGGATCTACCGATCTCGCGAGTTCAGTTCCGTTAAGAATTCCCAACTTTTCTCCAAGGCTACTAGCGCGAGCTAAGGTTTTTTGTTTGTCGAGTGTAGTCTCTTAACAAGTAACCGTTCGATAGAGCTTTTACTTTTGTTCAGTTTTTCATTTAATTTTTGAGTTTAGTTTTCGCGTTGAGTATTAAGTTCAGTTTAGTTTTAGTTTCGATTTAAGATCAAAAACTCAAAAGAGAACACCATTGTTACTATTTAGGATCTTTTACTAAATGCCATAATTATGTTTGTAACGTTGAAAAATGCGTGCTTGAAAATGAATGACAATTTAATATTAAAGGTAGGTAGTGGTGCGGTACGATATCTCCATGAGAACATGGTGAAACAAAGGTAAGAACAATCCAAACTATATCAAAATTTATTCGGAACGAGGCGTCAAAGGTGAGATCCGCTGATCTCTTAAAGGGTGGGTAAAGAATTTTCCGGAGCCGACTCAAGACCTATCGAAGAGTAGTCCGGAAGGTTCTAATCCGTTTCAGTATTTGTGAAAAGTTATATCAACTTAAATTTTGCTTACCCAGTGGATGTAATTACCCTACAATCCAAATTTTCCGCCAGTTTCGGATGTCAGAAAATTCTGAACCAAATTCGGAACTCTTCTGAAAATTCTAGCAGAATTCGTAACGACTTCTGAACGAGAACAAAATTTTAGGAATTTTTGTTTTCGAACTAATTTGAATGAGTGTCATGTTTTTACAGTTATAAAGCTTTACTTAGAGATTTCTGACAGAATTCGCTACCAATTAGATGTTTTAGTTGTTCCTTTGCGTTTGAGTCGAACGGTCGCATTTTGTTTGTTTGCTGTGTAATATTTTTTATTTTAAAAGGGAAAATTAACAGCAACTTTTATAAAACTCTAGAAACAGGAACAGTAATTTTTTGTGTAACATCCCCTGATAATTTCATTAAAGCCTTAAATACACTTTTTAAAATAAGGTAGATTTTAAATACTCCAGGCGGAATTAATTTACAGCCAAAGTCACGATGTCGAAAGAAAGCCTAAGCGAACGACAGAAATGCACTCACTTTCGCTTCAAATTGGTAGTCACTATCTTTCGACTTGTCGTTCGCATGGCCTTACGTGTTGTAAACAAAAGCATTTAACCATTGTCAAATGACAAAGCTACCAGATCATAAATTCCAAAATAAAAGGTTAATATTAAAAAAAAATCGCTATATTCGTGAAAAAACGCTACAATTTTTTAAATAGTTACAAAAAAGTACATCTCTGTACCGCTCAGCTGGAAAAAACTGACAGAAAAATGTAAAGCAAAACAAACAAAAGAATCATATGCAAACAAACCAAAAATTTTGTAATTAAGGGTGGGTTTTTGATATAAGTTTGCAATAAATGATGAATTTATTTGCTAGTTTTTATTGTTATTTGTTTATTATTGTTTTTATTTATTTGACATGGACTTGTTAATAAAATACTGCAATTTTTTCACTGCTCCTCTGTGGACAGTTTTGAGCCTCCAAAGACTGGCGTTCCACTAACGAACTCGGGATTCTCCTCCAGGTATCTCACAAATGTTTGCAGCTGCAGCAACGTTGACTTTTTTATGCTGAAATAGATAAACATACATATGTACAAACACAAAGTACTCTAATAAAACATAAATGATTAACCGTTTACTTACCATTTATTTTCCATTTTGTTGAATATTTTATAAGAATTTTAAATTCAATTGTGTTTTTTTTTGGCACTACACGAAAACAAAAACACAAGTGAGTGTTTTTGACATTTGTGTTCGCACAGATGACAGCAAAAATAATTAGTGGCTACCGATTTTGTACTGAAATGTTTACGTTTCGTTCGCATAGATTTTTATTCGACTTGTCGTTCTGATGAGTGTTACTGACGTTCTGATGAGTGTCAGCTGTTTGTCGCTTAGAAACCATGCGAACGTTAACGTTCGACATCGTGACTTTGGCTGTTAATATCCAATGAAATAAAAGGCCTTGTAAATTTTTTTTATATGAACTTCAACCTATGTATCTGAATCACTTGGAATTTTTAAAGCAGACGAAGAAGAATTCTTAAACCGTAAAATTTTAATACCAATTTCAGATATAATACTGAAATATATTCGATTTAAATTGTATCATTAACTGTGTACATCCCACTTATCAATTCATATGGACGGTGAAGTACACCAAGGTACTATACAATATTTAGCATGTTGATTTGTTTTTATTTACCACACTTAACACTTTGAATTGAATCATGTTAATATTTTTATTTCACTCTTTACCACACTTCAGAATGTGAATTTCTGTGCAGACAGCAATTTTAAAGTAAGCTAGGGTAAGTTTTTATGTACATATGTATTTCATTCTTCATCGCTGTTTTTTTGTAGATGTCCTCAATTCATTAACTGGCATGACCGAACAAAATCGCCAACTGAATAACAACATTCTGGAAGAAAATAAAAAATTCAAAGAGGAAAACAGAAAAATTTTTCTGAAACACATTTCACCGAAGAGTTTATAGTTTTGAAAAATTTTACAAACAAATCTATGAACGAATTAAAGCGTCAGGAAACACTAACGTCCACTCTTACTTAATTACCTTTATCAGAAGTTGACGATTTGTTGAAAATCAAGAAATAAAGGAAGACGAAGAGAAAAAGGCGGAGTTGGCGAGACATCATTCAGCCACTTTAAAGTCAATAACTAATATTTTGTATTTTTATATTTTAGGTGTTGATGTTTAATAAACAACCATGTGACGATGTCCGAAAATTTATTTCAGAAAGCTTAAAACGAATATTCAAAGATGACACTATAGCTTCGAAATTTTCTTGGGCAAATCCAAATGATAATGTGCCTGTAACACTTAACTTTTATACAAATTCTGAAACGTAAATATAATATCATTAATTTTTAATAAATATTCCTCTAATTTTAATAGATTTGGCGATAGACAAAATACCGCAGACGTCAAGTACAATGGTTCAAAGCCAAATAAAAAAAATTTGTAATTTGTCTAAAGACACATTTAAATCAAATAGGATACGAAACCAAAAGTGAATCGTTAAGTGCTGGAAAATAATTATATTTATATGATCTCTATATATTTCCAAAATTATTTAATAGATGTACGACGAATGCAGTAAAGAAGTTTAATCTGATTAAAATTATTAAATATTAAAAAAATATATGTTATTGAAATTAATTATTTTAAGTTTCTGTTAAAATGCAAAATTTAACATTCAAAACAAAAATATTTTACAAATATTCTAATTAATTTATGTACAGAAAAATAAATATTTTTTTTATAGTTTTTGAAGAATGCAGTAAAGGATATTAATTTGCATAAAATTACTAAAATTTAAAAAACCTATTTTAAATTTCCTTTCAGAATTCCCGCCGAGTTTTTAAGAGAATTTGGTCAGGAATCGGTACGAAAAATCGTCGCATGACTCAGAATTCCCTCCGCTTTTTCGTTCCAAATTCGTGTCAACCCTTCCATATGTGTTTAGTTAAGAAAGCGGACAGAATTCGGACAAACTGTCAGAATTACGTTCCGAATTCTGAGCATTTGGTTTGCTGGGTAGGCCCTACGAGCTTTATTTTTCACCCCAATCGTGAATATTCTCATGGAATTGATTTCCTCCGGATTACATTTTTCTCGAGAAAAAAATCCTCCAATTCTAAACTTTAAGGGAATAGAAAAATAAAGGAGAGGGAAAATCATCGAAGTCACCTGTTTTGTGTGCTATAATTTTTCTTTGACATTGCACTGGTGTTAGGTAGGCTGTAGGTTAAAATTTAACAGCCAAAGTCACGATGTTGAAAGAAAGCCTAAGCGAACGACAGCAATGCACTCACTTTCGCTTCAAATTGGTAGTCACTATCTTTCGACTTGTGATTCGCATGGCCTTACGTGTTGTAAACAAAAGCATTTAACCATTGTCAAATGACAAAGCTACCAGATCATAAATTCCAAAATAAAAGGTTAATATTAAAAAAAAATCGCTATATTCATGAAAAAACGCTACAATTTTTTAAATAGTTACAAAAAAGTACATCTCTGTACCGCTCAGCTGGAAAAAACTGACAGAAAAATGTAAAGCAAAACAAACAAAAGAATCATATGCAAACAAACCAAAAATTTTGTAATTAAGGGTGGGTTTTTGGTATAAGTTTGCAATAAATGATGAATTTATTTGCTAGTTTTTATTGTTATTTGTTTATTATTGTTTTTTTTATTTATTTGACATGAACTTCTTAATAAAATACTGCCATTTTTTTTACTGCTCCTCTGTGGACAGTTTTGAGCCTCCAAAGACTGGCGTTCCACTAACGAACTCGGGATATCTCACACATGTTTGCAGCTGCAGCAACGTTGACTTTTTTATGCTGTGATAGATAAACATACATACATATGTACAAACAAAAATTACTCTAATAAAACATAAATGATTAACCGTTTACTTACCATTTATTTTCCATTTTGTTGAATATTTTATAAGAATTTAAAATTCACTTGGGTTTTTTTTTTGCACTACACGAAAACAAAAACACAAGTGAGTGTTTTTGACATTTGTGTTCGCACAGATGACAGCAAAAATAATTAGTGGCTACCGATTTTGTACTGAAATGTTTACGTTTCGTTCGCATAGATTTTCATTCGACTTGTCGTTCTGATGAGTGTTACTGACTTCGAAATCAGCTGTTTGTCGCTTAGAAAGCATGCGAACGTTAACGTTCGACATCGTGACTTTGGCTGTAAATATTTCTTGTCGTTGACTTATTTTGCAAGTATATATAGCATGCTTGCAGAGGAACTTATTGCTTAGGTAGAACACCAACAACTTAACCAAAGGGTTGCAAGGAGGCAGTTGCGCGATGGTATGAACCCGCTGCACTTGCCACAGTCATTGTAAGCATAAATTAATACAGTTTAATTTGAAATGTTTAAATATTTATTGTTACAGGTTTCAAAAGTACTACAGGGTAAATAAACCAGCTTTTAAGTATTTATTAGAAGTTCTGACAATGCATTTTCAGCTGTCCAAAAACGCTTCTGCAGCTTCGCATATTGTAAAGCTATGTGGGTGTTTGCGCTTTTTCGCCAAAGGTGGGTATCTGACTGGAATTGGAAAGGATTGTGACGTTTCTTTAGCCCAGTCTACTTTTAGCAAAGTGCTCGCGGAAGTTGTCGAAATTTTTGAAACACATCTGTGCCAAGTGTGGTTAAATGTATCAAGGACGACAGAGGAATAAAGAAAAATTGCTAAGGCTTTTTATATGAAGCACGGTGTTCCCGGTGTTATCGGATGGATCGACGGAACACACGTACAAATTATAGCATCTGCTGTAAACAAACATCTGTATTATAACACAAAATGAAAATATAGTAAGAATACTACGAGTATGCGGGTAAATTTATTGTTTTTAAATTCTTTATACTAACTTCACCTGTCTGTATGCACCGCACTGAAACAACTTTGGATTGATTTTTAACCGTTGAAACTTCGCAGGCAAATTAATGGCGACGACAAAAATAAACTCAAAATATGGGCAGGATTGGTTAAAGGGGCGTGGTACCTCCCATACAAATCACAAATTAAAAATCCATTATTTCTGCTCCTGTTAACGGCATTTGAACAAAATGGGGTATGTTGGTTAGCTGGATTGGACAAAGGGACGTGGTCATATAAAGGGTTTTTCAATAAGAGCGCTACAATAGTTTTTTTAAATAAAACAAACCCGGTTTTAGATACCAATGAAATTCTTTATTCCTGTGAAAGTACGTTCGATGCCATTATGTATGGAACTCGATTTCTTCTGCATTTCCACCACGAGCACGCTTGCAGAAGTCCAGACGCTGAAGCCCCACAGGAAATAATCTAACGGCGTCAAATCGCACGACCGAGGCGGCCAATCGACTGGGCCATGTCGTGGGCCATATTATTCAATTGGGGCCAAAAATATTCGGTTATCATTGAACGGTAGCGATTCGCATTCACAGTAATGTGCCGGTTTTGATCATCACGGAAGAAGTACGGCCCAATGACGCCGCCGGCCCATAAACCGCACCAAACCGTAATTTTTTCGGGACGCAACGATGACTCATGGATTACGTGTGGATTGCTGTCTGAATGAGCCTCGTCGCTGAAGATGATTTTCCGATGAAAATCCGAATCATTTTCAAGTTATTGCTCAGCCCAATTCGCGAACATACGACGCTTATGGTGGTCAAACGGCTTCAGTTCTTGCGTGAATTTGATCTTGTAAGGATGTAGGCCAAGATCTTTTCGCAAAAATCGCCACAACGACGTCACAGAGATGCCCCAACGCTTGAGAACGACGTGTGAGAGACACATTTGGGCTTTCTTGAACTGAAGCCTCAGCGGCAGCAATTTTCTCTACACTACGGGCACTTCTTTGTCTCCCTGGCACGGGAACATTTTGTACTGTGCCTGTGGATTCAAACTTCTCCACTAGACGCTCAGTTGTCGATCTGGGAGGACGATTATGACGACCATAAATTGGACGTCGCGCTAAATAAATAATAACTTTTGATTATTTAGTTTTTAAAAAATATATGTTTTATTTACAAAAAGCAACTATTGCCAAGAAGTATGAATTACAAACTGAATTTACATTTTAATTATGTCTTACCAACTAGTTGTTACATTGAGTACTTATTTGTATAGTCAGCATTTAACATCAATCATTTTGCAATACTGGTCAGCATTTATCTTTTTAACAATTTATTCAGTTCAATAGTTTTGCAATACTGTCTGGTGCAGACAGTGCAATATTTAATACAGAATTCAACTTAAATGTTTAAAACTTACATTGCAGAATTTAATAAAGTTCATTAATCTGACCTACTTAATTACTTTAAAGATTTAATGAATTCGTCGAATTTGTCAAGAGTTTTGTCAGCGTTAATATACGTAACTGCTCCCTCCTTTAGATTGGAATTCTCCTGAATTCTCTTGTTCATTTCTATGGTTATGTTTTTATGCTTTGTGAGAACAATCAATAATATAATAAGTATAATAATTATAGTTAAGATATTACATCCGTATGTTATATTACTGTGGGTTTTCAATTTTTTTATATTTCGTACATTTGTTTGATGTTCTTTTTCTATCTCTTCAAATGATAGTTTATAAGTGAAATTTTTTATTATGTTTGTGTTGTCAATTACTTGTCGTTCTTCTATTTTTTCTGCAATATTGGAGAAATAATAATCTTTTATTCTAATTGACCAATTATTGTAATTAATTAAATAATTTCCATTTAAAACAATGTTTTCAGAATTACAGGTTTGGTTAATAGTTATATTTATTGCGTTTTTAATTATAATAGTGTCCATTTCTAATTCCAATATTTCTAAATCTTTATTTTTTATTAATTGACAATTATTTTTAATTATACAGTGTGTGCTTATTTTCAAATCTTTTAAATGTTTATTTTCTTCAAATTTGTATGTTTTAGTTTCAAGTTCAAAATTTTTTCAATGTTATAATCTATTTCGTTATTTTCTTTATTTGGCAAGGGTACAATAGTTCTTAACTTTACGAGTACAAATGTTTTAGGTACTTTGATACCAAAAATTAGATAAGAATTATTAAAGAATGCTGTTCCAATTTGAATATATTTCAATTTGTTGTAGTCTATATCATATTTTTGTATTTCCTTACTTGTTAAAATATTCGGATGTACAATACCATATTTTGCAGATACTACATTATCTTGCAACTGCTCAATTTTACTTTTCAATAATTGTATATTTGTTAATTGTTCTAAATATATGTTGTTATTATTTTCTGTTTCTAAGAATTTATTTATTGAATTCAATTCCTTTTCTATTTTCTTTCTGTCACTTGTTATAACCATTTTTAGATGGGTTAAAGTTACATTTAAATAATCATTAATTAAGACTTGTTGATCATTGTTTTGCTTGATTTCATTAATATTTAAAAGGTGATTTTGTATATTCTGTCTGTCCTCTTCGTCCATTGTGCCAAATAACCATTTAGACATACTTCCTATTCCATTAATTAGTCCACGTCTTTTTCTGTTTTGTTTTGGTTTTAAAGTCATCAATTTGTTTCTAACGTCCAGCAGTTCTAACTGAAGTAAATCTTTATTGTTAATATTTAATGAAATAATGTTCTTAGTCATACTATCTAAAATTTCTTCTACTTCGTGTAAGTTAATTATATGTAATACAATATCAGATTCGTTAACAATTTCTTGATTTCTCATATGAATATCAGTAAATCCGGTTTGGTCTATTAAAAGTTTAGCATTCATCATTCCTCTAGTCAGTGGTATCCATATCAGAATTGTCATTATTGTCCATATCTGAAAATTTTAAAGGTCGTTTAATATTGCATGGATGTACATTTTCTAGTTTCGCTTTTTTATATTTTGGCTGCTCCTTATGTCTTAGTGCTTTATAATTTTTTATAAAACCTTCTTGTCTTTTTTCTTTATAGTCTTCTCTACAATTATTTACTTTATCTATTATTTTCTTTTTGTTCTCTTCTAAATTCTTTCTAATTTTGTCTTCATCGATTTTTCCTTGTTGTACTTCATTTGGCGTACATTTGATAGCCGAATGATATCGTTCATTATAATTTCTAACAGCTCTCTGTATTTGCTGTTTTATAGGTATATTTTTATTTATCTTATGCAATATTCTAAATTTTTCAGCAATTGTGTTGTGTAGTCGTTCGATATCCGCATTACCTGTGTGACTATTGGGTTTAGTCAGGTGTAGATTAATGTTTTCATTACATAAGAATTCTTTTATCCTGGTAGCTTTAAATTCATTATCTGCTATTATTTTCTGCGGTTTTCCAATTTTTGCAAAATGGTCTTCTAACTGTTCAATTATTGTCAAATGATTTCTATCATTTAGTGGATAAGCTGCTCCAAATTTGGAAAATTTATCTATTACAGTTAAAAAAATATGTCCTCTCATTACATATGTATCCAAATGTATTATTTCATTCTTTGTCGATGGTATTTCTGTATATGAGAATTTTAACTTAATTGGGTTTCTATCATATTTTACTTCTCTACATATTTCACATTGGTTGATAACTAACTGAATTAATTCCATTAATTTAGGATAATATATTTTATGTTTAATTTGGTTGTAAGTTTCGATAATACCCGAATGCATGCTTTCTCTGATGTGATATAGTGAGATTTGTTTAACAGCTTCTACTTCTGTTTCAATATTTTGGGCTCTAATTGTGCATTTAGTAAAATTTATTTGTTTATCATTAGAAAACATTTCTATTAATTTCTCCTGTACTATATTGTAATTGTGTTCAGATAATTCTGAAAATATACCAATTTTTCCTTTAGCTATATACTTTCTGAATATTTCGCCCATTACATCGAAATCAGTTTCTGCTATGAAAATTATTCTTTTTCCGTGAACAATTTTTACGTCTTCTACTTTATTATTCGTCAATATAATTTGTGTTTTATATTTATTTACTATTTCCTCTCTTATATAAAAATGATCTTGCAGATTTTCCTCTGCCGAATGAATTGTTATCATGGATGCATCGTCATTTTCTATATTGTTAACTAAGTTCGAATCTGATTCATTTTCAGAATTCTGCGAAAAATTTGTCGTACTGGATGCTTCACATTCTCCCTTTTCCTGAATAACGTCCACGTTATTTTCTATTCTACTTAGAAAATCGGCCACCTGATTTTCTTTTCCTTTTATATATTCTATGTTAAAATCATACTCTCCTAATTTTAATAGCCATCTCTTATGTCTTGGAGACATATCTTTGCCTTTGTATTTTGAATGCAAGAATTTAATTGGTTGATGGTCTGTTAAAATTTTAAATTTCCTACCATAAAGATATGGTCTTAAATAATTTACACTCCATAATATAGCCAGAAATTCTTTATCTGTTGCAGAATAATTTCTTTCATGGTTATTTAGTGTCCTAGATGCAAAACAAACTGGATGCCCTTCCTGCGATAGGACGGCTCCGATAGCGTAGTAAGTGTGAACTGTTTTTCAAAATTTGGATACCTTAGAATTGGATGAGAACTAATAAGTGTTTTCAATTTTTCAAGTGCCTCTATGTAGGATGGATCATTTGTATTTATCTTTATATCTTTCTTTAAATATTTTGTTATTGGTTGTGCCACCTTAGCGTAATCCTTTACAAACTTCCTATAGTATCCCGTTAAACCTAAAAAACTCTTAATTTGTTTTTCCGTTTTTGGTATTTCCAATGATTGTATTACTTTTATCTTATTAGGATTCGGTTTTAGACCTTCTTTTGTCAGTATATGTCCTAAGAATTCGGTTTCCTTTTTCATAAAATTACACTTGTCAATTTGAATCTTTAAATTAGTTTGTTCAAGTACAGTGAAAATGTCCGTTATCGATTTCACATGTTCTCGTAGCGATGTACTAAATACTAGAATATCGTCAAGATATACTACACATGTCTTGTTAATAAAATTTCGTAATGTCTCGTTCATTAGTCTTTGAAACGTTGCCGGTGCATTCTTTAAACCGAATGGCATCCTAATAAATTCATATAATCCGTGTGGTGTAACGAAAGCCGTTTTTTCCCTGTCTTGTTCTCTAATTAATATCTGGTGATATCCCTTAGCTAGATCTATTGTCGTAAAATATTGTGCTCTCCCTAATTTGTCCAAAATTGAATCTATGTTGGGAAGTGGATATTTGTCGTCGATTGTCACGTCGTTTAGTTTTCGGTAATCTACTACGATTCTATATTTTCTCTGTCCGGAGTTATCAACTTTTTTGGGTACTACTATCAAAGGACTCGAGTATCGTGAATTACTTTTCCGAATTATTCCCTGTTCTTCCATTTCTTTAATTTGTCGTCGTACTTCTACTTCATGTTGGGGAGGATATCTATATAGTTTAGCATTTATTTGTTCATCTGTTACTGTTCTAATTTCGTGCTGTACATTCATCGTACTTGTAAGTTGATCGCCTTCTCTAAAAAATAGTTTCTCAAATCTTTTCAAAATTTTTATTGTTTCGCTATATTCTTCTGTGTTCAAATGATCTAATTGAATTCTGTTCCACTCAAATTCAATTCCTTCTAGTGTACAAACTTCAAGATTGTTATAAGGATTAAGTATAAATTTTGTAATTCTCTGATTAAATGAAATGTATCCGTCTATTAAATTTATCATTGTATTAAAACAATTTAGTAAATCAATTCCTATAATAAAGTTATATTTTCGTCCCTTTAATTCTGTCATTTTCCAATTAATTTTGGTATATGCTGGCAGATTAAATTCATTAGGTGCGTCTGTTATTACTTCAAATCTAATTACGTCCTTCTTTGTTATTGTGCTGAATTCAATAGGTTTCCTTAGTAGAATTCTTTCAAAATCGTTTATGTTACTATCAATTAGGTTTAAATTTGCTCCTGTATCTATTAAATCAGTATATTTTCTTCCATTTATCGTGATCGTTATTGTAGGTAAACAGTCTGAAGCTGTGTTTCGAAAGGAAATATCTTGTTCGTTTTGGTCTTGTCCGACTTTACTTACATAATCCCGACATAAGTTCGGTTCGGAGTGTCCTACCGTTTGACATTGATTTATTTCCATGTTATCGATTTCCATTGGTTCGTTTCGGTCTTGCCTAGGTTGATTCAGACGATTTTGGTCCAAATTTGGCCTAGGGTTTCCTACCTGTTGTGGGAACCGTTGGAAATTACCCGAATTGTTATTTCTCTTATTATTGTGGAATCTATAGTTTCCAGAGTTATTATAATGATTATTGCCATATTGTTGTTGGCGATATTGTGGATTTTGTCCTTGATAATTCTGTTGTTGATAATTTTGTCTTGGATAAGTTTGTTGGTTACTTACTTGTCCTTTATATTGGCCATTATAATTCTGATTTTTATTATTATTGTTATTAGGATTATAATACTTTGCTGGTCTTTCTTCTCTTCTGAATTTTTTAAATTCTGGTCTAATACAACTATCTTCAAGTCTTCTCCTTGTCATAATGTCTATTATCTGTCCTAAGTCTCGTTCATCGTATATTTTATCTAGTAACGTGCCCTGAGTCATTTCTTTTGTAGTAGTTACTAATAAACTGTCTATATTTGAAAGGTCAATGCAATGATCATCTCGATAGTAAACAATTAACTCATCAGATTTATATTTAATATTTTGTATTTCTATAGATAATTCACTTACTGTATTCACTTTCAAATTACTGATTCTGCGATAAATTTGATGTGGTTCCGTGTCTGGTCTGTATCTCAGCTTCAAAACTTTCTTTATCATATACCAGTTGTCCGGCTGTTGTATGTTGATTACTGTGTTCTTTGCTTCTCCTTGAATATTTCTGTAAAAAATTGCCCTTGTCGCCTCTTTCTTTAACTCGTCTCTGTCCACCGTTGAAAGTAGATATTCCACGCTGCTCATAAATGACTTGATCGTAATATCGTTGGTCCCCGTAAATATTGGTAGATGGGATATATTCTTAAATATTCTGTCCACTTGACTTACGTTAGGTGTGGTTTGTTGTTGAAGTTCGATATATGCATTCCTTAGCTGTTCCAGTTGCTGCTCTCGTCTGGCTAGTTCCTCCACCAGATTCACTGAAGCCATTTCTTGTTGAGCCTGCTCCATTCTTCTTTGGTCAAATAGCCTTTGTCTTTTTGAATACACGATGATTTTTCTTGTTTAAACTTTGGTGGCTTCTACACAAATTGCTTTTTTCTTAGTGGTTCACTTCACTTGTTTAATTTAAGTGGTTTTGACACTATAGTTTATTTGTTTGTCCACTACACCGATATGTATTTGTAAATAGTTTTTATTTTTATATTCAGGAGGGTCCCTTAGGATTCGCAGAATAATTAAGTGGTTTCGATTTCCTTTTGTTTAAATAAATGTTCACTGCACTAACTGTTGTGTTAGTGGTGTCGACTTTTCTTCAGTCAATCTTCACTTCACTTATTTTTATTTATTTACAAATCTGGAGGGTCCCGTAGGATTCGCAGAATTTATTAATGTTATATATATCACTTGAAATCACGTTTGTTCGTATCACTGGATCCTTTTCACTGAACTTGGATCCTACCGACTGCGCCAAATAAATAATAACTTTTGATTATTTAGTTTTTAAAAAATATATGTTTTATTTACAAAAAGCAACTATTGCCAAGAAGTATGAATTACAAACTGAATTTACATTTTAATTATGTCTTACCAACTAGTTGTTACATTGAGTACTTATTTGTATAGTCAGCATTTAACATCAATCATTTTGCAATACTGGTCAGCATTTATCTTTTTAACAATTTATTCAGTTCAATAGTTTTGCAATACTGTCTGGTGCAGACAGTGCAATATTTAATACAGAATTCAACTTAAATGTTTAAAACTTACATTGCAGAATTTAATAAAGTTCATTAATCTGACCTACTTAATTACTTTAAAGATTTAATGAATTCGTCGAATTTGTCAAGAGTTTTGTCTGCGTTAATATACGTAACTCGCTCTTAAAGTTGAGGCCACTGACTCCAAAATACGGTAGTAAATTTTAATAATTTCGACTCGTTGTTGGCTCGTATATCTTTCCATGATGAAATGGCAAACCTTACTGAAGAGAAATGTCAAAAGAGCGGGAAAAAATATGGCGTCGTTTGCTGTCCCTATCGATTTACTTTTGTAGCGTCTCTGTTGAAAACCCCGTTATAAAGAATTTATAGTCAAAAACTGTATTTTTTACGGGTTTTTTTTTTTAATTTTCCAAAGAACATTTTTGATGTAAAAAAAATTAATATTAACCATTTAATTAATATTCGCAGATTTGTGACCATGACGTCAAAATTCGTTACGTTGGCACATCTCACCCCGGCACTTGCCACAACGCACTTATATGGAACACCAGCGACCTGAGAGCTCACTTTGAACAGGCGTATTTACAAATGACATCAAACTTTTGGGTGTTAGGTAAGGCCTGTTGCAAAAAGATTTAAAAAAAAATACCAACATTTAATTTTTTTTAAATAGGAGGCGCAGGTTACCCTTTAGAGCCGTGGCTCTTAACTCCTGATAGAGTTCCGTAGGATGGTTCAGCCATAGAGAAATACTTAAGAGTTTCCATGACTCTCGTCGATGTCTCTTCATGACGACGAGGTAGTAGGCCATTTCATAGAGTTCGAGTTGCAGTTGGATTGGTACTCTTAAATTAGTATATTATTTCCCATATTCGCTGTATGGTTCGTGTTGTTGTTCGATTTGTTTTTTATTTGCAACCACAAATGTCGTACTACCTACGACGGAGAGTGTAAAATGAATCGTCAGATGAGAGAATAAATGTATCTATGTATGTATTAGTATATGGGCTGGCTCATTCTTCGAAGTTTGCCAGTGAGTGAAGAGTTAAAAAAGTGAATTCATTAAATTGAAAATTGTATATTAAAAGTGAAAGTTTAAAAAATATTTTATACACGAAATATGTTGTGTATTATTGAAAATTGCCCTGGTAGGAATTTGGAAACTGCAAACTTTCCAATTCCCTACAGATGAAGGCTTAAGGTGTAAATGGCTACAGAACCTGGAGGTGGACCGCAGGCAGCGGGTGACGAAGTGGAGCCGAGTGTGCATCCGTCATTTTGGACCAGGATGTGTATCCAAAAAGAAGCTTCCGGCAGGTTCCATGCCAACTTTGCAGTTGGGTAAGTAGAGTGCTGTTATTTCAGAAGAAATATAGGAAATTTCGACTTACAGGAAACCAATTTGAGTCCAATGTGAGTGAAAGTCGGTTATTTTGCGTATTTAATATAAATATGAAATTGTGTTCGATTTTGAAATAATACAATAAACATTTTTATTGGAAATGAAGTTGAATAAACGTGGAATTCAAGCAATCTTTACCAATTTCAAGTGTTGGTTTCAACTTCAATTACACTTTAATACAATAGCATTCTCCAGCAAAATTAACCCTTGAATTCAAGTCGAACATTAAAGTTTAATTATATATGAATTCAAGACTTGAATTGTAGTTTAATTAAAGTCGAAATAAATAATATGGTGCGTTGGAATTCAAGCTGGAAATTGCATTATAATTCAAGCTTTAAACCCGTATTAAAACACTGAAATTGAACTTTATTTAAACTCATTTCCAATTCGAACGAATGCTTTATTTACGTGATACTAGGTGGTTAAAATATACAGATGTATTTAAACGGAAAAGCGTTAATACATACGACATACAAAACAAGTAATTTAAGGGATCAAATTAATATTTTATAAATAAAAAAGAACTAAACTATTTAAGACGTATTTGCTTGCTTCTAAAACTCTACATCTGAATAAGCGCCAGAGATTCGCGGTTACATATTGCTTCGTTCTCAGTTCTGAAAGAAAGAAAGATCAGCGTTTTACGAGATTTTCAGTTTAAAATCATACTTATACTTAGATTTTTGTTATTTTTCTTTTGTATTCAAAATGGGTTGCAGTGAAGATCGCCTCCTCGCGCTGCAACCTGGGTAACTCTAAATGATTTTCTTCCTTTTTGGCAGACTGCTACGACCCTGGTTCACGATTTTCGTAATTATTTGATTTTCTGCTCTCGAGCTGTCGTGCTGTGCTTTGCGACCTGAGTAGGCAGAGGTGACACTCTGTGGAAATGGCTCGTGGCTAAGGTACCGTTCGTCTCCGCCTCCTTAAAACCTGGCCTCCATAAAAGAAATATATTCTGAATTCCTTTATGAAAATTCAAAGATCAGCACTGATTAGCGTTAGTGGGGCAAATGAAAATGACGTCAGGTACTGCACTTAGTGCTATCCTGAACATCTGTACTCCTGATATCATGGCCGAATCGGCAGCCGCTAGAATCAGAGATAGTGGCGTTTTGATATCGGGGCATTCCGGACACGCTGAATTACTACACCGGATCAACTCTATTCCTGTAAAAACGGACTACTGTATCCCCTACCTTCTACCAGCGGCAAATCTAAGGACTTCTATTCCGAACAGGAATACCTGGGAAAAGTCACTGGAAGGGAATACCAGTAGTATAAGATTTTTCACGGATGGATCAAAGTTGGACGAGCAAGTAGGCCATGGGGTCCATTCACCGGACCTAAATATAAATATCTCCTTCAAGCTGCCTGATCCCTGTAGTGTATTTCTATGCGATCTCTCTCACGTTGATCAAGTCACTATTCCGCGATGGATTCAATACATCCCTTCTGATTTGGTGCAAATACACGGCTTTTGCCGTGTATTTCAATTTCAATTTTATTTTTCAGTTTTCCAATCGTTTAAAGTTCGCGACGTTAGATAAAAAATGTATTTTTTTATTATTAAAAAAGTCGGCTCCAACTCGTCGAAAACTTTTGTCGCTCAAGTGTATACAAAGCTTCTCCAATTCGGCGAAGACTTTGTCAACAAATTGTCATCAAAGTCTGCTACAATTCGTTGCAGACTTTGGAGAAGAGTAGCTAAATGAATGTGGGAATAGAGATACATATGTATGTAAATTAAATATCGAGAAATTGAAAAATGACCATGAGATATTCCTATTCACCCTGAAAGCTAGTATAAATGCTTTTAGTTTCCAGTGATAGGGTAATTTGAGTTGAGAATCTCTTGTAATATAATCGTAATGAGTATTGTGTGCCTCGTTGGAGTCTGGAGAATTGCGTATAAATTGTGTGTTTAAATTTAAATATGTGTGTGAGAAATTGTGTACGTTTTATATTTGCTTCCTTGAGTAGGGTTTTTTGGTTTTTTTTTAATTTTAATTCAACCGAGTATAGTTTAATTTTTGTATTCCCCAAATTATATTAAATTTATTTACGTTTAAGTTCGTGTTGATTATTGTTGATCATAGGCGGTGTAAACTTTTCGACATCACTGTATACACGAAATGTATATATACAGATGTCCAAAAAGTAAAACTTCTCTTTCCAATATTTGTTGATTGTGGCTGTCTGCAACAACCATCAATCTTTTCGTGACTCTCGCTTTACGGTGTCACTGTACGCTCTTATGTTTCACTGAATTGTATTGTTCAGCTGTGTATTAGAACAAAGCTCCACAACCAACTGTGGTAGGTTATTCTCTCTAATTTTTTCTCTTTTACTTTGTTGTTTATTTGTTCTCCGTTTAATAAATTCTTTTCTCGTTTAATATTTTGTTAATTTATGTAAATATTTTATTGACTTTAACATATATTTTGTCAAATTTATTTTGTCTTTTGTTTTGCACTGTCTTTTAAGTTTTGTTTTATTATAATTTTCCGTTTATTATTTTAATAGACTGTTTTTCGTTATCGACTGTAGACACCGTTTTTTTGCACCGACTGTATACCTACAATTCTCCCTTCACACTTGACAGTGGATTGTGTAAGAGAGTTTGGTTAGTAAGAGAGTTGAAATTGACAACCAACAGGGTGAACTAACAAACACACTGGCTGTAGCGCCAAACGAATTCAGTATAAAAATGACAAGGAAAAATAACAAATTAGGGCTAGGGCCTATATATGGGAAGTACAAGAGATAACCGCTGCAGTTTTGTTTTTTTTTTGCCGTGTAACTCTATTTATTGCCTGCTTTATTGTATGCATTTGCTTTCCCTTTTCTCCCCGTATATATATGTACACGTATGTATATTTTTTACATATAAGGCTTTACTGAAATGTTTTCGATATTTTTGGTAACTAAATGATCTGTTAACGGTGACAAAAAACAACGGGGTTTTGGATGTTTGCTTGAATTTTGTAATTTCTGCTACAAAATTTAAATATTTTGTTTTTTGATTTTACCGTATGAATTGTTTTCTTTTTTTTTGATTCTAATGCATTTTCTGAGTAAAAGTTAAGTTATATTTTCAGGAATGGTTTACGTAATTTTTAACACTTTTGTAGTCAAATTTTAACTAACTTTTTAAGTAAATTTTAAGCAGTTATTTTACTTTATTTTTTATGATTTTTTTAAGTAATCTTAAGGATTTTTACGTAAATTTTAATAAATTTTGTTGAGTAAGAGTTAAGTTATTTTTCCAGAAATGTTTTACGTAACTTTAAGACTTTTTTACTCAAATTTTAATTAATTTTTAAGTAAATTTTAAGCAGTTATTCTATTTTATTTTTTAAGAAATTCTAAGCACATTTTACGTAAATTATAATGCATTGCAATTTAAGCAAAAAATTATATTGTAAACCTTTGCGCTGATCAAACTGTTTTTAGTAAATGCAAGGGAAACATGTACTTACATTTCAATTTTCCTCTGGGTGTAAATATGACGCTGTTTCCGTAACTTTTGCAGCAAACTTTTTTCAATCGGATGAGATTGATGCTCTTATCTTTATTTTTCCTTTTCAGTTCTTTCTGAGTCATTTGTTCTTAACTTTTTCCAAAATTTAAATTTTTTTTGATGTGTTAACATCTATAGCGGCGTATAGGGACTAAATCTATCAAAGTCAAAATCTGCTAGAACCAGATTTTATGCTGGTGCTAAAACCATTTCTGCGACTGCGAAAGAGAATAATGACGTGTTAAACAAAAATGAGCGAGCAAGAGAGCAATGAAAGAGTGGTGTGGCAGGGGTGAGGCAAACGAAATTGTGTCTATAGCGAATGTATTAACATAATAAAACATGTTCATGTGTCTGTTGCTGTTGTTGAACGGAGATATAAAGCATAGCCACGAAAAATTTCATTTGCAAGCGCATGGGCTTGCGCAGTCGACGTTATGGTGACATACTAATACGTCAGCTATGTTTGATGTTGTGTGTTTGGCTGTTTCGTTGCTGTTGATATGGCAAACATGTGGTTATGTGACACACGCCCAGCGGACCAAAACTTCGTATACATGCGACTTTTGCGGGTAAAACTCTCGAAAACAGATCCGAAAACGATTGGAAAATGAATCATCAGTCGCTCAGTTTATGGCAGTAAAAGTTTCGTTTACGATGTCTTGCAATAGATTCGTTTGCGAGACTTTTGCAATATCTTTTGCGCGAACAACACGAAAAACAAAACAGAATGCAATTGCCAAAACTTTGTTGTTGTGTCGTGTGCCTGCACGTGTGTGCCTCTGTTTGCCACACGACAAAACGACAACAAAGTTTCTCTCTCTTTTTTCTTCCGTTTAGCACCCGTTTTTAAACCAGTTTACGAACATTTGGGCGAGTTTAATATCTCCCCCGGTTTTGGTCCGGTAAAAAATTGCGAGAATTTGGCGTAACACTCGCTAAGGCTCGGTTTTTTGCCCGCTGGGCGTATACGTTGTGTGTTTGGTTGTTTCGTTGTTGTTGGTATGGCCAAACAAAGCGAGTCATTTGATGTTCAGCATTGCCCGGTGTATACAAAACCAAGTAGAAACGGTGTTAAGTTCGGCCGGGCCGAATCTAATATACCCTCCACCATGACTATTTACACTCAAACTCTCCACTCTTTGCATTCCCATAACAGTTTTTACACCCACCACCCACACAAACACTCCACGACACAGCAAGCACAAATAAATCACCAACATATCAGTAGTAGGAGTAGTTGTTGTTGTTTTTTTATTATAGTGAAAGGTAAGTCCAATAAAATGTGGGTGCGGAGCACTCTCAGAGCAAAGAGAGTAATGACGTATTATAATAAATAAATAGTTTCCCATTACATCCCATAAAGGGACTGGGGAGAACTTCTCACAATCACTGAGCTGTGCGCTTTCCAGTTTTCACTCACTGATTGGGACCTACAGTTTTACACCGATTCCGAACGGTATTTTTTTTTGAGAAGCTTTTTCATGGCTAGATACTCGATAGTGTCGCCGTCACTATGCGAGGTGACCGCCGCCGAAAGAAAATTTGAAGGTGGTCAGAGCCGGGTTCGAACCCAGGATCTCATGTACAAGAGCCGCGCACACTAACCATTGCACCACCGACGGCCACAAAAAAAATGACGTATTATACGTATATAAAAATGAGATAGCAAGAGAGCAACGACAATTTTGCCCTGCAAACATTTTCGATCGCGGAAGAATAATCTGCGAATCGTGTGGAAGATGAACTTAATCGCGGCGATCATCATCTGTGATGCATCGGCGAATGCTGAGTCGTGAGAAAATGTCCGGTGAAATGCGAAGCGCCTTGTTGATTTACAAGCGAATCGCCTAGCTGATTTGCAAGCGAACCGCCTTGTTGATTTACAAGCGAATCGCCTTGCACTTTCCCTCTTACTTCGTTTTCGGATTGTATTATTGTACATGTTACTGTTTATTATTAAAATGTTTAAAATATTTATTAATCACCCTCGCCACAACACAATAGAACAGAAACTTGCACAACACAATATCACAACATTCACTGATCACTTCAAAAACTTAAATGACAATTTTTCAACTTTTCTTCTTAATAATATCCCGTTATAATGCATCGCGCATACATCGCGGATGTATCGCGGATTCTTCTGCCCAAGCGATGACAATAACAATATATTACAACTAGGGTATTCATCATCTGCCCAAGCGACGAATTTGTATTGATCGCCAGGAAGAATCGCTGATTCTTCGCAAAATCATCTGCCTAAGCGATGAATTTGTATTGATCGCCATTAAGAATCGCGGACTCTTCGCATAATAATCTGCCTAAGCGTTCATTTTGTTATGATCACCAGGAAGAATCGCTGATTCTTCGCAAAATCATCTGCAAAGAGATGAATTTGTAATGATCGCCATTAAGAATCGCGGACTCTTCGCATAATCATCTGCCTAAGTGTTCATTTTATTATGATCACCAGGAAGAATCGCTGATTCTTCGCAAAATCATCTGCAAAGAGATGAATTTGTAATGATCGCCAGGAAAAATCGCAGATTCTTCGCAAAATCATCTCCCCAACTGAATTGCTTTTTAATGATCGCCAGGAAGAATCGCGTATTCTTCGCACAGCATATTAATCTTCCAAAACTCGTCCAAATGTTTGCAGGGTGTGAACTTGTGTAGCCTATGTACGAATATAACAATGTATGTATGTATATACAAGTGTCTGTTGCTTTGCATTCTTTGACTTTTGTGGGAATAAAATAAAAAGTATTGAGCAAGAAAATAATGACACATGTGCTTGCACTGGGTCTTTAAATAATTTTAAGTATGTATTAATATTATTTAACTGTAACGTCATCATATGATTGAACGCTGTTTTTTATTTTCCAATGTAACATTTACGAATGTGTTCATAGAAATCGAACAGGTACCGTGTAGCAAAAAGGTGTGAAAACATCATCCGTGAGTTCGAACACTCATTGGATTTTTTTTTATATTAGCTTTCAACTAAGACTTTTCCTTTTATTTTCTATTCTTTTGTCTTCTTTCCATCGTTTCAATTGAGTTTCAGGATTTTGTTAGAGAAAACGCAATTTAATTTCCACCATTTCAGTTTTATGTTTCAATGTCCAAGGTTGTTTTTTTGATTCGTTCTTTCTACGTTATTTTTTCCAATTAGTCTAGAGAAACACTTTTATTCACTAGCTCTGATTTTAAAAATAAATTTTAATACGTTGATTTTTGGTTTGTAAATAAGAAACGCTTTTATTTTCACACTGATGTTTTTATAATTCGTTTTTTTCCCGTTATTCTTTGTTTATTTATTATTATTATTTAAATTTATCACACACAATTTTTTTTCGCACCAATTGAAATAATTAAAGTGTTTATACACTTACCGATTCCACGAAACTAACTGCAATAGTTTTGGGATCAGTAGTTAACTCATGTCAGTAGTGATTGAGTATATCTTCTTCCTTTGTTCTCTTGGTTCTTCTCTTCGAAGGTTCGATAGGACCATGTAACAGTGTTGCCACTTTCTGGATAATTATTCAAAAATGGGACAATTTCCAACTTTTTGAATAATGATATTTTTGCGCAATTTTTGTGTAAATTCACTTGTCAGAACATGTCATGTGTTGAAACTTTAAATTTGCATATCCATAACCCTTTTGATAACTCCGTCATAAGAAGTTCAGTTTTTATGCCATTTTTGTTGCCATAAGAAGTAGGTGTATAAAAAAATAGTTTCATTTGCTTGGAACTCAGCTCTGCGAACGTTTCGCAGGCAAAATCAATTACAGGGTTGCTACACCAAAGTTATTTCGTACTAAAACAATTGAATAAGAATTGTTTGGTAGCGAAATTTTGGACATTTCGAACAAAAAGTACCACCACATGCGTAAAAATGAGTGTAAAACCAGAATATGAGGTAAAAATAATATGGAGTGCGTAGAGAAAATATAAAGGAAATATTTGCAATGTAAATCAAAGATAGGTGGAAACACAAAATTTTTCGTTTAGAGATAAACAAAAAAAAATTGCTTACGAAAACTTCGTAAGAACTGAATACGGGGCTATAATATGTATCTCCTTTTGCAGATAAACATCCACAGATCCACAGGTTGACCGCAACATCCCAATTTTATTATACTATATTTAAAATATTGTTCGATGAATAGTGATGGTATTTGTAAGTGTTTTCTGGTGGGAATTTTTTCGATATACGATATCTATTTTATTTTTAACGTGAGAGCTCGTTGTACCAGTTTATTGGTCTCGAAAGGTGGGATATAAAATCTCACGTATATTCGCTGTATATTGTCAAATTTGAAAAGTATCTTCATTGTAGAAAGCTTGAAAAAATACTATTAAAACTTTGGAATTTCATTATTCTACTGCAAGCAAAATTCGAAATTTTTAATTTTGGGAAGTGACTTTTTGGCAAACAGTACAATAATTTCAAAATATGACCAACGGAAAAAAGTCTTTGTATGAATGAGGTTATATCCAAGACTTTAACCCTAGAACGTCATCCTTATTTTTTGTACACTATCGTCATCCTTAGTCATTTTGACTACGATCTATTTCAATACGCTATAAATAATATCGTGAGCAAAAATGAAAAACGTTATTTTTGTATTTAGTTAATTCTTAATTAATATTCAACAAAAAATCAGTTTGCAAAGGCGCCCCGAAATAACCCCCAATGAAATAATCCCCTAACTCAACAATGAAATAATCCCCAAAAAATCAGAAAAACAAATTTGGGGATAATTGCCTAATTTTCGGGAGTTATTCCATTTTTCGTATGTAAAAAGCCCAAATTTTTTTTGGGGGATAGTTTCCTTGTGGTTTTGGGGGTTACTTTATCATATTTGGGGTTTATTTCATCTCCGCAAGAAATTACCCATTTTACAATAATGAATTCATTAATAATAATATTATAATTAATAATAACTATTTTGGGGTTTATTTCATTTACTTGGGGCTTGCTTCATTGGGGGATATTTCTTTTCTATTTTGGGGATTATTTCATTGGGCGGTAGTACCGATATCTTTTGGGGTTCTTTCATTTCTAATTTGGTTTTATTTTCATCTTGGTTGGGCTTTATTTCATTTTGGGGTTATATCATTTGATTTTGGGGGTTATTTCGTGGCGCCGTTTGCAAACAGCCGAAAAATAACATATATAAGCCCGAAAATGAAAGCACGCGTCGTCGTTTTGACGAAGGATGCCGGTGCAGGGTTGTGGACGGTCAACATTTCAAAGCCCGTAGATATTATGCAGCAAGAAAGATGCAATGGATGGTAGCAATTTATTTTGAATTAAATCGAAAATTGCTTTATTCATTGGAAAAAAATAAAAAAAAATTGTGTAATGTCAAGTGATTTTGAATAATTTTTGAACATCCCTTGTGTAACTTTGGCCTACACTGGTGGCAACACTGCCATGTAATGAATTAGTGGGAGAGATTAATGTCGTGAGTAATCTCTTGAGTTTACGTTCCAACGTAAGTGACTTCAGGTAGCTTAGAGGACTGCATTTAAGAGGGAGTTAGATATCAGTTAGGCCCAATTCCTGAGGAGTGATTATTTGCTGCGCTAAGGAGTTGGTGTTACTTGATTGTATAATTTCTCAAGGGTTAGAGAAATTATACAGACAAGTTGAGAAAAATAGAATTGAGTAAAACCAAATGAATTAGTACAATTCAATATGTTTTGTTTATTGGGCGTTGTTGATACTCACCAATTAGGGGTTCAAGGAACAGTGCCGAGTTTTTACAAGTTAAGTTCGCAAGAAACTTAAATTTTTATATTTTCTTTGTTTTTATCTTTCTTAACCGTTAAGCAACAATTCACAATGATTTCAGTTGAGTGTAAAGTCTGTATATACAGTACAATACTTTAAATAGTAGTAGATAATAATTGTGTAGTAGTATTTTAGCAAACATTATAATTCCATAGTTCATATTTTTTTTAGATTAAAATTCAATTTTTACTTAATTATAAATATATATAAGTATAATCGTAAGATTATACACATAGAATTGCCATTAAGAAATCAGGGTACGAAATCGTGGTAAAATTATGCTCTCACCTCTGACTGATTGAGAAAAACAGATTTTATCGTATGTATTTTGGTTTTTCTGTGTAAATCAGTCTATGCAAAAATATTAGTACTCTTATTTTTTACAAGCTTTCCAAAGATACTCCAAAAAGGTATTTTCGAATACATAGAGATATGGTCACGTTTTCTAAGTCCATATACATATCTTACTACGTTGTTACATAATACTTCCAGCTTTTTCCTCCTTGCAGAATCACTATTACAGAACAGTTCACAACCACATGTTAGACGTGCGATCAAATATGCCTTTTCAAGCAGGGATGCCAACTCTTCCGAGACAAAAATCGCTACAGACAAGTTGCTAAAAATCACCACAAATCTCTACTGACGGATATTAAAAAACACTACGAAAAAGTGTAAAAACGGCAATAATTAGTAATAACTACACAGAATATGAGAAAATTAAAAAAAAATCCAATGAGTGTTCGAACTCACGGGCGATGTGTTAACACCTTTTTGCTACACGGTACCTGTTCGATTTCTATGAACACATTCGTAAATGTTACATTGGAAAATAGAAAACAGCGTTCAATCATATGATGACGTTACAGTTAAATAATATTAATACTTAAAATTATTTAAAGACCCAGTGCAAGCTCATGTGTCATTATTTTCTTGCTCAATACTTTTTGTTTTATTCCCACAAAAGTCAAAGAATGCAAAGCAACAGACACTTGTACATACATACATACATTGTTATATTCGTACGATATAACCGAAGATCAACATAAAATACTTTTTTAATATTACTCCAAATTAATACTCCAAATTAAAACACTTAAATCTCGGCTCGCCGATATCGGATCGCCTTAATTTTTGGCCTAAACTCTTCGTCGAAACCCGCACTAGCTTTTTAATCCAAAAATTAATAAAATCGGCTATGAATTTCCGGAGAAAATCGCGTGGGAAAATTATATGAAAATCGCCCAATAATCACTTTCGATACCGACTGCCAAGCAACGAACAAACAAACGATGATTTACTCTTTCAAACCTAACACTTGCGTATGTATTAGTTTGATAGTTTACTGCCCTAGAGGCGCGCGTATAGATGTTAACACATCAAAAAGCACATACATGCATACGTATTTTAAAATGGTGTTTGACAATGTCGAAGGCTTTTGAATGATCCAGGAGAGCTAAGAAGTTTACATTTCCATCATCAAGATCTCGCCTAATATTCTCCGAGACATCTATTAGTGGGGTTACACAGCTGTGATTTGGGCGAAAACCTGATTGTATTTCCTATATTAAATTATTTTCATGAATGAATCCACTAATTTGGAGATGTAAAATCTTTTATAAAACTTTTGACAAAAAACGTAATATAGCACTCGGTTGGTACTCTGTATTTGATTTAGGAACTGGTATAATTTTAGCATGTTTCCATTTTTCAGGGAAGCAACTCGTCGTGACGATGGTGTTCATTAAGTGTGTTACATGCGGTAAAATTATTTTAACAAACTTTGGATGAATGTTGTCATACCCAACAGCATTGGACTTTATCATGTTGCAGCTGTTAAATACATCATCCCGAGTGACACATGCAAACTCAAACCTACTTGGCCTACAGAATTATTATTCACTCCCACCATAGGAGTATTTGTAAAAATCTTATTCAATTCATCAGCATCAACCGAGCAGTCTATGTTATTAACTTTATAACAGATACCAATGTCTCTTATTGTTTTCCAGGTTTGACCGGATTCGAGAGCTGAACCAAATCGCCTAGAAAAATACTCCGATTTTGCTAACTTTATTTGCCGATTAACTTTGTTTCTGGCTGTAGTTCATATTTTTGAAATCACGAAAGGCAAATGATTGATCCATTCGATCCAATGAAAAATCATAAGTAACAAAAACAAGATCGTGTTTTGAGAAACATGAAGCGGACAATTGATCATATAGTAGAAATTTAGATTTATCACCAGTGAAGATTAGGTCCAAGAGTGTGCTATTGGTTCTTGTGGAGAGTGTGGGAGAAACCGTATTACCAAACCGAACCAGGTCTCAGGAAACATATTCGAACTTTTGCGGCCCATAACTCCGAAACTATGCATTTGAGGCGATTTTGTTGTATTGGACGAGTAAGCCGTAAAGTAGACGTAATCCAGTTGTTGCTAATGTCAGAATTTCGACGTAAAATACAAATAAAAATAAAGTAAAATTATTTGTAATCAACAAAGCCAGTTTTATGTATGTGAGAATTTGGATGTAGCACAAATAATATAAAATTGTTGTGTTTTCTTTCAAATCAAGATGTAGCGATTGTAGTTGGAAGGAAGGCTTAGAATAACTGATTTAAATTTCTTCTTGTCGTTGTGGTCCGACCTTGTCAAATGATGTTTATAGGAATTTCCAAGATGAATCTTGTGGTTATTGCCAACAATTACAACAATGCCTCATGCTGCAACCTGAGTTAAATAAATCTTGAGAATTTCGATCAACTGAGTGACAAGGTCGGGCCTTGATATAAAAAATACAGCAGATAGTTGGCCGAGGCCTTCGGCCACGGACTGTCCCTGCAGGCTGTGTCAGAGACACGGCCCTTAAGTTTAACGTAGAATACCCCATCCGATAAGACAGAAAACATATATAACAATAAATGATAAATAACATAAGCAAATGAATTTATTTATTTGATAGTTACTTTTGATAATATACATAAGCTTATGGTAGGAAAAATAGGATAAATATGTTTTTAAATTAAAAGAGTAAGGATAAATGATAAATAACAGACGCACACATGCAATTTTGATGGCGTTAATTATTGTGTTGGTTGGAGAGAGATGCGACGGCATTTTGTAAATATGCACTTTCTTAGATTCACTAAAGCAAGCAATGTCTTTATATGCGGAAGTTGCTTTCTGGGAATACATTGGGAAGTAGTTGGAAAGCAGCTAATCTATTGTGCTGCCAATCACAAAAGTAATTCCTATTGCTGTACATCTAATAAAGATGTCGCTACAATGTGGCGATAACCCAAATAAGTTTGGAAACCACTGATCTAAACGATTGGAATAGTTTTCAACAAGATTTATTAATTTATTTTTTAGTTTGTGTGCTCGAAGACTGTATGCCATATGTTTAAGGATGAAACTATATCTATTTAAACGTATTACATTATAGCGACATCTTCATTTGAAGTACAGCTACAGCAATACATTTTATGATATGGCAGCACAGAAATGTGTTTAGGAAAAACGCCATTGATATAGTGAGCGTATACATCGCCAATCCTTTGTATTAATATACATACACACACATTTAAACGCTGCTCGCAGAAGTAAACAAACGACAGCAACCCAGCTAGCATTTGAATGTTTGTTTCACGATCACGATTGTTTCGCGACTGGATTTCCAATCGTCACCACGATTGTCGGAGCAGAATTATATTTTTCTCTGCTTTTAAGACTGTGCTCACGATTTGTTTTTGTGTTTACTTTGTGTCACAGTCTTACATGTAGTTTTCTTATTGTTGTCTTACTTCTTCCCGCATACTCCACCGAACTCGTGTTTTGCAAGGATAATTTAATTATGTCTCTCTGAAATTCTAACGGGTTTTCCAATATCTGCTCAGCAAAAAAAGAAAAAGAAAAAACTTTTTTGCTTCTTTTCATTTGAGTATTTAAGAAGCAAAGAAGCGTTAGAAGTGTAGTGCAGCACAAGTGTTTTGTTCTATGAAAGAAACAAATAATAATAAGCATTTTTGTATAAATTTACCATCGTCTTCGCAATCGCCTGCGATTGGATTTTGCTCATCGTCGACGATTGGATTTTGCTCATCGTCGACGATTGGAAAGTAAGAGTCGCCGTCTTGACACAGTTACTTCAGTTGCTCTGAACGTGCGCGATTGGAATACGACATCGCGCACGATTACTTTAATCGTCGGCTCCGATCGTGAAAGAGTCGTGCACGATTGAAAATGCTAGCTGGGAAAGATCTGTAAACTTTCAAGCACACACAAGTGTCCACGCTCCCCTCCCTTCATTTTATGTTCCCCTTCAAACGAACTAATAACCGACCGATCCAACAAAACGAAATGTACACACACACACATTTACACGCTGCTCGATAAATAAACACGCACAGCAAATTCAAAATCATTTGATTTCACAACAACAACAAAAACAACAGCGGCATTTACAAACCAACAACAACAGCGGCATGTACAAAAAAAGTCTAAAATATCATGCTCTTAAATATTTATTTCCTTAACTACATAAAACTTTTATACATATATAGACATATATTTTTTTTAATGTAATTCGAAACAAAACATATTACCAAAACTGAGTAACATATAAAAATTGCTAAAATATGTTTTAATATTTAAGTAAAAGTGGGTGAAAGTTGACAAACATTTTCTCAAAATTTTGTGCTCCAGATCAACACCCCTACCTTACCGTATAACGTATTCTACGTTAAAACAAAATGCCTGCAATTCCTACTGCTTCTACCTTACTTATTTTGCCATTCTTCAAATCAAGTCATTTATTGCATATTAAGTTGTTTTAAAAGTCATAAGTGGAAATAAAATCAAATTTAATGTCAGTTTTTTCAATTCGACTATCGCTCATTCTCCTTCAAATGCTGTCCTATATCAAATTTGCAGCAAGGAGGTTTCATCGAAACCCCCTGCGTATGGAGAAGGAGGTGCAGGACAGGCTTCGCAATTTGTTTGACATATAAAGTTTTCTGAGTGGCAGGGATTATGCCTCCGCAAGTTTTAATAAAAGCTGCATTGCATTTAATTGTAATGCAAAAAATTGTACCACCTTGGGCCAACGCGCTGTAAAAAATCCGAAAATGTCACCCCTTCAGATTCGACCACACAATTAGGAACAAGTTGTTTGTAATACGGATGTGCGACTAATTGATTAATCAGGCAACCTGATTAAAGGACTTCCTGATTATTTGAATAATAATTATTTATAAATTTTGAATAATGTTATTTATGATTAATCTCCATTTTGACTAATCAATATTCATGACTATTGGATTAATCAGTAATGTTAATAATTAAGTAATTTATGTGTTTTGCTCTTTTCAGTTTGAGCATTTCAATAATCTTTACTGAAATGTTCAAATGTTGAAAGTATGTATATATTTTTGTATGTTTTCTAAAAATTATTTGAAAGATGATTAAAATTAATCAATATTCAAATTAATTTTAATCATAGTTTGGATTAATCACAATTTTTTAATATTCGATTTACTGATAAATCACAATATAGATTAATCTAAATTTTAATTAATTGATTAATCGCATGTCCATAGCTTATAAACATTATCATCTTGTTATGAACAGGCTTGTATGAAACAAGACAGTTTTAAATTATAAAATGAAGAGTATTTGTCTGAAGACGAAGATGACAACCATTTAAAAAATCCGCTTCACGAATTTGGTTTAATCGGCGATTTGTACTTATTTTTTAAAGGTAAAAAGGTAGGCGTAAAATATATTACACATATATAATTACATACCTTTATAATTTTAGAAGAATCTATAATCTATAAATACATAAAAACGCTCCACATTGACGAAATATTTAATGGGGAAAAACTAGTTCAAAAATCATTTTTGAACATCAACTTGGACTATCGCAAAACGCTAGAGAAAATTAAACCTGTATTGACTTTTTTTTTTAATTCGTCGTAGTTATACAGGGTGTTCCAAAAACTTTCCGAAAAAATTAAATGCGCGATAGCTTGGATCAATATGAATATTTTTTGTTCTAGCACCACTGTTCTAACCCCTACCGTCTTCGAGTTATTGAATCTCAAAGATATATGCATTTGTGAATGCATTTTTTAAACTTCAAAAACAACTTTCAATTTTTAAATAAATTTTCTGTGAATGAATTGTTAAAAAAAATTTTTCTTTATTTTTTTTCACAATTTTTTTTGACGCATAACTCAGATAAAAATGTTAAAAAAAAACTAAGTTGTTTTAAAATGAATTAAATGCATTAAAAAATATTCATATTGATAAAAAATATTCAATTCGATACAACATCGAAAATACATATCAACCACATTTCTTGTGAATGTCATTTAGTTGTATCGTTGTAGTTCGACATCAATGTATGAACCTGTAATTGTTTTAAAAAAACCCATATACCCAAACACACAACGTATTTTCAATGTTACTAAAATTTGAAAAATGTGTTTATAAGTAAATGACAATTAAATTTTCTTTTATTTTTCCCTTTGTTTAAACAATTTTAGGGTATCTTCTACTTAAGGCCGCAGGCTTCAAATAATATAGTAGTTAATGAAAATAATATGGACCATACAACTATCTCCAATGTAAGAACTTGATACTGTCGATTTTAAAAAATTTGACTTATAATAAAGGGTTATCCATTTTGCAGTTTCAAAAGTAAACGTAAATAAAAGACATAAAATATTTTTTTTCATGATATTTCTTTTTTATTATAAAGTTGACACACAACATCATTTAAATGACCACCACGCGAAGCGTTGCAAGCATTGATTCTTTTGAGGTAATTTTCGACCACTTTTTGACACATATTGGGCGGTATCTCAGCCATAACTTGACGAATGTCGGTTCTTAAGTGCTCAAAAGTTAAAGGTTTATCTGCATAAACACGGTCTTTCGTGTAGCCCCACAAAAAAGTCTAATGGTGTCAAATCGCATGATCTTGGTGGCCAGTTGATATCGCCACGGCGAGAAATTACGCGGCCAAGAAATGTCTCTTGCAATAAGCCATATTCGCTCGAGTTGTGTAGCATGTGGTACCGTCTTGTTCAAACCACATATTCTCCAAGTCGTATTTTTCAATAGCAGGCAAGTCGGTTATAATATGACCATAACGCTCCGAATTGACGGCGACAGTCGTTCCATCGTCGTTTTCGAAGAAGTAAGGTCCAATCACACCTTCGAAGCAAAGAGCGCACCAAACAGTGACTTTTTCTGGATGTAATGGCATCTCTTCAATTACTTGAGGATTCTCAGAACATACCCACCGATGGAAAGAAACTATCGAATACAGGACAGCAAGACTTCAATATTCCCAAATGAGTAAGATTCTGAAGTTTATATATACACGGGGAGTTTAAATCTGGGAAAATGTACAACTATTACTGTAGAAGAATCTTTTTTAAATTTGTATAGTCACTATAGTTTGTCTCCACGTGATATTAATGTCCTTGTCACTATGCTCGTTAACTAGCATTTCGCATTTGAAAAATGTGTGTTATTATATTCCTTGACATCTAGAAAGATTGATGAGAAAGATTTTCTTCGTATTAAAGTCGAATAACAAATTAATTTGTCTCATTTTGCTTATTATTTCTAGTGGACTTCATTCATAACCTGTTATATTTTTAAAACTTTTCAATGTACGATCAACAAGAAAGCCAGATGAGCCCTCATTTAAATCGAAATATAACGAACAGTTTCCGTTCAGACTTGCGGAATAGGCCATATTTGTCGTCAAAATTTTTATATACATATGTACTATATGTGTAAACTGTTTTATATCACCACCAGAAACGTATCTTGATTTCGAGTGGCAGCCTATTTTTCGGAGCAAAATAAGTCATATCATTTTATTCTCGATTCATACACTATTTTATCCGAAGTATGAACTTCAATTATTTTTCACAAAATTCTAAAACTTAATAAACGACAAAAATGTACAACATAATATGGGGTTTCATTCAAACTGTTAATAAAATTCAAACTTGAAATTTGTATGAGAAATTGTTAACATTTCGTAAATATACCAGATTGACGAGGTATATGAGTTTGAATGAAAATCCATAATGTTCACTCTTTTTCCCTTATTCTGTAAAAATTTTAAATTTCTTTACAGGTAAGTACCGACTTTCATCACATTTTCACATCCGAATAATAAGTTTTCATATAGCAAATGGGACAAGTGGAGCCAAGTGTGCGCGACGCTATTTAACGAGCGAATTAAAAACTACAACACAAACAACTTTCAAATACATTTACGGATATGCGACATTCTATGAATACAGGTGAAAATAAACATCTACTTATAAAATATATGTAAATATTAAAGAATTTATTTATTTTGTCAGATAATTCTAATATTTACATTCACCCATACCCTGTAAGTCGTCGCCCAAGACGTCGACGTCTCAAAGCCGTTGGTTGCGTTGACTGTGTATATATGCTACACCTCCATTTTTCAGAAGAATGATCATATAACGTGAGTTTTATGGACATTCTTTTCCAATGTTATTAAATTTATGTTTATTAAATATATTATATAGTACTTATTATTTAGTTATTTCTTATGTAATTAGAAAGACTTATTATTGTATAAGTGCATTATTATCCGTTCCTTATTATTATTATTATTATTAACCATGGTTTTCACTGTTATTATTATTTTATTGTTCATAAATTTTAATTCTATTCTTATGAACTATTTGTTCTTTGTTAGTTTTGAGATCTATGATGTTTACATTTTGTCTTAATAGTAAGTTTTTAATTTTAAATGGACCGATATATTTTTTATCTAGTTTATGTCCTGATTCATTTCTTAACAATACTAACAGCCTGTTTTTGTAACTATTGTGTGTAGGCAGACGATAATTCTCACCCGAACGATCATGTTTTTATTTGAGTTCATTAATGTTTTTTGTCTGGGAGAGAAAGCTCTTTTTCCCTTATTTTACTCATTGCCCTTATGTCAAAATACATTGTTGCCAACGTGTTATTGGTGTTGATTTGAAAAGCTCTTTGTACTGAAAAAAAACAAAAATTTTGCAAACCCGAGGCAACACTGCTACATCAACTGTTCAATTGGAAGCAGATGATTGTAACCAAACGAAAATAAACAAACAAAACAAGTGAAATAATTTGCAAACAGAAAAGTGAGAAAATAAAAGTAAAGTACACAAATAAAGTTACAGTACAGTTATTAAAAAATATAAAAAATGATTCCTTCTGTGGCCCTTGGTTTTTCTATGATAAATAGAAACGACACAACTACCTCCAGCGACCTTAACCGCAGGAAATTGCGAGATGCGACAAATGTTTTGGAGCTTCCAGATAACCGGTAAGTAGTTGCACACAATTTTTTTTTCTTTTTGTTTATAAAATTTTTATCTGCAGATTTATTGCTAACTTTCGAGCATAAAAAATTAAAATTTTTCAGGGTGTAACTTGAGATTGGTTTTTCGGCATAGTTCAAAAACATTTGTTAGATTTGAAAGCATGTGTTTTTCGGAACATCCTAATACGACCAGGTCGTCCATGTATAGGAAAGCTTGTTCTGGTTTCAAACCACTGAAAGCCAATGTCATCACTCTTTGGAATGAATTTGGTGCTATTTTTAGTCCATAAGGAAGTCTAGTGAATCTGTATGACCCATTATTAGTCGAAAATGACGTAAGGTCTCTAGATTTCTCTTCCAATTGGATTTGATGGAATCCAGACATTAAATCTTAACATGAGAAATATTTAGCCCTACCAAGTTGGTCTAGAATATCGTCTATTCGTGGTAAAGGGAATTTGTCCGCTACTAGCTTTTTGTTAATCTGTCTATAATCTATTACAAGTCTCCATCTCTTTTCCTTAGAACCAGGGAGAGACTTTTTGGGAACCAACAAGATTGGACTGTTATATTCGGAATGCGATGGTTCGACTATTCCATCGTCTATTAGTTACTTTACGTGTTAGTGAATTTCCTCCTTAGGTGTATGTGGTACATGGTAGTTCTTAATGTATACCGGTTGTTTGTCCTTAACTTTTGTTTGTAGAAATTATTTGTGGTTATTGTTTCTGTTTCTAAACCAAAGACATCACTGAATTCAGAACAAATATATTTTAAATAATTTTCGAACTGTTTTGGAAAATTTTTCTCTAATATTTGCAAAATTTGTGTCTTTCTTTGTTTTTCATTTGAATTGTTTGTAATAATTTCGTAATCATTAATGTCTTCAGTTGTGACTTGTGATTCTTTTATTGTAACTATTTTATCGTTTGTATTTAAAATGCGAATAAAAGCATTGTTTGCCTTTACTAAGGTGCTAGCTATAAAAATACCTGGTTGAATTTCTGGGTGAGGTACCAATATGTCTCGATTTGTGGCCACTAGCCTAATATGGCGTATCACCTCAGATCTTGCTGGTAGTGTTAAGCTTTCATTGCATGTATTCGTAATTTGTATTTCTATCTGTTGTGTGAAATTTGGTTGTCGTAGGATAAGGTAATCAAAATCATCATTAAAGTCTAAAATACAATTGTATTTTCTTATAAAATCTATACCGATGATTCCGTCGCATGGTATTGGAAAATCATCATTCACAACGTGAAAAGTATGGGGAATTAAAAGGTTTTTGTATCTTAGATCAAAATTTGTCGTTCCTATTGATTTTATTTTACCTTGTCCTATACCACTTAATGTTGATATTCTATTTGTGTTTATTTCATCTTGTGTAACGTGAGCAAGTTTTATTAATGAAATATCTGCTCCTGTGTCTACTAATAATGTTATTCTTTCGTTATGGTGTTCTATTTTGACGTTAACAAGAATACTCAAATTAAGGCTAAGGTTATACACTTTTCTGTTCTCTGGCTTGATCTTAGGGGAATTTTCTAGATTTCCGAGTTGTCTTGGTCTGTGTTAGTTACTCTAACATTACTGTTTCGACCATTGTGGTTTTTTCTGTTATTATTATCATTGTGGTTGTTTCCACGGTAGTTAGAATTGTCATGTCTGTATCTATTGTTGTTATTGCGATTGTTGCCATTGCCATTTCTTCCTCTATATCCACCTCTACCATGTGGTCTTCCTCTGTTCCCACGGTAGTTTCTGTTTGACCTGTTTCCGAAGTATAGGATAGCATTTTGTTGTCCAGTAGCGTCTAACAAATTTTCCTATAGCTTCGTTCATATTGTCAAACTGACCTGCTTCCATGATGAGTTTAACTCTTTCAATGGTGCAATTTTTGGTCATTGCCTTCACCGCGACTTGGGTGGTATATTTTTGTGCCAATGTGCATGACAAACCATCGGAGATGTATGCACCTTCCAATGATTTTGTCAATTTGTCCAGCTCATCACAATAAGAATTGGCAGACTTATTGTTCTGTCGGATGTTCAGTATTTTGGCTGATAGGACCTCAACTGATTCACCTTTCACAGAACTTGACAGTTTCAAAATTACGTCTTGTATGGTGGATTCATTTTCAAGTAGGTTTCTCGCGTTACCTTTTAATTTTGTCTCAATCAGGTTTATGGCTACCGCTTCGTGGGTGCCTTTTAGTGTATCCACTAAGGAAAGCGCATCTAAAAATGATCTTAAATTCTCAGGCTTCCCATCGAAATCAGGGACTAACCTTGTGGCCGTATTCAAAAATTCTATAACTGTTTGTACCATATTGACTTCCGTTCCAATCGACTGAATGGTTTTCGTCCTAATTGTGGCTTCACTTTCAATTTTATCATCACCTTCCGTATTATCTAGTGTTATGTCCAATTCCTCGTGAAGGTATACAAAAAATTTTATTTCTATTCCTCTTCTCTTAAGCTATATTTAGGAATTTTTCCCTTATATCTCCGTAAAAAGCATCAGCTGCTACCTTGTGAGCAGTGGGTAATCGATCGTAATAAACGTTAAATAACACCTGTATTTTCTTTAACGATTGTCCAAGAATTTTAAAATGTTTTGATACGGTTTATTCCCTCGTATCTCTATCAATGTTCAGACACTTATATGATCTATCAAAGGTTTCCTTAATTAGTCGTGCCTTTTGCACTACGTCTGCCCAATGCATTTAGTATTATGAGTCTTAAAAATTTAATCGGAGTTTGGGGCATGATTTATAAGTCTACAGTGGGTAAATATTTTATCCCGATCCATAAGATACTCTGTGGTGCTTAGATTTTGTCCAAGTTATCTCCACGACTTGAGTATCTCTTCCTTAGAGATCTCTTATGCAATAAATATAACTTAAGTAATAAGTTGACTGGACTTAATACTCTAGAGATCAATAGGAGGATCCACAATGAATCTATTTGTGAAGTGTGATCGACCACTTCTACATTATTAATGACATTCGCAGTCGGATTACTTATTTTCGAGTTTCTATGACCCATAATTATCCTTATCCACTCAGGGTTTTCTTTCTTTTTTTGTTTTACATACAAATTATTTTATTAATTAAAAATACAATTTTGTTTATTATATATTTTATATATATATATATTTCTATATATAAAATTTTCCTAATAAAAGGATTGTTTCTAATTCTATTGTTGTGGGGTTAATTATATCTTCCCTCGTAGGGGTTCCTTCGATCCCTATAAACCTCCACAATTCTGTTAAAAATTCTAATTGACTTTTCATATCTTAATTATTATTTAATTACCTATAATTATATATCTATATATATATATTTTCCCCCTTTTCCTTTTACAATTATTTATGATTATCTTTAAATTTATTTAATTATTTTTTTTTTTTTTTTTTTCTTCTTTAATAAATTTCTTCTTTTGTCTCGAGCGAGTACTCGCTTATACAGCCTAAGTATGCGCTTGGAATCGCATACTAAATACAAGAAAAGGTTTTATATATATTCTCGTCTCAATTCCTCTGGCGGGTTGCCAGGTAGGTTCTTATCAACGTTTCAATATCGAAGACTGTGGGTTGAGTTGTCCCATGTAGGTGGAGGATCCGAATTTAGTAGGCGTAACAGGATTGCCTTCTCTCTTTTCAGTTCATTAGTATATCCTCCCCTGCGTTTGTAATTATTCCTGGTTATTGCTGAATGGGGATCTTCCTTCTTAGGTTGTTGTTGCTTCCTCTTGTAATCCTCGATTGTTAGAGGTTGTGGGTCTTCCTTCATTCTTCTGTTGTTTCGTCTGTGGCCCCTCTCGTATGGCAGGGCCAACTGTCTTTTGGCCAGACAGTATCTTCCTTCTCGCCGCTGACGGATTTTTGGCTATCACGTCAGAGAAAAAGAAAATGTTTCTTTAATCCTGGTGCATTTATAAATTTTGGTGCACTTCAGGATTTAACAGCGGCTAAAACGCTTTTTATTTTTGGAGTTCCTGGAGATCCCAGAGCTTTTGGAGCTGTGGGATTTTTTCTGAGCTTTTTGAGCTCCCGATTTTTCCTCCGTGCTTTTTTATTTTTGAAGCCCTGGCAGGATCGCCATGTAATAATTACATACATTTTAAGAGGGAATTCTTTAAGGCTGATCTATCTTGAGCGTCAAAACCTTTCTATTTCTTTATTGAATAGTTTGGTTCTTTTTATATTAACTCTAAATACAATAGTATCTTACATTAATATTCTTATTCCTATATAATGTATATGGAGTTGTCGCGGCAGACCAACGAATATCATATGCGTATCCCTCAGCAGATGGAACGCTCGCTGCTAATGGCTTATCATGCCGTATGCATTGTTGTATGTATGCGACGTTCTTGGAGCTATGAACGGTCGCTGTCAGCAGAGACGATCGCCGTTCTGTGGCTATGCAACATTGTATGTGTCGCTGTGTGCATGCAGTAGAACATACTCAAAGCCATGGACGGTCGCCGTCATGTCTGCGTGTGTCATGCTGACGAATCAGTTTAACTGGCATCAGAACTGTTCTTTGCCTTGCGTACAGAGCAATGTTTATCGTTTAGAGCATTAAACGGCGCTTGTTATGTGGAGTGTGTTTGCTGTTCGACTTTTGGTTATTTGGACACTTTGGGAAGTGCCAATGAAATTTAAGCTAATACCTCTTCTGGTATTTCTTTAATATGTATTTCTGTTGGCTTTAGTTTGTACTCTATAGCCGTTGGTTGCGTTAACTGTGTATGTATGCTACAGCTGCAGCAACCACAACACATTATTTTGGCAACCATAGTATATACACCCTATATTAACCATAGTTTTATCGTATTTTTACAATTAAATGGGCGTCACAATAATACTCATTATACGAAGTGATACACCTATCATCTATTTATCGATTATAAAGCGGCCTTCGATAGTCCGATACGGGAGAAAATCTATGATGCAATGTCTGTGCTTGGTATTCCTGCAAAACTCATACGCCTTTGCAGGATGACCTTGACGAACACCAAATCCGCAGTGAAAGTTGATAAGGATCTTACCGAACCTTTCGAAACTAAGTGAGGCCTCAGGCAAGGCGACACCCTATCGTGCAATCTCTTTAACATCTTAATGGAGATCATTATGAGAAAAGCTGCAGTCAACATGAATAAAACCATCAGCAGCAAAAGTCACATGCTGCTCGCGTATGCTGATGATATAGATATCATTGGGCGAACAATTAGAGAAGTTACTGCGGTTTTTTCGAGAATTGAGAAGGAGTCAGGAAAAGTGGGTCTGACGGTAAATGAGGACAAGACAAAATTAATGGTTTCAACGAACAGGGCCTCCACGCGATTAGACCAAAGCGTGAACGTTGATAACCGTTCTAACTTCGAGGTAGTGGACGAATTTATATACCTCGGATCTGCCGTGAACAAAAACAACAACGTCAGCCTTGAAATCAAGCGGAGAATTGTGCTTGCGAATAGATGATATTTTGGGCTAAGCAAGCACTTTAGAGATAAAGCCCTCTCTCGAGTAACAAAAGTCCAGCTGTACCAGACTCTCATTCAACCTGTCTTGCTGTAGGGCGCAGAATCATGGGTCCTATCGCAAGCACACGAAACAGCTGTAGGAGTCTTCGAGAGAAAAATACTCCGAAAAATTTATGGCCCTATAGTGCACAACGGCGAGTATCGGCGACGCATGAATCATGAGCTTTATCCTGGCATTGACATAGTTAAGCGGATCAAGATAACGCGATTGCGCTGGCTAGGCCATGTAAGTAGAATGGATGAAGACGAACCAGCACGAAGGGTTTTCGAAACCGAACTCGAAGGAAGACCAAGACTCCGCTGGAGGGATCAGGTTGACGAATCCCTGCGTACACTTGGTATTGCCAACTGGAGAAATAAAGCGAAAGATCGAACTGGTTGGCGAAATATGTTATCTTCGTTCCTGACCCCCCGGGGTTGTCGGACACCGGATAAGTAAGTAAGTAAGGTACTTTATGTTTACCGAAAGAAAGATTTCCTCATACTCAATCAGAAAAGCATGATAGTGTGCATCAAGGTCATGATTTAAACCCCTTTAAACGCACAATGAAAACATATCATCGATTACACAAATATGATCAATGATACCAAATAATGGAATGCTATCTTCGTATTCACCAATGTGAACTTCCATTCCTGGTTTTAAAAGTGTGTTCGTATTGAAGATACGAAAAAGTACGCTGTGGTGATTTAGCCACAATTCCATACTTTTCCAAAGCCTCAGTTGATACTTCTGTGCAAGATCCTGTTTCAATTTTGGTGTCTAAAATATAATTGTAATTTATTAAAAACTCTAAGAGCTTGATCTGGTATTTTATAATAATTGCCTTCAATATGTTAATCCTGTTATTAGAACTGTTGCAAGCGTTTTTTTTTGTACCTTGTGTACTGACGAAATGTGTTTCAAAGGCCCAACATTCTTCATTATAGTTGCATAATGGAGCAGGTTCGGTAAATAAAAGTGGAGTTATCTGTAGCTTGGCTTTGTTGTTTATTTCCGTATTCAAAAAATTTGGACGTCGGTGGTGCAATCGGTAGCGCGTGTGCCTGTTTTATACTTCCTGAATCTAAAGATGTAAAATCGAAGCCCGAGTCGGAATTGGATATACTTGTATCAGCATCTAGGAAAATATCGTATTAGAGTTATGAAATAGATTTCTTTTTATTAATACTTACTGGGCAGTTAATATCTACAACAAAATCTTTTAATCCAATAAATTGATGAACATAATCAGAAAAAGGGTTGGTTTTATTTTAAACCCCTTCGAAAGAACATCAACATCTGCTGCTAAATTGTAGGTTTTCCGAACTGTAATTGGAACAATATAAATAATATTTAATATAATACAATAATAATGTAATTTAAGAGTAAAAATCCACTACGCGCTTTTTTGGCGACATAAAATTATTCCCGAATTTAACAGAAAATTTCCGAAAAAGGATGTGTCAGGTCATGTATTACGTCATATGTATTACGTTGAATGCGCCTTCAAAAAACATTTCATATGATACTAATACTGTATACATTGAATAATAAAATTCTTTAAAAAATTAAAAATAGCCTTTTAAAAAATAGTCCAGCTCACAAACTTAATGCTAGACCCGAAACATTTTAGAAATCATAAAACACACCAAGGTACACTTTGAGGTGCTTGAGGAATGGACAAACAGCATTTTTTTGGCTCCATACTATTTGAGTTTGTCTAATACGTATGAAATGTGGCCGTCGGTGGTGCAATGGGTAGTGTGCGCTCCTCTTGTACAGGAGATTCTGGGTTCGATCCCTGCTCCATCCACCTTAAAATTTCTTTCGACGTCGGTCACCTCGCTTAGTGACGGCGACACTATCGAGTATATAGCCATGAAAAAGCTTCTCAAAATACCGTTCGGAATCGGTGTAAAACTGTAGGTCCTAATCAGTGAGTGAAATCTGGAAAGCGCACAGCTCAGTGATTGTGAGAATTTCTCCCCGGTCCCTTCATGGGATGTAATGGGAAACCATTTATTTATTTATTTTATTTTATGATACGTATGAAATAAACAAACACAATCAACACTGTTCTCACACTTTCTCTTAGTTTTATTAACCCATTAATTACCAGAAATTTCAAAGTTGGAGTTTTTTCATGAAACGTTCAGAAACCTCTTATTTTATCTCTATAAGTATTTCTGACAAAAAATAAAAAATTACTTGCCGATTTTCTGAAAACTGCCGTGTGTTTGACCACACGCTGGTACTGTTAGATGTTTTGAATTGTTTCATTCGGTTAATTTTTTTTTTATTATTTAGGAAAGTTAAATGGTGAAATACTATTTCAGTTAAAAAACTGTAAGTACAAGCTAGTAAAATTTTTATTTATTTCAGATTCAAATATTTATTTCAGAATATAGAGAGGATAACATTGATTTATTCAATTCTGGGGTTTTTGTTTGAACGTGTTGCACGGCGTTTTAAATAAAATTGCTTGTGTTCGTGAAACAATTTGAAACAAGATTCTGAGTGTAGATGTAAGTTGCACTTCTCACACTTGAATATGATGTACACACAATGCAACGGCGACGACTATTAGTTCTCAATGGAACGTGCAATCCGTCTACTCTAGGAAGGTTTTGCTGCCTGTAATCAATGTCTGAATCTTCAGTAGACGAATGTTCAATATCATCCATGGCATCCTCCGACGATAGAAGCAAAGACTTCGTCACCGAATTTTTGAAGTCTAGCTGTGACATAGGCTTCTCATTTTTTGAAGCTGCTGGTAAGCAATGCAGTTTCCATGCATTGACAACAGCACTATCCAAACATGGGACCCAGAGCGGCCACCACCACTTTTTGCCACAAATGCCGATACGATAATTGGCAACACCATTGTCGTGTAAGTCTACACCACCCATATGCCTGTTGTAATTATTGAATGCGACGGGTTGTTGAATTCCTACTTTTTTCTTCTTTTCTCTGCTGTATCGTTGCACCGTTACCATAGGATCGATTGCGCCACAATTGGTTGCGATAGTAACTTCAGAATTATCTAGCCAACGAATTACCATAACATCATTTGGCGTATCATATGCAGGGCCAGTTTCGTGTTTTTTCAATGCTGTTTTTCTTGTTTTCAAAGAGCACATCCAGTAATGGGAGGTAAAAAACTTGTCGAAGTGGACGGTGTGTTGCATTGGATGCTTACAATGTCTCAATAGTTCCATTATGACGGATGCACCAAGCCCCAAACTCTTATCGTAAATGCCGGATGCACCGGAATATGGGATGACCTGTAACATATAACCATCGTCGGAGCAAAGCGCCCACAATTTATACCCGAAACGAATGGGTTTTCCACGTATGTATATACATTTTCACTGAATGGCGGCCGAAGTAGGGACCCATAGTCTCGTCGATCGATAAATGCTCTGCAAAAACACCAAACTGAATGTAACGTTTGTTGAGCATATCAAACAACGGCTGAACTTTCGCGAACTTATCAGTGGTATCCTGAGTGTCGTTATTAGCGATATGAAAATTAGCTTTTAATTTCGTAAAGGTGTTTCGCGACATTGTTTGGCGAATCATGGGAATGCCAAGCGCTGGGTCCAAACTCCAATACAATGAGGTTTGTGGGACATTGTGATACCCAGAAAATAAAAGAATCCCCATGAAACGTTTAACTAGATATTTGTCGCACATTTTGCTCGTATTTCGTTGGGCAGCATATCGATTTGTTTCGTCCACAAGCAGATCAATTATTTCATCGTCGAAGAATAATTTAAACAATTCGAACGGACTTTTCTCGCTAATAGTTTGGAACAGTGGTTTAAGCTTTTCCTCTATCAGTGGCTCATGCACAGGCTGAATGTCGTAGGCCGTTCTCTTTGTTTTTTTCCAAACCGGCTTGAAATCGGTTGCCGGACAATATTTATTTTTCGGCACTTCTTTTGACGTTGATGGTTGCGGTTCCATCTGATGAACGTTAACTTCGGGTCCACCGTAATCGTCAATAGTGGATGTGTAAATCACTTCAAGAGTGCCTGCGTGAGCCATGATTAGCAACAACAAAATAAATAATGTAATAAATTATACCTGCTATTTCGGTCAACGGGCTGATATCGGAAATCATATTCGTTGATATTTTGTCATCGTCTATTATTTCACAATCTGATCACGGGTGGTATTATCGGGGGGCAAGCAAATGACAGTCTCAATTGTTGCTGAATGGTCACATTCCTGATCGCTCCAGTTATCAATGACATCTTGCAATTCAGCATTTGTGAGGAACTTTCGGCACGACATTTCACACAATTTCACTATTATTCAATAAATATTATATAATACTACATAATAATAAAGAATATTTTGAAATAGTTAAGAAATAATACCTTTAGTTGTTGTAGCACAGAGAAAACACTTGTTCTGTAAACAAACACGTGCCAACTAGTACGAAAATATCACATCTACCGGTGTGTGGTGAAAAACAGTATCGGTACCAGCGTGTGGTGAAACACACATCAATATTTACTGCCCCCTAGCGGCAAGAATATATACCAACACGGTGGGTAAAATATCTTATGTTTATTTTTGGACTCTTGGGAACACACGCCAAAGCTTAAATAATAATTTTAATTTTTGTATATACATATATTATGTAATTAGTTTAAAAATAGTCCTTTTTTGGACACTTTTTAAATACCCCCTTTGTGAAAGGGGGGGATTACGAAATATTTTCAAAACTATTTTTTCTTTTTGGTAACAGATCAAAACTTAACACAAACACCACACACATTTTATTATTTAAATGTTTCTATGTTTATATTCACTAAAACTCGGGATATCGTAAACGTGTGTTCAAACACACGTCGGTAAGAAATGGGTTAAACACCCCACTGCGATATTAAAAAGGCTTAAATCGCTTGCACATACATATCATATTTACATTTACCTTCAACTATAAATAATTCATAATTGTTAAAACCGTCAAAATTAACACAAATTATTTCCTTTTTTTTACCAAAAGTGGTTTTAAGAAACTGTAAACCGTTAATTTTTTTTATTTATTTAATACGCTACCGTTTCACACTAATAGACGAGAACGACTGAAGTTAATTTTGTTCAATAGTTACGATCAAAATAACTTGATGGTTTACAAAAATAATATTGTTGGCTTGCATCGAATACACACACATGTATGGAGAAACCAAAAACAACCCTTGACAACACAGCTATCATTTGAAACATTTAGTGTTTGCGATCAAAATAACATTGTTGTTTACATAATGTTATTATTGGTTGTCACCGAATACACACAACATGTATGGAGAAACCAAAAACAACTCTTGACAACACAATTAACATTTGAAACATTACGTGGTTACGATCAAAATAACTTTGTTGTTTACAACCAATATTTTGTTGATGCAAAAATATATTATAGCAACAAATATTTAATGGTTTAACTGATAATGTTAGTATTTTCCAAAGTAACCATATTATAATTTTTTTAAAGAACAATAACGTTATTACAAAATATTAATCATGCGTTTATTATAGAGATAATGTTGTGGTAAAAACTAATAAACATTTGATTGTGGAAACAATTGTATGACTTTAGCAACAATTATGTGGTTACTGTGACAATGCTCAACTATGTTATTTCTCTGCGTGTGGACACCACTAACTTCCCGTGGGTCCAATATCAAACGAAATTAGTGGTGCTGCTTCTTGCGCTGAGTTACGGAGACGGTTTTTACTCACATGTCGAGAAACGGTGGAAATATTTGTTTCACACTTTCTCGATGTGAGAAGTTTTCACATAAGTTGCAGAACATGGGTACAGGATTTGAAAAAAATACGCATTTTTAATGTTTAAATAAATACAAATTAGTAAAATATTTGTATAAAACGCCTTAATTTCCACGAAGTTTCTTTAGTTTCTAATACCATAAACTATCAGCTAAGACCTAATAACTAAGAAATGGCTTTATTTTTCACCACAATTTGACGTACCATTTGTGCATATGATGGTTTAGAAAACACTAATAATAAATAATGAAACTTTTTGTAACGATTGAAATGTTCCCTTGGTTTCTTGGTAGTAACTCGGTAAATGTTTTTTTGACGTAGAATACGTCTTACCTGACGGTATGAGGAGTCATGTCAGGTTTTTATTGTTGTAATCTTTATTTCATTGAATTTGAGGAAACGGCTAGATGAATTTTTTTTAAATTTTTTTTGTAGGTAAATGAAGATGTTATCTTTCGTTTGATATACATTTCATATTGGTTGATATATTTCTAGTATTTTAATTTCTCAAATGAAAATTGTTTAAACACATACACTCAAACATATGTGTGGTGTTTGGTTGCTCAACATTGCTTAGGAACATGTATCTAGTAAAAAGTGAAACGAACAGCAAGCTAATATTGCTTGGCAACATGTATCTAGTAAAAAGTGAAACAAACAGTAAGCTAACGTAATAAAGCTTTTTTGCGAAAGCTTCAATAAAGCTGTTGTAACATTAATTTTGAATTGTAAAGCGTAAAGCTTTCACACAACGCTCGAATGCTAATGCGAAGACTCGATAAGGTAAACCTTTTTTAATATTAGGGCGGCCCTCTCAACATTCGCAGAACTTATTTCAATAAAAACTTATTTCAATAAAAAATTAAAATACATAAATTAAATTAAGTTTAAAAAAATTTAACATAATATTTTTTTTAAACGGACTTGAATCAAATGCCGCTGGTAAATATAAAAATTACAGCAGACAGTTGTCCGAGGCCTTCGGCCACGGACTGTCCCTGCAGGCTGTGTCAGAGACACGGCCATTAAATTTAACGTAGAATACGCCATCCGATAAGACAGAAAACATATATAACAATAAATTCATTTGCTTATATTATTTATCATTTATTGTTATATATGTTTTCTGTCTTATCGGATGGCGTATTCCACGTTAAACTTAATGGCCGTGTCTCTGACACAGCCTGCAGGGACAGTCCGTGGCCGAAGGCCTCGGACAACTGTCTGCTGTAATTTTTTTTTGGGTGTTTTTGGTTTCATAATATCATCAGAAAATAGCACAATTTCACATGATTTTGTTCAGTTTAAAAAGAATTGGGTATTGTTTTAAGTGAATTTATAATAATTATCATTCAGAATATTTTGCTAAGATTATTGAATACAAAACTTTTACTAATTTACCGACCACAATTTTTTAACCTACCTTTTTTCTATGCTTATTCTTGGCCTTTATGAATTAGAATATTCATTCTGCTCTACTATCTAGTGTATGTATATTTTTTATAATAATGTGTGTATATATTAAACCTTATTCTTGTTTTTTGTATCTCATTAATAATTCTGTAGAAAATAAATATTGTATGAATCAAATGCACATAAATAATGTGGATTTGAAATATCGTGGTACATTTTTAACTAACTTAAACTTTGACGAAAATTACGACCGTTTTAAGAATGTAATCAAAAGAATTCATTGAAAATACTTTTAGTATAAATTGTTTGTCATTTTGGTAGACATTTTCTTGATAGTTAGACTGGGAAGATTTTATGACGTTTTAAAATTACGATTTTGTCGCTATTTTCCGAAATTTTTCAAGATTTTGTAGCTCTGAGACTTAGCAGCTATATAATATTTTGCTATGGATGCGGTAAGCTACAAACATATACAAGAGCTGAAATTTGTTACGAAATGTAGCTAAGCATTAGGCCTCCTACTTTTAAAATCAATGTGGTAGAGCACCATTAAGCCGGTCTTGACGATTGTAGAAGTAGCCGTGGGTCCACTGACGGATATATTTACGTATTTAAATTTATTTATGACACTTAACTCAGTAGGTCAATGAATTTCATATAAATGAACCCAGACATCAATGCAGAAGCTGCAGTCGCAAGTGAACTTTTGTGTGTGTTCCAAACAATTCGTGTTATCATCTAGTTGCATTGAAAATGACTTTGCTCCATTGGTTGTTGAGTGTGATTGTTGTCGTATGGATCTATTGGCTGTGGACGCGTCGCAAGTTTTATGCTTTGATTTTCAAAGTACCGGGTCCTCTTGGATTTCCCATTTTGGGAATGGCGCACTACTTGATGCGCAAAGAAGGTACGACAAAGAAAATAAAAGCAATACATTTGCTGATGCTGATATAAAATTATTCAAAAAAGACATATTACACTATGTAACAAAAAAGTTTAACCCAGTTGCCACTTAAATTGTCTAACAACAAAAATAATACAGATTTCAAATTACGTGAAATAATTAATTTTATTTAATGATATTTAAAATATTTATCAATTTTTGTAAATGTAGTGCGCTAGATTTTCAAAATGTGTGTCAAAATTTCTGATTTCCAATTGACTAAATTATAGAGCAAATTAGAATAGAGAAGTTTATTCTCTCTTCATAGGTTTGGTTGCATGTAAGCGTTGGATGCTTCACGGCATAGCTACCAGATAGACGCATTAGTACAAAACTTCCAACAAAGCAACAACAACCGCGTTTCGTGTTTCACAAATGTATAACAACGATAAAGGTCAACAGTAAAGTGACAAATGAATTTAAATTTCATATTTCTATACCAAAAACGACATGAACAATTTAGGTCAAAAATTATTAGCGGCATTCATGCAAACGTGAAAGCCGAAAACTTTTGCTCAGCGCAAGTTTCCCTTGCACCGTTGCATGAGGCACCAATTGAAGTTGCTCAGCGTGTTTGTGCTCAAAACCATATCAGCTGGCCAAGATAGATACATAAGGTGGTAGCAGTAGCAATTGCATGTATTATGTCTGTGTACTTTTTCTACTGTTCTAGTCCTATCACCTTATTTATCCAGCCTAGTCAGCTGACAACGAAATGTCAAAAGTTTGCACGTCTCTCCATCCCACGTTTGCGCAGCAAACCTGACTTGAAGACTTTCCACTTTTGTGCAAGTCGCTTTGTATGGGAAATTTCTTTGTTTTGACGTTCGAGTTTGCATGAGGACCACTATTGTAACTCCACCTGGTGTAAGTTAATTTGTGTCGAAGATCTCTCAATTGCACAGGCCTATGACGAAGAGTGTGAAATGAAGCGTCAGATGAGAGAAATCGGTTCTCTATTCTAATTTGATCTATGGACTAAATGCATATTTCAAAAAGAATATTTTGCACAGTAAAAATTTACGTAATTTATGAACAAAAATTGTCAAAAATCGAAACACTCAAAAAAAAACTACCTTGTATGTAAAGATATACTTTTTTTGTGAAAAAATGGGAAATTTTGTAAATATATTGAAAAACTCTACAGTATTGCAATAGACGGGTAGTACAATATTTTTTACTTAATCTTCTGTACATTGTTTACTCAAATATGTATTCCTGAAGATAATCGTCAACGGAGATCGAAATTTATACCACCCTAACCACGAGCTTGAATTTTTGATGGGAAATAATGAAAAATGTAGATTTTATAAGCAATTGAATTGTTTAAACGGTTGACTTTCAAACATCAACAGCAAACAAAATTGACCAAAACCACTTCCGCTGTTGCGTCGTCTTTTATACTAAGGCTGTTTTTTATTCCATTAAGCTATCGCCACTTACGACTTTTCAAATAAAACGATCCACACTTAATATTACGAAATGTGGCAATATTTGCTGTAATGGGTGAAAAATATTCGATATGGCAACACGTGCCAACAAATACATGGTAGAAGCACATGTTGTTGTAGTTGTAAGCAGCTACAACAGACATTTTATTTTCGTTCATTCGTTTCAGTTGTCAAACTCTACACAAATATATACCACTAATACAAGAATACAACCAAGTATAAAATCAAAATACATGCGATTTTGACAAGTGAAACGAAAAATGACATGGAAAACATTACATCTCATGTATAAACGACTATACCTGATGTAAAATTTCACCATGTTCAAAATGAATAACATTTACGGCGCGTTGTTGTGAACAATTTATTTCCAATTTTGTTTTCAATCGCAAATAAAAATATGTCCGTCAAATTTAGAGATATGAACGTACACGTAGTCTTCCATTAAACAAAATAAGTTTAATGAACATAAAATGTATAAGCCATTTGGCAAATTTCTGCTTTTGAGTCTCTCCTTGATAACATTTTCATTCACAAGAAATGACAACAAAATTTATCTAAGATAACTGTTTGTTGTCCTTTCTTAAAATTGAACATGTGGCAACATTGTCATTGCTCAAGTCGGAATTTAAGTGGGAAATTGAAATGCCACTTAATATTGCTTAGCTGTCCCGTGCAAATTAAGCTATAATTAACTTTAGCGGGGTAAAAAAACACACTTACTATGACTTACGACCGGGACACAAGTCACGACTACCGATGCTTCATGGGTGGTCGGAAGAGGAGAAAGAGGGGTAGCATAAGGGTCACGAATTGGAAATGCAGAGGGCATTTTGATATTTCTCTTTCACGTCTTTCGTGTTTTGACATAGCGGTAAAGCATGGTAAAATAACTAAGGTAAACGCAGTCGGAATTGTTACAACAAAAACAGGCATTTTGTTTTTGTTTGGTGTCCATAAGCTGTCAAATTTTCTACATGTGTGTATCTACTGCAAAAGTAAACAAAACGTTACAAAAACAAAATACATGTGAATTTGACATTCGCACTGGCATCGCACATGTGAATATGACATTCGCACTGGCATCGATTTTCTCGATTTTGTCACTTTTTCAAGCACAATCAAGAAAATGTTCTTGATTTCCCATACGTTTTGACAGACGACAAATCGGGTATTTTTTCTTATTTGTCTTGGAATCAGGAAAAAATGCTTGATTTGCTTTATGCAACGCTGTTTTATCTCACACTACGAACGAATAGTACTTTTGTTTACAACCATTTCAATCACGGCGCATCGATGTGGTGGTACCACTAGAACACCCGACTTATTTATTTATCGCATTTCTTAGGTATTTATTGTTCCACAAACATATTTTTTATACTTTTTTGTTTACTTTTATTCCTGGAATACATTTGTACTGAATTTGATTGTGGAAAAATATCGGACAAACCAAAATGCCTTCTGTTGTCGGATTGGTGTGTTTGTTGTCGTAGTAATACTACCTCGTCAAAGCGCCTTGACATTCAATCAAATCAGGAAAATTCTCAATGCGAACACTTCGGATTTGGTTAGGACATTTGATACGAAATCGGGAAATATTTTGTAGTGCGAATGAGCTATAAGCAAGAAAAATTTTCAAATCAGCTTTACCGTGGCGGTAAAGCAACAGTATACAAAAAGTGGTGAAAAATTGTGCTGAAGCAAATTCCTTAACCCTGCTGTTAGATTAGAAAAAACTTACGAATCTTAGATTGAGGGACCATTTGGTCCATACTGCAATTTTCATCCAAAATAATAATTTTATCTTATTCTTTGTAACTATTTTGGTTCAAAAATTTCTAAAGCAAGTATTTGACATATCAAAAACATCCGCTAACATATCAAAAACATCTTCTAAATATTTGACATGAATTTACATTCGCTTGGTAATGAAAAAATTTACGAATCTTAGGTTGAGGGACCATTTGGTCCATACTGGAATTTTCATCCAAAATAATAATTTTATCTTATCCTTTGTAACTATTTTGGTTCAATAATTTCTAAAGCAAGTATTTGACATATCAAAAACATCTTCTAAATATTTGACATGAATTTACATTCGCTTGGTAATGAAAAAATGTACTATTGACCAAATGGTCCTCTAACCTAAGATTCGTCATTTTGTATTTTTCTCAGTCCTGAATAAAGTTAGAAAATTTAATTTTCGCACATAACATTGTTTTATTAAAAGACCCCATTAGCAGAAAAATTTAGTCAGTATATATCACCGTTCCAAAGTTACAAGGGAAAACAGAAAAAATTTGGACCAAATGGTCCTAATCTAACAGCAGGGTTAATAAATTAAAACAATACAATTGCAATTGCATCAGCCATTGTTAATTAATTTTATAAAATGTTGAATTTGAGATTATTACGAATAGAAAAAAAGAAGATTAACCGAAAATACGTCACAAAGACTCACGCATCGTTGTATACAGAGAGTCGTCTTCTGAACGCACATGAATTTACGATTCGTTAATTTGGAACAAAATTAAATTAAACGGCATCTGTAGAACCATGAGGTATCGATGAAACAGTTGATCGACCTCCTAGTTGCAAATTTGATACAAGATAGAATGTGAAGGAGAACGAGAACGAGCGAGTGCCGAATAAAAAAAACTGACTATTTTGATTTTATTGGCACTTATGGCTTTATAAATGACTCTTGTGTACATTTATTTAGTGATTTCAACGAACACTACAATTTTCGTTTAGATTTATTTATATTACGTTCAAATTGTGGCATAAATACAAACCCTATCAAAAGTAACTTTAGCCCAGTGATTTTCGACGAGAATTTGTTGGAACTGCAACACTCATGCATACTCTTCATAGGTTAAGCCCGGAATTCAGTTTTTATGAATTTTTCGTCACCATAAGAAGTACGTGCATAACAAATAACGAAAATTTCGCTCACTTCTCATTTGCTTGGTACTCAACTCTTTCCGAAGATTTCGTAGGCAAAATCAAGTACAGGGTTGTTACGCCAAATTTATTTCGTACGAATGCAATTGGTTGATAATTGTTTGGGACCGGAAGTTTGACATTTCGATTATTTTAGTAAACAAAAGTAATACCACATGCGTTAAATATTGAATGGAGTGCAAAGATGAATTATTAATGAAATATATACAAAGTAAATCCGAGATATGTGGTAGCTTTTGTAATAAAATTTTCCGTTTAGAGAAAAATCACAAAATTTCTTACGAAAATTTGGCAAGAACAGAATACGGGGCTTTACTCACAGAGCAATGTACATATATAAGTCCCATTTTCCACTGGCAAATATTTATTTGCCAAATTTTTTCTTTTGGTATTTTCGAATGCTTTTCCACTCACAACTTTTTTCTTTGCCAAATTTTGCGAATCAAAATACAAAAGAGCGAAAGAAACGTCAAAACTGTTTACATTTTAAAGAATTTTCCTAAGAAGTGTATAAATAATTTAAAATGGTAATTTATAAATTAAATTACATTTGTTTACTTCAAACAATCACTACAGCCAACAGGTTTGTAACCAAAAACCGACTGTGTCAGTAAAAACGAATGGGTTAAAGACGGTATGTCAAATAAATTTGTTTCAGCGAAAAGAACAAAGCAAACCTTGCGAGAACAGCAAATACTGAACTGACAAAGATTTTTGTTTCTCATCCTCCCACTAGGGCTGCGACATCGACATCGATGTTTTAAAAACATCGATGTTTTTCTAAAACATCGAGTACTTTTAACATCGATGTCTTAGTGCCGATGTTTTTCCAACATCGATGTTTTGTATCGATGTTTGCATCGATGTTTTTGCTTTCGGACTGGTTGTGAGCCGAGGCAAAATTAAATTGTCGGCTTCGCATGTGTTTCATTTGAGGACCTTTTTTTTTTTTTAGTCACAAACTCATCGGCGGCGTTTGCGAAAACATCGATGTTTTTGACCGATGTTACATCGATTCAATGGCGCGGCTGAAGTAACAAACGATCGGCGTAGAAGTTTTTACCGACATCGATGTTTACAAAACGATATACAAAACTTTATTTATACTGGAGTTATTTTATGTATACTGGAGTTATTTTATGCTTAAAATATTCAAAAACATCGATGTTTTTGGGGGTGTCTTAATTTTGCAGAAATGAAATGAGAAACATCGATGTTTTCCAATTGTTAACAAACTAAATAAAAACATCGTTGTTTTGTTTTTGCTGAAATTCTCTTGTAGATGTGTTGTCAATATACAAATCACCCTATTCGTCGATATAAAGGCAAATAGTATATACAAAACTTTATTAGTGCTGCCTTTTATATCGATGTTTATCAAATTAACAAAATTTATAGAAAAAACATCGATGTTTTCGAATTGCTAACAAAATTATATAAAAAAAACATTAATATTTTCAAACATCGATGTTTGGATTTCGCTTTTATATATGACGTGCCGGCGTATATATCACCCTATTGGTCGATATAAAGCAAAAACATACAAAAGTTGATTAGTATGTTTTTTCTATAAATTTTTTATTTTGAAAACATCGATGTTTTTTATTAAAGTTTTTTAGCAATAAAAATAAAAAACAGTACTAATCAACTTTTGTATGTTTTTGCTTAATATCGTCGACATGACATATATAAAACTGCACTTCAGGGAAAACAAAACACGCAGAAACATTTGTAACCGATGTTGGATCAACATCGATGTTTCTCACTTGACGACCTTTTTTTTTTTTTTAGTCAATGTCAGAGGGAAAAGAATACGTGCGCAGAAACATCGATGTTTGGAAACATCGATGTTTTTAACCGATGTTTTATCGACATCGATGTTTCTCATTTGAAACATCGATGTTTTGAGGTCGATGTCGCAGCCCTACCTCCCACCCCTCTCGCCAACAAACTCAATAATTTGCAAAGAAATATTTGCTAGTGGAAAAGGGGACTAAGAGTTGGCAACAGCTGTTATATGGGGCCGTTAGACCTGTGGATAAATTGCAGCGACTTTAACACCTCGTCTACACGAGAGATAAAACGTAAAATTATGCTTTAGGAAAGCGGAATGGATGTAAATTTTTGCAAACTAAAACGCGCAATCAACAAAATACAAAAACACACACACTTAACCCTTTTACAACAAAAAAAAAAATAACAAACAAGAAAATACAAAAATACACAAACAATTAACTCTTCGAGCAAAGAACACATGTGTTCTCTATGAGAGTCAGACAATTGTGAAATTTCATAAAATAAACGTAAATACGTGTTCCCCTTATCTACCATTACCATTAACAGAAGCAATATTTTTCATTATTCTGCCGACGTTATCTCTCATATTATTTTACGTTTTATATCTCGTGTAGACGCCGTGTAAGATCACATTAACTTATCCGTGGTGTAAAGTGAAGTTGGTGGTTTGTGCAAACTAGTTGAGGAAAAATCAAAGCGATTTTGATTGTTTGAAGTTATGTCAACTTATGATTATCAACTTAAAGGGAAGTTGCAACAACTTTCATACGCATTTCGAAGAGAAATGTTGTCGGAAAAATATAAATAAATAAGCCAAAAAATTTTGTAGTAATAATATGATGTTAATGCCGTGTTCACGCTGCCACGAAATTGACAATTTCGGATTGAAATTGTCGAACGAAATTGAAATCGTTCACATTGGCATTTGAAGAATTTCGTTGAAAAATTACAACAGTTTGTTTACAAACATTGCCATTAGTAAAATTTTAGTGCCAGGACACAATAAGCAAAATTCTGTTGGGAAATTAATGAAAACAGTAAAATAAATGAATGGTACTTGAACTTTAACACGAAGCAATTCATTCAATTTGATGAATGAGGTGGCATACAATTGTTTTGTTTTTTTGTTGTAATTTTAGTAACCACGTGTTCGGTGAACGAAGCCGACCCATAATTATCGACGGCGAGCGGCAACTGAATTTTTATTAGATGTGATTTTTCGGCAGACGTTACTTTTAGGCTCATCTCGTTAACATTTTTTTATACTTCGGGACTTTAATAGCGGCTTAGGCGATAATATCGGCTAAGATTTTAAGTCGAAACGTGCCATAATGACGGCGGCGTGAACTTCAAAAAATGATCTACGACGAGCACACCGGAAAATTTGCTGCCAGCTTCGTTCTCCTGCAAAGATGCAAAAACGAGTACTAAAGCTAAGGTCGGATGGTCAATATTTTGCGTAAAATGGCTGACAATTATGACCAATTGTTTTGTCATACGTCTGACCGGCAAAATATTTGCTAACAAACGTTCGCACAAATGAGTTTGTACGTGTTTGTAAACAAAAGTTTTAGGGAAATATTGGGCAGTATGAACATTATGTGACAGCACACGTGCAAATGGTTGTCAAATTTTTTCAGTTTGTTCTTGCAAAACACATGTAAGAACAAACATAACCAAATATGTTTTTCTTTTTTGGTGAAGTTATCAAAGCTGGTATGCAAATTCGTTTGAAAACAATCAACGTTGTGTAATTATTACGAGCAATTTTTGAATTTCGCTGAAATTAGGTAACATTTTCCATACAAAATCTAAATTAGCTCATTTCAATGAATTTTTGATCAATTCCACCTTTTAATCCCAGTATTCAGATAAAAATGGAATGTATGGCTAAATTTGACTTTTGACTTTTTCTATTTTTTTTATTGATTCTGAAAGGCCTCTTAAAGACCTTTCCAACAAGCCCAAAAACAAAAAAATCCAACCACTGGCTCAGAAGTTAGCAACTTTACCCTACTGCCCTCCGACCGCCAATCAGAAACTGTTGAACCCACTGCTATTTCGCATCCTTGCATTTTCGGACATGGTCCTAGTGGACTTTTCTTCATGAAATGAGCCAAGGAATACGCTGGAGAAATTTGTCCGGAACTTCCTGAATCACCCTGTATAAAATAGATAAAAACCTTTTAGACATATTTCAATAACAATTAGATATGAAACCAAATAATATTCGAAAAACTTAAAACAACACTTGGATAATTCGATATTGAATTAAAAAAAATATTTTTAAAGAAATTAGGTCAAAATCAATTAAAAAATTATGAAAACCCATTTATAATATATGTATATATCAATCGCCGTCAAAAAATACATATACGGTCCCGATACTAATAGCCACTTGGTTCGAGATAAATAAAAAAGTCCATACGTAAAATTCAGGTTGAAGGGAATACTATAGCTTACCAATTTAATTTGGTCGATTATATACTCACAAATGCAACCATTACGTTTTGAGTTTCCGCCCGCAAACCCATTTGTCTGCACAGAAAAAAATATTGGCCTGTATCAATTAAAAATATACATAATTGAATTTTTTTGAAACTTATCGGTTTTTATGGTATTTCCCTTAAAGAAATAATGTTTTCTGACAGTAAATAAAAAGGTAAGTGATAAATACTAAATAAAAATTTTCGATAACTTGCTTAGTTATCGAGATATCGAATAATGAAATTTTTAAAACTTATCGATTTGTTATGGTACTTCCCTTAAGGAGATACTGTTTTCTGACAGTAAATAAAAAGATAAGTGATAAATACTAAATACAAATTTTCGATAACTTGCTTAGTTATCGAGATATCGGATATTAAGGAATTATGATAATACATTTAAAAGAATCGGTAACTTTCGGTGTAGTGAACGTTATTCGAAAAGTTCTTTTCCAGCCAGTATGGCAACCTTGTGTCCTAAATGCATGTCTATAAAACGGGGAAGTACATTTAAACATTTTATTCGACTAATAACCGCTTAAAGTTAGTATTTCGCGAAGGTCAAAAATGGAGATAAAGTGTTCTTCACATCTATAAAGCGTTTGATAATGACGAAGGTCCTGTACCCGAAGCGGCACTTCAATTATTAATGGATTGGGGGTTGATCCCTTGGGAAGGGGATTACCTTTGCCCAAATGGTCACCCGATGAAGATAATGAAGCGGTCAAATGTTGATGGATGGAGTTGGAGGTAAGCTAACAAGTGTTAAGGTAACAAGTGTTACACAATTTTATTTACGTACGTATGTATATGATTTCAGATGCTTCGAGACATTCTCAAAAAATAAAAATAAAAGAAAGCAGTGTAACGTAGAAGTGTCGTTAAGAAAAAAAACCTTTTTTGAGCGGTCCCATCTAAGCATATGTAAAATACTTATGTTTGCGTTAATGTGGACCGATGACTCCGGATTAGAAATAATTCGTAAAACTGTCGGGATAAATAGCCGCCAGACAGCCGTGGACTGGAACAGCTTTTGCAGGGAAGTTGTTATATTTGGGTCCTTCCAAACAAACTTAATTATAGGGGGCGCAAATATCATAGTCGAAATTGACGAGTCCAAGCTGGGGAAACGGAAATATAATAGGGGCCACCGCGTAGAAGGCCAATGGGTGTTCGGGGGAGTAGAAAGGGTTAGCGGAAAATGCTTTATGCTGTTAAGAAGTACACAAGGCCTGGCTCAATTATACTTTCGGACTTTTGGAAGGTAAGATTAATAAAGTATATTAATTTCCTGTTCTTAATTCCTTTTTTATATTTCAGGCTTATGACAGCTTAAAATATGAGGGTTACACCCATTTTAGGGCTAACCACTCAGTGGCCTTTGTCGATGAGGAATCGGGCCAACATACAAATAAAATTGAAGGATTGTGGCGCCATTTAAAATGCTCTATTCCTGAGTATAACCGGCGCAAACAGTTCTTCAATGGCTATGTGCAAAAATTTATCTTTTTGCGTTGGTGCAAATCCAATCTAACGGCACCCTTTGAAGAATTCCTCCGTTTTGCGGGGACCATGTATAACCCTCTCAGCGAATGTAACAGTATGAGCGAAATTGTAAATATGGCCCGCGAGGAGGATTTAGAAGACGACTCTGATTGTGAATCGCTCCCGCTCTCCGAGTATGAGGCAATTTATAATCACGATTATATTATTTATTAGAATATTTGTTTTTGTTTTTTTTCCATTTGAATTTGTTTTGTTTTGTTTTCTTCCTGTTTGAATAAATTTTGTTAGTATTGAATTTGAATTTTTTTGTATTTTTTAATATCGCCCGATTTTGTTGAAATAATGTTTATTTGTTGTTTCGAAAAATTATTTTAAAACAATCGCGCGATTTTTTTAAAATAGGTAATTTTTATTTGTTTTTTCGAAAAATTATTTAAAAAAAATCGCGCGATTTTTTTAAAATAATTTTTATTTGCTTTTTCGAAAAATTATTTTAAAAAAATCGCGCGATTTTTTGTGGTATCATAAATTAGCTCGCAATGGGTTAATGAATGTGAGGTATAAGGATGCGGTCTTATATATATTTTTATAAGCTTTCATATTCGTTGTGGCCCGTCAGAAAATGTAAAAGACAGGTTTATAAAAGTCGAATATCATAAATTGGCTCGCAATCGGAAATGTAAGGATAGTTTTGAAGATATTTTTAGTTTTGAAGATATTTTTATAAGCTTTCCAAAGATACCCATATCGTTACGGTCCGTCAATAAATGTAGAAGATATAGAAGATTAGATTGGAGGCCCGTAATCCGGAAAATATGGGCTTCCGACAAAAAGAAATTTTTATAACATTTGTGTGCATAAAAAGGTCTATCAGTGGTAGTAATTTGGTGACGTTTGCAGATACGGGGTAAACTGGACATTAGCCCATATATATTTTGAACGTGTAAAACAAGAGTGCCCTAAATTGGATAAAAGCAATACATTTCTTCAACAAAGCTGTGAATATACAGAAGAGATGGAATGCGACAATGGAGTGACTGTTGCTGCGGAAGGAGCATAGAATTTGACTGTTTCTCCAGAACCACCTATCCAACCTATTTTTTTGTGTATTTAATAAAACTCGTTTAAATGTTTAATATACAATAACAGCTTAAGAAACCCGGGCATTAGTTCCAATTATGAATCCAAATTCTAAAAAATTTAATTTTTTATAGATATGTACATGTGTATCTGCGAACCCTTGAATAAAATCGATTTAAAAATAGAACATTTTAGTTATTTAGCGTCGTCGCAGGGGGTGGGGGTTTCATGCTGAAAAAAAGCACTAACGGCTTTAATTGATTCAATTCAAAATTTAATCAAAACTCGCGAAAAAACCAATAATTTTTTTAATTAACTTGATAACATACTTAATCAATATTTTTGAAAAAAATCAATAAATGTTTTAATCAAATTTACAAATTTTTTAATTGAAGTTTTTTTTTGACGAATTTACAAATACCTTTAATTAATATTATCATTTTCGTGATTACACCAAAATCAATTTAAAAATTAATCAAATAAACAAATTTTTTAATTGAAATTCATTTTTATTTTTTTCTGTGTGCTGCGACATATCGGTTGTGTGACCACAAAACCAAATCATTTGCAGACAAAACAATTTAGACTCATGTTTTGTGCAAACTCCGATGACAAAATTTTGGTCGTATGTCTGACCGCCAATTAAAAATTTGACAAAATTCATACGATTTTGTCAAACGTTCCCAATGACATTTTGTGTAAATTTATTTGCCTGTCTGACCTTAGCTTAAGTTAATTTTGTAGAGTAAAAACAGCGTTGTATATGACAATTTCAAGTTATGCCTTGTTCACGCTGCCACGAAACAGGGAAGCAAGCCGGTCGAAAATTTTCGGCGGCGGAGGATAAGCTGGTTGGCGCCGATTTTTTTCCCGCTCAAGAACATTATCGGCTGCGCCGTGCAAATACAGTAAAAAATTGTTTGAACATTAAACAAATAAATTTTTCGGTAAAAACATATTAATTTTATTGATTGATTAACAGTGTTTTGCACATTTTTATACTTTTATAAGAAAAAAATATAATTATGATTCTGATTATTTTGGAGTATTAGTTTAATTATCGTGTTTTACATATTTCATTATTTTTATAGGAGTAAATATAAATTTTATTATCTTTATATATATAATTCTACTGCACGTGTGTGCAGTGTCCTCCTAAACTTCTGGACCGATTTGAATAAATTTTTTTGTATGCGTTTGGGTGGCGCCCTGGGTGGTTTAGATTTACTACCCGGTCCAATTGGATTAAGGGGCGTGGTACCTCCCATACAAACCACAAATTAAAAATCCATTATTTCTGCTGCTACTAACGGTATTTGAACAAAATTTGCAGGACAACGTCTGCCGGGTCAGCTAGTTATTTATACAGAAATATTACATTAGTTTAATTAACTCTTGCTACAGATTTTAATATTTCTATTTGAAAAGTAATTACTGTAGTGTAACCCAACGTATAGGAAAACAAAGTATACAAATTTCTAAGTATAAATCAAATTGTGATAGTGAATTTTTAGCTATTATTTGAAAATCTGCACCCTACAATCATGATAACTTCATACCATTTGCTATAGGCTAGTTTATAACTCTAAACTATGTCTGTATATGTCGACTATTTACTTGAGTCAGGCAAATCTTAAGATCAAGATACATATCTACATGAACTTTGTATGGTTGGAGGGTGCAAATTTTGGATTGTAAAATATAAAAATACACTATCACAATTTGATATAAATTTAAAAGTTTTGTGTAGTATTGCTTCTCCATATAAAATATGCATATGTGACCTGGTCTACGAAAAGGGAGCTTACGCGCGAAAACTAGTTTTCTGTGAAAAAGCTGTTAAAAGTAAGCAACTCGTTTCGTCAGTTTCTCATTATCTCGTTAATTGTTCTCCGCGCCGGACGTCCAGTAAGTGTTGTTGTTGGTCGGAAATTATTATAGTTCATCGTGTAAGTTGCTAGTGTGGAACATTTAAAAAAGTAACACTGAAGAAGTGACGTTTTACTCTTCTTTCTCTAAATTTTTAGTACACTTCTAAGCAAGTTAGGATTTTCTGCTTTTCACCACGTGAAAAATCATCTCATCTTCCATCCGAATCAACCAAAAAGTGAAAATTGATTTTTTGACACCTAAGCCCCCTTTCCGTAGACCAGTAGCCCGTTTCTGTAAGTAAATCGGTAAGTTAACGATTTATGTGACGTCACAACGACTCGATTGAAAGTTACCGATTTCGTGATTACTGGTGTTTCTGTACGTTCAAATCGGTAAAAATTCGGTCTGTGATAGAAAGAAACACAAATCGGAAAGAAACGGTAAGAATTGAAACAGATGACAAGCAGCTGTTTATTTGCATTTGTTTTCATCTACAAATATTTCGTATTAAAAACACTTTTTTTCAGTTTCGTATTTACTTTAATAAGTTTATACAAAATGAGTAGCATATTTGTTATTATTTACGAATTTTTCCATGATCGCAGAAATATGCTGAGAATCCACCGGCGCCACTTGAGCCAAAAGCAATTAAATAAGTTGACTGTTGGTGATGTATATTTAAAGTAAACAAACATTTGCACTCGGTTTATTTTGAATACCGATTTCGTTGAAACCGGTTCATAAATTGTCGTAAATTTCGGAACAAACCTACTTTACGTCTGAAATTCCTGGAAATTTCTTTTTTTTGGAATGGATAGGAATTGTTATTTCAAAAGAAAAATGTTATATAAAAAAATCAGACAGTTATTCAAAAAATGTATTTAATTTTTTTTTGCTTATTTCAACTTTTTCTACATAAAGAAGTTGAAACATTGGTCCTATAAAACGGCATCACTCTCGTAATATCGAGCCGTATGTCCGAACTTTGGGGGCCCATAACTCCGAAAATACAATAACAATTCCTACCCACTCCAATTGACAAATATTTTCCAGGAATTTCCGACGTAAACTAGGTTTATGCCAAAGTTATATTTGATGAGTACTTGCTTCCTCATAGTTGCAACACTATGGCAATCGGTAGAGTTTTCACTTGGCTTAAAGTCAGTGAGAAAATTATCGATTTCTAGTTGAGTCAGATTTCTTACAGAAACACTTCTTTAAGCGATTCCTATTGAGTAGAATCGAAACAAATGTCATATTACCGATTTGGAACGAGTGAATGAAATAGGGATCGGGAATTTTTTTTTACAGAAACAGTGATGGTGAGAGTGACGTCAAATAGGTACTTTCAATCGGTAACTGCGATCGGTACGAGTTACAGAAACGGGCTACAGGTCACATATATTAAAAAATTTATAGGTATTGCGAATATAATTTAATATAGTTTTAAAGTATTCAAATGTTTGTATCAGAAAATATAAATTGTAGTATTGTTTTGAAAGGAAAAAATACTTTAGTTTATAGGTGTTATGAATAAAGTTAATAATATCTTTAAAGTATTTAATTTCTATACTTTCGTACTCCATTTGTTATAATTTTTTAGGACCATTAAAGTTTCAAATACAGTTGTAAATACAATATATAAAATTAAAATATATATAATTATGATATGCATTATTGTTTTTTTAGTATTGGTTCCACTAAGTGCTGGTTGTCGTGTACAAAAGTTGTCTCTTTACTGTGCATGGGTATAGTCTACTTCTCTTTGCAGTTATGCACGCGCCAGCAACAGAGAATGCTTCTTCTGATGAAGCCGTTGTTACGGGAATACCAAAACAAAAATTGGCTAGTTTAGCTAATCTTGGAAAAATGTCAAAATATAAACAAATGGTTTAATTGGGTTATATGTTAAATATCTGCTAAACAATTTATTCATTCACTACAATAAAATATTATAATTATAAATGTATGTGAAGTTATCCACAGTATTTCATCCATAAAATTTTGTGGAACATGGCTGTTTTACATACATATGTATGTGGAACGTAAACAAGTTGTTGAAACACAAAATTATACATTTTTAGCACCTTAATAACAAACAAAATAACTAAATCTTACAAATAAAAACTATTTTCTAATGAAATACGCACCACAGACATGATCCACAAAATGTTGTGGATGAAATACAGTGGATAACTAATAGGATATTTTTGCTATTTAAGCGGATATAAACTTTTAAAATGTTATTATATACTTAAAATACCTCTTCATATAGTGCATCAAAATGCGCCTGTAACTCCTTATGAAGGTTCTTGAAATAAGAGGTTTGGGTTATTTTTTGTCCATTAAATGAGTTACTTAAAATTTGTAAGTAGTAATGTTTATTGTTAGACTTCAAAACTTGTTTATGATGTAACTTACTATGTTTGTATTTTAAAAATTGGTGTGTTCTTAAGCCCTAAATACACTACAATCGAAATCTCGTGTTTGGAGGTTTCGTTTAAAAACATCTGTTTTTCAATACAATAATCAGCTGTTAATTTACTCGAAATCTCCAAATGAGAATCCTGCTTCAGTGTGAATGCAGTATTAGGTGAATCAAAGATCACACGCTAAAAAAGCAAATGTTTGTGATTATAAAGTGCGGTTTTACGTGTAAAGGTTAATGTTTTTGTTGGTTTCATAAATTTCTAGTATAAATGAGTAAAAATTATAATCAAAAATAGATTTAAAAGAAATAAATAAAAAAATTAAATTTCAAAAAATAAAGCACTTTACTGGAAAACTGTAAAGCCAACACAAATCGTGTATATTTAAGTTAAGTGTCAATGTCTGTATTTTTTAAGTTATCCGTTTCTTTGTAGAAGGCTCCGGTTCTACTGAGTATTACGTTGCTTTTGCGGTGAGCAATCCAATAGCTTCATAAGTTCCTCTTTTGAAATACTTAATTCTTTATTCTATTCACAATCCAGAACGTCATTTAAGTCCATATTGTTATGTTTAGGTACTTTTTGCGACCATTTTTCCAAAGCGGTCCAATTACGTTGGCATGGATCCTTACATACTTTCGAAAGCCTTTCTTTTCTACAATATTGTTGTTTTTAGTTGTATAGTTGTCAATTAGTGGTTTTAACGTTTTTGTTTTAGAACTTGAAAAACATATCAGAGTAAAAATTCAAAAGGGCTGCTAGTTTACAAACTGTTACTATTGGGTCGTTTATGCATGGTGAATGTGTTAAGCCCCGTATTCAGTTCTTGCGAAATTTTCGTTAGAAATTTTGTCATTTATCCCTAAACGAAAAATTATGTTGCGGAGAGTTACCACCTATCTTTGTTTTACCTTGCAAATATATCATTTATAATTCCTTAACGCATTCAAAATTCTGGTCCCAAACAATTGTTTTCAAACGAAATAACTGGCGTAACAACCCAAGTAACATGTATTTGATTTTTACCTACGAAATTTTCGCAGATATCTGAGTACCAAGCAAATGAAAAGTAAGCGAATACTTCGGTTCATGCAATGTTCGTTATTTTGTATACACGTACATCTAATGGCAACTAAAATTTCATAAAAACTGAATACCGGGCTTTAGTGGGTAGTTCCCTCATGGCGGTGCGTAATTACTATACTGAAAGAAAAAGCTTCATCAAATTTATGAATTTCTTCATCAATTTGATGAAACATTTCCTCATTTTCCAACCTACGACACATTTCATTGAATTGATGAAAACCATTTTATCAAGAGGTTACGTTGATTCACCGACAATGTTACATCAAGTTGATATAATGTTTTCATCAATTTGATGTAAGTTTGTCATCAAGTTGAAGAATATTTTTCCAAAGTTTGATGTAAATTCTTCATCAGTTTGCTGTAAAATTTTCGTCAATTAGATGTAAAGTTGTCATCGATTTGATGTAAAGTAGTCATCATTGTGATGCAAATTGTTCATCAATTTGATGCAAATTTTTATTAATTTTGATACATACTTTTCATCAATTTGATGAAAAATGTAATCAATGTAATGTACTATTTGCATATTATTGATGTTAAACTATATTCATTTGTTGGAATTTTTTATTAATTATAAGAAAAACGTAAATAAACCTTTTTGTTCAATAAGATGTTATTAGTTTTATACGTTAAAGAATTTGATTTTTTACATATAAATACGTATATATATATTTTTCTTGTTATTAAGGCTTATAATATTGAATTCACTGAAATGCCGAACATAAGATACGAAAATAAATAAAAACTTTAATGAGAATGAAAAATTAATTATGTTTTAAATCGGTAAAAAGAGTCATTACGTTTGAATATTGTTTAGCATTGGCAGATTTAATAGAATAAAAATAAATTTTAATAAATGTCCAAAATTGAGACGGAGCAATAGGATATTCCAAATTAAATAAGTGGAAACTCTTAAAGCAAGTATCCACATCTCGTTGAAAGTCAGAAAGTGGTAAAAGAGTTCCATCAAAATAAACAAAATACTGATATTCTTCACTTTTGAGCTTAACGTCGCCTACAGCTAAAATGAAAGGTTTTACATGTTCGAATCTTCTTTTCAAAAAGTTCATGTGATCATCAATTTCCTGCATATTATGACCCAAAAGCATAAACGATTTTTGAGAATCTTTGATTGTATATTTGCGGTATGCCTTTTTTCCACCTTTGTCTTTATGAGAAAATTTTGCTGTTGAAAAAAGGTATCCGTGAAGGCACCACATTATGCTCATCATAAATAGCAACATATTTGTGACTGGAAAAGAACGACATTAATACTGTTTGATATCACTCTAACACCATATTAATATTATTTTTTACCTAGCACTGTATTATTACTATTACCTGACTCTAATGGGACCATGGTTTTAAGCATATTTGTTATATTAGGATCTTTAATGCAACTTCCACCTGCTAATAAGTTGAACAAATCAAAGTCTTCGTCTATCTAAAATAAAATAGAAAATTGGATTAAAAAGAGATACTAATCACTACAAAAACGTTAATATATTAAATTAAATAAAAAATACTTACTAGTTTTGTTCCTTGATTTCCCTTATATTGGGGCCATAATTTTATTAAAGGGTTTTTCAACAGAGACGCTACAAAAGTAAATCGATAGGGGCAGCAAACGACGCCATACTTTTTCCCGCTCTTTTGACATTTCTCTTCGGTAAAGTTTGCCATTTCATCATGGAAAGATATACGAGCCAACAACGAGTCGAAATTATTAAAATTTACTACCGAAATTTGGAGTCAGTGGCCTCAACTTTAAGAGGCCTTAACAATCAGCGATGAGGCTCATTTCTGGCTGAATGGCTTCGTCAATAAGCAAAATATGCGTTATTGGTCAGACAGCAATCCACACGTAATCCATGAGTCATCCCGAAAAAATTAAGGTTTGGTGCGGTGTATGGGCCGGCGGCGTCATTGGCCCGTACTTCTTCCGTGATGATCAAGACCGGCACATTACTGGGAATGCGAATCGCTACCGTTCACTGAAAACCGAATATTTTTGGCCCCAATTGGATAATATGGACTTGGAGGACATGTGGTGCCAACAGGACGGCTCCACACAATCAAATTATTGGAAACCAAGTTTGGTGAACGTGTTATCTCACGAAATGGCCCAGTCGATTGGCCGCCTCGGTCGTGCGATTTGACGCCGTTAGATTATTTCCTGTGGGGCTACGTCAAGTCTATGGTCTATGCCAGTGATGGCCACGCTAACACTAGGAAAGTACATTTGTATGCGTGCAATAATAGGCAATTGCGCTGCACATGAATGCTAAACCGCAACTGAGTTCATTTGAGTAAACACGTTGTTTTGTTGTTGCTACAATCAAATGAGCATGAACGTGTGGGAGCAGAGCGTCAGCAGCATTTTTCGTTTCCTACCACATGTGCATGGTAAAATAAGTAAGGTAAACGCACTAGGAATTGTTACAACAAACACAGGCATTTTGTTTTTGTTTGGTGTCCATAATCTGTCAAATTTTCTTCATGTGTGTATCTACTGTAAAAGTAAATAAAAAAGTACACAAACAAAATGCATGTGAATTTGACATAAGAGTAACACCTAAGCAACAAATATGTTGAAATCAGCTGTTCTAACGAGTTTACCTTACTCATTTTACCATGCACATGTGGTATGTTTTTCAATTTTTGGCCATCACTGGTCTATGCCAACAAGCCAGCGACGGTTGATGAACTTCGTACGAATATCGAACGCGAAATTGCAGCAGTATCGGCCTATTTATGCTTGAAAACCGTCGAAAATTGGGTTCAGCGTCTGGACTTCGGCAAGCGTGCCCGTGGTGGCCATGCAAAAGAAATCGAGTTCCATACATAATGGCATCGAGCGTACTTTCACAGGAATTGGTATCTAAAACCGGTTTTGTTTTATTAAAAAAAAAACTTTTGTAGCGGTCTTATTGAAAACCCCGTTATATGCGTCAGACTAGTGCATTCAACGAAAATTTGACGAATGCGATACTAGGAGCAGGATCGCCACATTTTCAGAAATTCTTCATCATGTAGTTTAACGTATTTTAAACAATGGATTGCTTCCTTTGCATTATCTTCCGGAGCTATAAATGATTAATTAAAAATAAGAGAAATTTCGAATTTTCATCCATATTCAAATTCTTACCGATATTTCTAACTAAGTTGGCTTGTGGACAATCACTTGAATCGTCTTTATCCTTTTTAAAAGCAATATTTCTTTTAAGGTTATAGTATTTGCTATACAGTTTTCCTCGTCGGTCTGTTCGATAAGAATGTATTTTTTCATTCGGAAACATATCTAAAATTTGGCGTTCCATGGCATAACTTTCTTGTAATGTCAGATGAATATCATTACAATGATAATATCTTGCTATCATTGTTATAAGCACGTTTCTTTGATCTTCATTAAAATGTTTATCTTTTTTAGAAGTTTCAAGAATTCTTACTCCTGTCTTATTTTGATTTAGAATGTCCAATAAAATTATATGAGTATTAGATGATTTAAAACATGTATCCGAAATACTATCAACAAAAGAAGAAGTAGGATTTGAATAACGAGAAGTCGTGGATTCATTGCACGATTCTAGGTCTAGGTAGGCTTTTCCATGTGTTATTGGCTTGTTCATTTGTTCTCTCCATTTTTGAATATAAAATTCAAATAAGACTTTATCCCCCAATTTAAAATTTATTGTGAGTTCATTCAAATGCTGATAATTAAACATTTTTAAAGCAGCAATAATAATGTTTGCATCTGAAACATGTTTGCATTGTGAAATGATATGTGTATTAATTACACCACTATTATTTAAATATTACCTTATAAATGAAACACATTCCACTCCTTTAACAGATTTTTCAATTCATCTGGACAATCTTCCATATCAGTCGTTCTAAAAATTAAAAGTTATTAAAGTAGTTCTTTTAACCTTATCATGTATTTCCCAGCAAGCGTGTTTATTAATGTGATTGGGGGCCAACCAAATTTCGCTAACCGAAAACAGTGTATTCTTCTATATTGTGTATGTTAACTTCAAAAGCTTTGTAATGATTGCAATAAATAAAATTTTTAAGTTTTTCACAAAATAAATGTAATGTTTCGCTAGTAGTAACCATATTTACTATTTTGAATATATCTCGTTCAGCAACGAACAAATTTGTTTTATAAACTGCATTTTTTTATACAACCTTCTCATAAAAATTTAAATCTTCCGGGGATTTGTTTAGCTTAGAGCTTACAAAATCTTTAAAATTGCATTAAATTTTATGTTTTTGTAGCATAATTGAGTCACTTTTATCGACACTATGTAACAAATAATTCCCGAAAAGAAATTGATATTTTTTCGCCATAGATAAGCATATATTTCTGCGTGAAGTAATAGCATGTGCATATATTTTAAATCTTCGATGCTTCGCCTCGAATTGGAAACACCAAAATTTTCTTACTGGACCACATTTTTTCATTACATCTGGGTAATGAGTCAGTATGTGGTATTTCGGTTTTAAATTTTCTTTGAATAGATTCATGAACTAATTATTACGAGTTTCGATTAAGGCTTTAAGGGAACTTATCGAGAAATCCGTTACTCTGAACGCTAATATTTTGTCTAAGATTTGAACCAAAGTCATAACGAATCGTCATCAGGTTTGGTAATTCAATTGTTCGATTTAGGGCCAAAGAGAGCTCCAAAAAAGGGCCAAAACGACTTCGAAAGGGACAAATTAATTTTTAACCAAAAAACACTATTATATTACTTATTTAAATACCAATTTTATTAATATATATTAAATTTTTAAGAAAAAGAAATGTAAATACTAAGCAGACTTTCACTAAAATGCAATTCCTATATTAAGGTACTTTTTTCAGTTCATAAATTAAGACACAGATTCTTTCATATGTAGTAAATTTTGTGTTTGTTTACATTGAAAGCTTAATCGAATATAGCCTCTTATTCAAACTCAGAATTTTTTATGGTTGTTTGTGTTCAGTTAAATCAAAACTATATCATAATTTTGATTTCAACGACTTAAGATATTGTTTTGTTCCAACAAAAATTCAGTGTAACATATTGTAGTCTGTCCCTTATTTTAAATTTGATTATATTTTGGACGGAAAGCATCGTTCAAAACTTTCAGAAGATTGTGAAATAGAAAGGACTCCTACTACAATATAATACATAGTTTAGAATAATGGTTAATTTAAACTGTTTATAATATTGGACATCGCATTTCATTAACTTTTTGAATTCAGTTCTTTTCGATAATGCTCTTTATTCGCTAATAAGTTAGGCCCTAATGTGCAAAGAGTTTAACTATTTTTAAATAGTGCCAAAATAGAATTGACTGTGCCACGGGGCCACAAAAGTTGCAATAAACAAATTTCTAGAACATATAAACTTCCTGGGAATTATTCTTAACACCGTTTTATAATTTCATTTGTTTTTTATTTACTTCAACATTGAGATACTATGCTATCTATTACAAAAATATTAAAAAAAAGTATTCGTATTATGTTTATAATGTTATGGCCCTGGACTTGCAAATCGCGCTCTCTTAAGTTGTGGATCCAAATCGTCGTCCGAATCTGACTCTGATTCAGCAATTATGGTGTCCACAGGCACGTTGCTTCCAGACTGCCCTCCATCATCAGCTCTTTCTTCTTCAAATACTTCATTAACATCATACATACATTCATTCCACCAACATACCTCTGCAAGCAATGCATCGAGGTTTTTGCCTTTGTACCGTTTTTCCATGGGCATTGTGGTTTGGTGAAACCGTTCTCCTTGCTCATCGGATTCGGTAGGGAGTTGTTTGATAAAATCGTCAAAATGAAAATGAAGAAAATGCAGCTTTAATGTCATCGATGTGCCGATTATCTCAAAATAATGCAGCATTTGTTTCGCCCATTCTCTTGCTTCCGGTTCCGCGTCTCGATCCCCTCCCAAGACTCTGGTGCATACACGCTGAAGGTAAATCCATGCCATTGAATGATTTTCATCAAGCGATGAATCAAAGTTGCTCTTGAATAGCTTTCTAATGTCAGGGCCATTAAGTACGCCTGTTAAATGAAAACAAAAAATAAAGACAGAAGAGAAAACATTAACATAGTGTAAATAGTACAATTAGGTGAACAAAAATTCGTTTTAAATTTTTGGGAAAACGCTTTTCAAATAGTCGAATGCGTTTGGACAATTTACAACGGCCACTTCGATGAATTTTTTAACAATTCCCAATTTTATGTGGAGCGGTGGCAGCAAGATGTCTTGAGTATTGTCAATTAAAAGTGCATTCTTCGTCTATGTTGTTGTATTTGTTCATCCACACTTCCTCTTGGCCTCCACGAGTTACATTGGAATTGATTCAGAGGTGAGCGTGAATCCCAATTACAAAGAAAACAAAAGAATTTTGGGAAGCCGCCCTTATCGATGATCCCTTGCAATATGTTGATGACCTTCAAATCACAGCAAATCTTCCATTTATTTTCGTAATATTTGATTTTTTCCATTATATCTTTCAATGTTTCATAGCTTTCTTTCATGTTGATACCCATTGCTAGCGGTATGGAAGGTTTTCGGTTCGACACATGCAACAACACTGCTTTCAAGCTTGAAACAGAACCATCAATAAATAATCTCCACTCACTAGCGATGTAGTTCATTCCCATTTTTACCACCAAAGCTTTTATATCGTTGCAGTAGGCGAACGAATTGTCATCATTTAGAGTGTAGAGCATCTGAAATTCAGCTTGTCGTTTGCGGTACGCCGTAGAGTTAACATTAGCATGTGTGAGTTTTCTTTGCTTTAAAAAAGCTGTCAAAAATATTGCAAGTCGCTGCGATAATCCCAATATGGCCAAAATGAAATCCATTTCCATTTGTGTTATTAGTTGTGGTCCATCTCTTCCCTGTTGGGGCTCATAATCGGTATCAAATGGATCTTCATAAGTAACACCAGTTGCTGTACTCATTGCTGCAAATTCTGTAGTACGATCTGGAGTTGGCGGCCTTGGTGATACAAAATTTTCAGGTGCAAGCACTGGTAGTGTGGCTGTTGCAGTTGCTTTATAAATTTTGTTCTTCTCAGAATGTCGATTTAGACGACATGTGTAATTTACGCATCCATAGCAAATGGTTGCATCATGATCACCTGGGCGATTAATCCAGTTTACCGGCTTACAATACTTCATAGTACCTCTGCCTCCACTCAACCATGCCATGAGATTGTTATAACATTGGCGACACACTGTATTAGGTGTGTAATTTTCACCGGTCAAGTCCACTTCGTCGAAAAACAATGTATATGCTCTTTTGAATTCACTAGTTAAAAGATTCTTTTCCTTCTGAAATCTTGTTTCTGGTTTGATGACCGCAAACGTAGCAAAATAAATCAATATTTTCACACTGCATATTGAAATTGTCAGTTGCCAATGTTGTGTGCGAATTATACTGTAGCACTTTCACTTGTTTTACTTTCACTTTATAACTTTCACCGCTGAGCTCTCGTTGACGTCGCGCTGTGTAATGCCTCGATGTGAGCGTCGTGTCGCTTTTATATTGTCTGCTGCGTCCCTTGTTGCGTGTGCTGAGCTTACTGCATTGCCTGTGCTGCTGCTGTCGGTGCATGATCGCGTGATACCTAAGCGCTACCTAAACGGTGTTAACCCTTGGACAAACACATGGTTCTGGCGAGGCATATTTCATTTTTCGCTACCTATGGACCTGCACAGGAGAAAAAGGTAAAAAAAATGAAATTAAAAAATTTTCGGCAAATTTTTCACTTTTGCGTGCTACCTAAACAGTGTTAAGAATCATCTCTAGGAAGTTTATATGTTCTAGAAATTTGTTTATTGAGATCTTAGGTATATTTTTGTAGTTGATTGTTTCCTTGATTTTTGAACGGTTTGCTACCTATGGACCTGAACACGGGAAATAAGGTAAAAAAAAATCGAATTTTTTAAGTTTTTTGCGATTTTGATCTGGAAGGTGAAGTTTTTTGATCTTATATGAATTCTGAACGGTTTGCAAGATATGAGCCTGAGAAAATGATCACATTTTTACGGAAATGATACCGAGGCCCCAAATCTTTGGCGGCCCATAAAAAAAAAAGTGCATGACTTTGGGAAAAATTGGGAGACACGGGTCTTTTTTTTTAGTCTTTTATCACGTAGTGGTGTCCGTATATGGTTATTTTTTTTCGTGTTGCACTGTGTTAACACCTTTCGTCTCCAAATCAATTAGCTGATCAACTAGCGATTTTAAGCATTTTTTGTTGCCAAAAAAATATGTTCCAACTTTGTGTCATCGCAAGGTAAAGTAGGAAACGAGTAATACAAATTAGAAACGGAATGGGTAGTCGAATGCGAACCTAATGGATTGTTAACTTCGGAACCAGGAGTTTATCTGGATACATTTCACATTTACTTTTCCATAAGTCTCCCTGTACTATATTTGTAAATGAAGTTTTGTTACTTAATTCAGTCATGTTTTGGAGAATATGTAACAACGAGTAATTTTTTTCTAAGATTTTTTTAAAGGAGTGAGCTAAAGGAAGTGATATTATACATATTTTATTCTCAAGAAAAGTTAAGCTGCCTTTCTTATGTTTGAGATCTGCACTATCTTCTATGCCCATAACGTTCAACTCGTCGATTAGATCTCGTTTTTTAAGGTCTTTAAGAAACATGTGTTCGGATTTTGGCGAATTTAATATCTTAGCACACTTATCTACATATAACCTCACAAAGTTCGTTATTTAAAACCCAATCTAATTTATTTGCAAAACATTTGAAAATATTTAAAAGAGGCAAAATAAGATGAGTGGAGAGAGAGTCATGAATAGTTTCTGCATCTTTTCTACTGAAATTGTTGTTTGAGTATAAACCTGCGTTAAATTTTAAATTGTTTTCAGTAAGTTCCTTTAGGCCCAACTCTCGTATCCGCTCTAAGTTGTTACCATTGATAGAACCTATTATATAGAGGGTAAAAAAAAATTTTTGGCGCTCACCCATATTTCCCGAATTACGATCCCCCAAAATTTGGATACAAAATCTACTCTATCTACCAAAGTACTTGGCCGACTGGGCCCACATCGATATCGTTGGAAAGCTTATGCAAATACCTTTCGAACTGTATATAAAAAATACGAACCATTAACCTATTGTGAGCCAATCTATGATATTCGACTTTTAATCACACTTTTTGGGAAAACCCTACTTTCTCAGAATAGCACCGACCGCAAAGGGCTTACTTTCCAACGCCGTTTCCACCGACCACCGATACCACGCGCCTTTATCAAAAATATGACACTTCGTTTGTTCTTCTAACCCCTTAAATACCCGAGATAATGCTGAAAATTCATGAAAAAAAATAAAAAATTATTTTAAAAAAATGGCGCGATTTTTTTAAAAATATTTTGCGCGACAAAAAATAAGAAATTATTTTAAAACAATCGCGTACAGTTAAGCTACATTATTTTAACAACAGTAGAGTAGTATTTTATTTACTAAAATGGAAGTTTTGATATATGTATACGATTTGTTCAAATCAAGTGCTGGACCTGTGCCTGAGGAAGCAATCCAGGCATTAGTTGACTGGGGGTTTATCCCTAGGGAAGGGGAGTACCTATGCCCTAACGGTCACCCCATGAGACTAATACGGCATCAAAGCATCGATGGCTGGGCTTGGAGGTAAATAAAATTTAATTAAAACCAGTATATAAGCAGATTAATTTTTTTACTATTTTAGATGTACGGGGACTATCCAAAAAAATAAAAAAAAGTAAAAGTGTTAAATTCGGCTCTGCCGAATCTTTGATACCCTCCACCTTAGTGTTAACCAGCAAAATATTAAATTTTAAAAAGGACCTTTTTTAAGAAAATGTACTTTTATAAAAAAAATAAAAATAAGTTACTTGTTCACAAATGCAATTACTTGTTCACAAATGCAGGATGCTCACAAATGCATTGCTCACAATGCTCACATTGAAAATGTACTTAAGAAAATGTACTTTGAAATGTACTTAAGAAATGTACTTCAGAAATGTACTTAAGAAATGTAGTTAAGAAGAAATGTACTTAAGAAAGAAATGTACTTAATGAAATGTACTTAAGAAATGTACTTTGAAATGTACTTAATGTACTTTGAAATGTACTTAAGAAATGTACTTTTTTTTAAGAAAATGTAATTTTTTAAAGAAAATAAAAATAAGTTACTTGTTCACAAGTAAAATAAAAAAGCATTTTTTAAAAATAAAAAAGCATTTTTTGAAGAACTGTTAAAAAAAACAAGCTGCAAAGCATTTTTTAAAAATTTAAAATCATTTTTTGAAGAACTTAAAAAAAAAACAAGCTGGGACGAGAGTTGAACCAACAACCCTCAGACTCCAACGCGCAACTCTTTATCCATCAAACCACAGCGACCTTAGACGAACTGTGACAAAATTCATATAAATGTATGAACACATGAAAGTACATCTAAACATTCTAAAGTACTTACCTATTATAAAGAACAACAAAGATTTTCAACATGGAAATTCACCACACGGCAAAAGGAGTAGTTTAGTATAAAACTACAAAAATTAATGTGAAAATTTTATGAGTTTTCGTGTTTATTTTATTTTTTGTTATACCGTTGAATTACTAATATAAGTGTTGTTTGAAAAATTTTCTTGTTTCTTATTTGCATGTCGCGAAATATTATTTAAAAAATCGCGCGATTATATAATATATAAAACAATTAGGAATTCACATGGTCTCCTAAAGTCATAAGTCGTAAAGTCATATTTAACAAATTAGTACATATGACTTATGCATGTGAGCAGCATCTTGTATGTGCTAAGTTAAAATTATTAAAAAAAATTAAAAAATGCCAACAAGAAGCGAAAAAGATAAAATTTTTACGGTTTTGTGTGAAAAGTTTGTGCACAAAAACTTACCGAAGTAGTTTCTTCTGCTTCCATTTGTCCAATTTCCTTTTTTATTATTATTTTACCAATTAAAATTAATTCTTGAGTTAGTGTTGTAGAAAAATGCAAAATATCTTCAAAACACAATATATCTGATTAAATAGTAAACAAAAAAACAGCTGACACTGAACATACAACATAGTACACTGGAAAAACAGACATACTCAGGTTGTATAGTCGTAAAATATATTTACATGAAGAATACCAACAACATATTTACAACTGTTGTATTATTTTAGCATATACGATAAATACAACACAATAGTACACCATGTGAACTCTCTAAATATAACTAACTCTATAACAAAAATTAAATAATATAACTAAACAAAACTATAACAGTATAACTTAATTCAAACATCACCCCCATCATCGGAAATTGCGAGCGATTCCCAATCGGAATCTTCCGATAACTCATCGTGTCCGGCCATGTTTTTTCTTTCTTCCACATCCGCATTTTCTCCTGCTGGATTGTACATCTCCCCGCGAATCTGAGGAATTCCCTGAAAGGATCTTCCAAATTGGCTTTGCACCATTTCAGAAATATGAACTCTTGTACATATCCATTGAAGAACTCCTTTCGGCGATTGTACTCAGGAATTGAGCTCTTTAAATGCCTCCATAATCCCTCAATGATGTTGGTGTGCTCGCCCGTGTCCTAATCTACAAAAGATTTAGAGTGGTTTACTCTAAAATGAGTGTAATCCTCATCTTTCAAGGTGCCACATGCCTGAAATTGTAGGAAAGGGGTTAACAAAAATAGTAGAATATTATTATTACCTTCCAGCAGTCTGAAATTATTTTAGTTTCCGGACGAATATACCTCTTTATTATTGCTAATAAAGTGCTTCGGCTCCGGTCAGGAACAGGTAGCATAAAACACTTGCCCGTATTTCTTTCAACTCCTCCGAACACCCACTGGCCTTCTACGCGGTGGCCACGGTTGTACTTTCTCTTCCCCCCCCCCTGGGCCTCCTATTATCAGGTTGGTTTGGAAGGACCCAAATATTACCACCTCTCGACAAAAGTTGTTCCAATCCACACCGGTTTGAAGACCGTTTATTCTGGCCGTACGCATTATGACGGTAATACTGCTATATTCCGTCCATAACAACACGAACATCAATATTTGGCATATTGACAAATGAGAACGTCCAAAAAAGGTCTTTGTTCTGAGGGATATCCGAATATTGCAACGGCTTGATTTTTTTATTTTTTTGGATAGTCCCCGTATATCTAAAATAGTAAAAAAAATTAATCTGCTTATATACTGGTTTTAATTAAATTTTATTTACCTCCAAGCCCAGCCATCGATGCTTTGATGCCGTATTAGTCTCATGGGGTGACGGTTAGGGCATAGGTACTCCCCTTCCCTAGGGATAAACCCCCAGTCAACTAATGCCTGGATTGCTTCCTCAGGCACAGGTCCAGCACTTGATTAGAACAAATCATATACATATATCCAAAACACTTTTAACTTCCATTTTAGTAAGTAAAATACTACTCTACTGTTGTTAAAATAATGTAGCTTAACTGTACTTCCCCGGATTTGCAGAAATGCAACAGGCATAAACGTTGCCATATTGATTACAATCGTACTTTCTAATGAACTTTCGCCAGATAAAATAATAAAAATAATTTTGAAACTTCTAGTTCCGATATCTCGATAACTGAGGGAGTTATTGAAAAATTTTATTAAAATTTTCTTGTTTTAAATTTACTTTTTTATCAGACAAAATCTACTTTTATTTAAAAAACATTAAAAAAAATATTCGATAATTTTCAAAAATTAAACATTCAATATCTCGATAACTAAGCAAGTTATCGAAATTTTTTATTTAATTTTTTTGGCTTATTTTGAGGTCATTTACTCTAAAAAGAGATTACCTTGAGCAGTTAAGACGATTCCACAAATATCAACCCTACAACACGTTCGAACTTCGGGAGTCCATAACTCCAATAATAGGGGTCTCCGCCAATTTTTTTGTTACATTTTTACATAGAATTATGTGTTCTACCCGCCAAAAACACGTTTTTTTGGACAGTTGGAGCTATAGTAGATCCGTTCCCTTGATTATTTTATTTTATTATTTAATTATTTGACCATTTTATTATTTGATTATTTTATTATATGATTATTTTATTATTGTTTTATATTATTAATTTAGTATTTGACTATTTTATTATTTGATCATTTTAGTTTATTATTTGATTATTCTATAATTTTATTAAAGCGTTATTTTTTTTGATTATATGATTATTTTGTTTTATTATGTGATTAGTTTATTTAATTATTCTATTATATTATTATTTTCTTATTTTATATACCAACCTTGTCCGATTGGAGGTCCATACCTCGCGAAGTTTCGAATTGGCTCTAAAAATTTGTTGGTACTTTGCTTTATAATACAAAGTTTTACTGTGGTAGAAATGTGAGAAAAATTCAAGCTATGTCAGTAAAGTAGATTCTAGCCCAATTAGTCAAACTTTATACACATTTCTCTTTCATACATTGATCATGTCCTCATGCTATCTGCTTACCCTTTTAATGTTGTGAGTTCCATCTCGTAGCATAGTTTGCAAAAGCGAAACTTCAAAAGGGTTGCTCTTTCCCGTAAAGTGAGGGTGCCAAAATAGTCCCAGACCATGGAGCCAGTTCCTCTCCGGTCGCTTAAAACTATTTTCGCAATGGCCTTTGCGCTTTTGCTCTGTTATAATCAGCGACTCATAGCGTTCGACTTGATAATCTGGTGTAAGACTGATAAAATTAGCTTCATCGAAGTTGTTATTGACTTTTCCATTAAGAATTCCTTGATAAATTTTTTTTCTTTTTATACTTTTCACGCTCAAAGCTTAACACGTTTTCTGGAAGATATCTTGCATTTGAATATACATACACACGATTTTTTTGATTAATGTCATGGTAGAATAACAAAGGTAGTAGCTGTAGTAGTAATAGTTGGCAACAACAACAGGCATGGCAGGTGCTACAGCAAGACAAAGTAAATCAGCTGTTCTTATAATACGACCTGTACTAGTACATCCATGATCAATACCCAAAAATACTAAACTAATGTATTATTAAATTTGGCTGCGCTGTCATAATCGTCGCGAAGTTCGATAAAAATCTCCGGCGCAGCGGCTAAGCAGCCGAACGCGTCGTACGGCTTGCTTCTCTACCACGAAATTGACAATTTCGGTTTGAAATTGTCGAACGAAATTGAAATCGTTCACACTGGCATTTGAGCAATTTCGTTAAAAAAACGACAACTGTGTGTTTACAAACATTGCCATTAGTAACATTTTAGTGCCTGGGAACAATATCCAAAATTTTGTTAGGAAATGAATGAAAACAATAAAATATATTTATATAGTATATTTTCGGTTTATAGTATATTTTCACTACCCTATGTTAATGAAAACTTCAAATTTCAATTTGATGAATGAGGCGAATGCAATTGTTTTGTTTTTTGTTGTAATTTTAGTAACCACGTGTTCGGCCGACACATAATTCTCGAAGGCGTTGGAGCAACAAAAAAAAAATATGAAGTCTGTGTTAGATAACACGGGCGCATAGGTCAGACGTAGAATACGATTACGATCACGATTTATATTTAATTTTTATGTTAAAAATTTAGGATAGTTTTTAACAAAATTTGGGTACACTTTATATCAATTCGATGCACTTTGAAAACAAGTGTAAATACTGCATGTGGCAACACTGGTTCTGTAATGTTCACATAAAACATGAATTGTCATTATACTTCTTCTCTTTCTCACACTGGTTCTGTGATGAACACACAGATAATCGTACTGCTCTTACACATGATGTTATAATACATAAAATACAAAGCATATGAAAATTAATACAAAATTTGAAGGAGTTAAATTTTGATTTACTTATAGAATCAAAAAAATTATATGTAGCAATATGATTATTTAAATACAAATCAAAAGAAGACATATTAAATATGTTACGACCATACTTGAATTTTCTTCAATGCATGCATAAAGTATTAAAAACTTATAAAGAAAGTGACAAACATTTTCTAAAAATTTTGTGCTCCAGATCAACCCCCCTACCTTACCGTATAACGTATTCTACGTTAAAAACGTATAACGTATTCTACGTTAGTTCATAAAACGTTACAGCTGTTCGGTGACTACCTGCGTTGAGTTACGTTATTTAATGGGTAGTTCCTAAAACGCAGCGCAACGTTTTTGATCACTTCAGCTGTCAAATTGAATACGCCACAGTTCTTCGCGTTAGCTGAAGAAATTACAAATTTAAACAAAAATGTCGAACGAGGATAGGCAGATGGAAGTATTTTCCGTTTCGTTGCTTATAAGTAGTTGCCAATTTTGGGTGAAATGCATACGACGGAAGAGCTCAAACTTTTTTTTAATAATTCAAAATTATATTGTTTACTCACTGAAATTCTTATTTACAATATGGAACGTTCAAATAAATTATGCATTGCAAAACTATTATAATTATAATTAAAAATTATAGACACCAGTTGATGTTGATAATAATAAACAAAAGAACCAATACATTACAAGCAATATATACCGCCAAATGGCACGTGTTTTTGAAAAGACAACTAATTTAATATAGATGGAAAAGGAAAATAATTTTTGTAGAAGGCAGACGTGTTTTTTTCTGTTAAAAAATAAATAAAATATTTTCTTGCTTTCAAACAGAAGATCTATCCTATATATATTCAAGTTGACGGGGAAATAAACGGGTGTTGCAGCATGGATGAGCTGCCACGATGTTCTAAATCTTCACTGAAAAAGCCTCCAGATAGAACCAACTGCGATTAGACAACGCGGATCGGTTGATCAGAATATGGACGATTTCGATGACCTGGATCAGTTGTCAGTGGATAGTACCATTGATGGGAACATTATTTCCGCAGAAACAGAAAAATCCGGCCTAGAAGGGTATACAACGATCCAACGGAAGAGAAAACGACTAAACTCAACTGTCAAGTTTGATTTACCCCAGCTCAATCCAATAAATGGTAATGTAGATAACTCCAATCGTTACTCGCTGTTAGGTAACTTGGACATTGAATCTCATAATACGGATACATCATCTAAAAAAGAGGGACAAAAGGCATCTGGAAAGATTAACCGATTTTGTCCACCAATATTCCTTTTTAATGTGAACATTCAACATTTAGTTGATCAGCTTAAATCGAGGAATATCTCTTTTAAAATCGTGAACAAGACTCGAAACAAAAGTAAATTGTATCTTAGCGATGTTGCTGCTCACACTGAGATGATGATGTTGTTAAAGGAGAAAGAGATTGATTCATATACGTATACTCCTAGGGAACTTAAGCGTAAATCAATAGTATTAAGAGGCTTATATTATAAAACGGATTGTGATGACATTAGAAAAGAATTAGATTTGTTAGCTCCTGATCTTGTTGATTCTGTTACTAAATTTAAAACTAATTATTCAAAGAAAAATGGCTTTGATACCGGTTTATTTTTAATTACGTTAGTGGCGGGCAAGAAAGCCACGGAAATTAACCATTTAAAATGTTTGCTTACTCAGGTCGTGTCTTGGGAAAACCCGCATTCAAACCAGAAAGAAGTTCAATGCTGGCGATGTCAACATTGGGGTCACTTTTCCAGGAATTGTAATAGGGAGTTTGCTTGTGTCAAATGTGACAAAGTTCATAGTCCTGGAAAGTGTGCTCTGATTAGTTCTGATGCATCACAGCCTTATTGCATTAATTGTAATACTTTTGGTCACCCTGCCAGTTGGAAAGGTTGTTCAGCATTCAAAAAGTTTGTAGATGATAAAAATACATTTGCTAAAAACAAGAAACTTAAAAATAAGCCTGCATTGGAAAATGTTCAAAACAAGTTATCCACCTCTAATTTTATACATGACACCAAGACTTTTGCTAACCTTTTTAATGATAGCCCATCACTGTTAATAACTAATAACAAACCCTCCATCATTGTTGAGTTTATGGAAATCGCTAAAATATTTAGTGAAAAGGAATCCTTGACTTTAGAAGACAGAATTAGAAACTTTATAAAAGATTATAAAAACTTTTCAAAATCTCAAGCAAAAGCAGCCTGTTTGGACTTAATGCGGGAAATTGAAATTAAATGTGGCCCATAGAAATATCGTTTGCATGACGTTTAATGTACGCTCCCTTATTGAGAGGAGTAGAAGATTGGAATTATCAGATATTCTGAAAGAAAATAATGTGGACTTTGCATTCATACAGGAGACTCATTTAAAGATAGACATCGCGTTCATTGCGATGATTATACCTTTGTTAGAAATGATTGTGCGCAGGGTGTTGGAATTTTTATTAAAAAATCGGTGAAATTTTCAAGAATCGAAATTCCCAGTTTAAAGTTTCCAAATATTTTTTTGATTGTTCACGTCAACATTAATGGCTCCATGGAGAAACTGCTCATCGGATCAGTATACATTCCTTGCAATTATATTCAATCACATATTCATAATGGACTATCAGATTTGCATCACTAAAAAATTTTATGGTGCAATGATTGTGGGGATTTTAACTCAAAAAATATATCTTGGGGAGATTCCACCAATAATACAAATGGTAATGCATTTTACAACTGGATTCAAAAAGATTCGATAAATCTAGTTAGAATTTCAGACACTGTTCCTACATACCCCAACGGCTCTTCTTTCTTGGATCATTTTTTAATTAGTCCAAATTTTATTGATAACATTAATCCCAATTATGAGATATCATGTCTGCCAAGTTTTTCTGATCATTATCCACTAAAATTAAGAGTTAAACTTGACTATTTCGATATTCTATTGAGGCCTTCATTGTCGTTTACATCCTTTAAGAAAACAAATTGGGAAAATGTAAGAAGAGAGGTAATTGAATCCATTTCTTTGGATTTTCCGGATTCTCACAGGAATCTATCGAATGCCGAAATTAATGACTTTGTCGATCACTTTACATCTTCAGTGAACTTTGTCACCAACAAACATTCGGAGAAAATTATTCTTGGTCAAAGAAAGTTCAGTGTTTCCCTTAACACTAAAAATCTTTTTAGAATAAAGTACAGTTGGCAAAAGAATCTAAAAAAAATTTATCAGAGAAATCTAAATCGAACTAATTGGGAATATTTACTGTTGTCTAAACAAATTGAGTTGCTTAATATTATTATAAAAATTACAGCAGATTAAATTAAACTTAATTTAATTTATGTATTTTAATTAATATTTTTTTTGAAATAAGTTCTGCGAATGTTGAGAGGGCCGCCCTAATATTAAAAAAGGTTTACCTTATCGAGTCTTCGCATTAGCATTCGAGCGTTGTGTGAAAGCTTTACGCTTTACAATTCAAAATTAATGTTACAACAGCTTTATTGAAGCTTTCGCAAAAAAGCTTTATTACGTTAGCTTACTGTTTGTTTCACTTTTTACTAGATACATGTTGCCAAGCAACATTAGCTTGCTGTTCGTTTCACTTTTTACTAGATACATGTTCCTAAGCAATGTTGAGCAACCAAAAACACTCAACCAAACACCACACATATGTTTGAGTGTATGTGTTTAAACAATTTTCATTTGAGAAATTTAAATATTAGGAAGATATCAACCAATATGAAATGTATATCAAACGAAAGATAACATCTTCATTTACCTGCAAAAAAAAATTTTAAAAAAATTCATCTAGCTGTTTCCTCAAATTCAATGAAATAAAGATTACAACAATAAAAACCTGACATGACTGCTCATACCGTAAGGTAAGACGTATTCTACGTCAAAAAGGCAAGTTGAATTGGAACAGTGTAAAAGTTTCAGTGAAAAGGTCGGAAATATTAAACCCGGGCCAACAGCGCACAAACAAATCTATCGCATTATAGGGCACAGGAAAAAGTATCCGCTTAATGAAATATCAGTAGATGGAGTAGCCGTTGATGATGATATTGTAGGGCTGGAAAAGTTGCAAGATTATTTTACTGACATATACAGGGGCACAGTTCCAACTAGGGACATGTCTAATATAGATTCAACAATTCATGACCCAATATCAGGAGTTCCGGATAACTTATACGATTTCTGTATTGCTCTTTCAGCACTAAATTCACAGGGCAACGAAAATCTTAAATCTATTGAAGAAATACAATATCACGCTGGCTCAATGAACTGTAAAAAGTCGTGTGGTTTAGATGGAATATCCAATTATATAATCAAAAAAGTACCCAAAAAAGCATTTGAATACCTTTGTATTTTATATAACAACTGCTTAAATAATTCGTACTTTCCAATTAAATGGAAGGTCTCAAAGATCATCCCAATTAGAAAGAAACCGATATGTAATGATATAGACAATCTTCGTCCGATATCCTTACTCTCAAATCTAGGTAAACTCTTTGAAAGACTTATTCGAGTGAAAATGGATATAGGAATGGAAAGTTACATCCCAGATCTTCAATTTGGCTTCAAAAAGTCACACTCTACAACAGATGCTCTGTTAAAGTTCCAAAATGATGTTGTTGTAAAATTACGACAGAAAGTCTGTACTGTTGCCATCTCGTTGGACATTGAGAAAGCCTTTGACCATACATGTCACAAGGGAATCCTTTATAAAATGATCCAAATTGGGTTTAAGCCGCATATGATCAAACTATTCAAAAGCTTTCTCTCCAACCGTAAATTTTGTGTAGAATTCAAGGAAATCATTTCGGATCAATCAAACATAAGCTGCGGAGTGCCCCAAGGTTCAATTTTGGCTCCTCATCTATTTAACATATTCATGTATGATTTTCCTCATACGACAGAAACGTCAACAGCTATTCTATATGCTGACGATGCCCTACTATTTTCACACAATGAGTCTCCGATAAATGCACTAAGTCAAGTATCCAATCATTTAACAATCGTCAAAAAATATTATGATCATTGGAGTATAAAATTAAACGTGCCAAAATGCGAAGCAATATGCTTGAGGAATGCTTCGGGAAAATGCAGAAGTTTTGTTGTACCGGAAAGTAAAATATTACGACTTTATTTAAATGGTGTAGAGATACCTTTTAAAGAAAATATAAAATATCTAGGAGTAAATTTTAATATATTAATGAAATTCAATAGGCATGCTAGAGCAGCATTAGCAAAATCGTATAGAATATTAGGTTCGTTTTCAGGTATTTTGGGAAATAAAAATTTACCGATTAAAACTAAACTACTTTTATATAAAACTTGTATAAGGCCGGTACTTTTATACGGATTCCCAATTTGGTTTTATATTTCTCCAACAGTGATGAAGGAGTTTGAGATTCTTGAAAGAAAGATAATTAGACACTGTATTGGGAAGTACTACATAACCACGCAAAAACGTATTTATTTATTTATTTGTCTATCCTACACAACAAGACATAAAAATCTTATAATTACAGCATAGGAGTTTGCGATGGAAATGCATTTTTTAATTTTGCAGAAACTTATAAAACTTATTATTAAAATTCCGGTACACGTATACTCCAAAGGATTATAAAAACATATAAAATGAAATTAAAAATAAAATAAAATAAAAGATTATAATATAAAAATTAATATAATTTAAAATAGAAATATTACAATAAAAATATTACAAAACGACCCTTGTAATGTAGTTTAAAGAAAATTAGTTATTGTCTGAAAAATATTTCATTAATTTTACCCTAAATTGCACTGCGTTGCTGGTGGTTTGAAAGGAATGAGGAAGAGTGTTCCTGAGAGGTAAGACGTTGATAAAGAATTGTCTTTCTGACATCAGTGAGTTATATCTTATAGGTATAAGTTTGTTGCCTCTATTGGACCTGGCAAAATTTAGGCGGTGAAAAAGATAAGGAGGTTGTTTCAAATATATTATTTTATGAAGAAGTACCAAAGCCTTAAATCTGAGCAGATTATCAAAAGAAATTCCATATAATTGTAAAGAGAAGTGGGAAATATGGTCATGTCTTCCTATGCCATATACATACCGACAAATGTTGTTAAAGACAGTATTAAGCTTTCGTCTACTAGTTGAGTCACAATTTGAAAAGACCTCACAACCATATAGAAGAGATGGCATTATGTAAGTTTTAGCAAGTAGATTTCTAATATTTAAAGGAGTATACGATTGTGACATCCACAGCATACGTAGTTTATTGTACGTGGAACCAATAATGCTGTTAATGTGATTGTTCCAAGTTAGAGAATCATTGAACAGAACACCTAGATTCTTTACTGATGACACAACTTGTATCAACTGTCCATTGATCGCTATATGAAAATCAAGAGTTTGTTTCACCGGTTTTTTGTGAACAAATAAACATTTTGATTTTTGGGGATTTAGAGTAAGACCATTTGCACACGCCCACAGGTATATGGAATCAAGGTCACGGTTAACTTTACGGACAGCCTCGTCTAGACTATCTGTGGTTGAACTTAATTCCAACTGAACATCGTCTGCATACAAATGGGACTTGCAGTTCGATATATACATAGGTAAATCATTAATGTACATTGTAAACAATAAAGGTCCTAGAATCGATCCTTGGGGAACTCCTGTTAATGAAGAAAGTGGCTTAGATACATTATTCTTCATAAAAACTGATTGGCTACGATTGAAAAGATACGACTGAATCAACTTTACTGAGGTTTTTGAAAAATTAAAGAAATTGTATAGCTTGAAACATAAAGTGTCATGCACGACAGTATCAAATGCTTTAGAATGATCGAGAAGAACTAAAATACTAACTTTCTTTTCATCTATATTTCGTCGCATGTCTTCCACCACATCTATTAATGTCGTAACGCAACTATGTTTGGATCTAAAACCAGTAATGAAGAGATGTTTAAATATGTTTTTATTTGGTTGTGTAAGAGTTTTTCAAACACCTTAGATAAGTATGGTAGTATGGCTATGGGTCTGTATTCCGTTTTAGACTTGGGAATTGGAATAATTTTTGAATGCCTCCATTTTTTGAGAAAGTAACTCGTCATGATTATAGTGTTAAATAAATGTGTAACAAATGGTAACAAATGGGGTAATAATATCTTTATGAATTTCGGATTTATATCATCACATCCCACTGCATTAGATCTGATCGCTAAAATACTTTCGAGTACATCTTCCTGCCTGACACAGGAAAACTCGAGCTGATTGTAACTCGAAACCGGATCATTTTTATAAAATCCAGAAACAGGCTTGACTATGGGTACATTTATAAATGTTTTATTTAACTCATCGGCATCAGCAACAACATCTGAAATAGAAACATTTCGTCCAACTCCAATTTCTCTTATAGTTTTCCACGTCTGCTTTGAACTAATAGATTTACTAAAGCGGCTTGCGTAATATTCAAATTTTGCTCGCTTGATGGCTACTCTTACATTTCTTCTCGCAGATTTGTATTCCTCTCTAAAATCCTCAGGCTTAAAATGCTTCCATCTAGCATAGGCCAAATCCCTAAATTCTATTAAAGATTTTATATGGGCGTTAAACCAAGGACGTGATTTGGATGAATGTATTCTTGTTTTAATTGGCACAGCAATATCATACAGCTTTATTATATTACCTTCGATAAAATCAGCTTGCTCATCAACTGAAATCAAGTCATACGTCATACTCCAATCTATTCGAAAAAAATTCTCACCCAAGGCATTATAATCAACATTACTCATATCTCTGTACGAAAAGGTTTGTTTGGACTCACGAATGTTAAAGTCGTATGATAAGAAAATCAAGTCATGTTTTGAAAAACATGGTGCAGAGATTTGGTCGTACAACAGTATTTTTGATAAATCATTTACAAGGAATAAATCAAGTAAAGTATTGCATGTTGTGGTATAATGGGTTGGAGTAACGGAGTTTACTACAAAGAAACCAAATGAAATCATATTTTCTTTAAAGTGAGACTCACATAATAGGTTTTCGTTGAAATCTCCAGCAAAAAGTACATTGGCGTAAGTGCTTATATTTCCAACATCAAAATTTATAGGGAGTCGGACATCACTCCTATAGCACTATATGCGTGTGACATTTTAATGAAAATTTTAGTCCGAGTAGAATTACACCAGAATATTTACATTGGAAACATTCACAGGCAGCAAATAAGTTTCAGTTGGTCTAACACCAATTATTTGTCACCGATTGGCTATGCAAATGAACCGCAGCCAAATTTCGCACTAACCGCAGATTTACGACCACCATTTTTTGAGAAAACTCTCCCCGGTGCATACAGGGGTTAATCTTTTGCCATTTTTCTTTTTTTAATTATTATTATTTTCTTTTTTTTTCCATTTAAGTTTTGTTCGATTTGAATTAGAATTAAGTTTACATATACATTAGACTGGTTCATTTGGCAAAAGTATCTCAGATTCTCGCTCCCCTAACAAAAAATGAAAGTTTCGGCAAAAAAAATAATAACTGTTTAAAAATTTCATAAAAAAGTGAAAAACTCGGAGAGCTCAAGCCATAAACGTACATTTTGAGCCAATTTGAAATTTCCAGAAATTATACTTTTGATAAATTGTCTGTAAATTGTTGTCGTTAAAAAAAAATTTTCCTGCAACAATTTTTTTAGGGGTTTTTTGGTATGCCCAATCGAATGGTAAACAAAAAAATGGGGGGTTTCGACCAAAAAAAAAGAGTTTTTTATGTTTTAATGTCGATAAATAAAAATAAATTGACCAATTTTTTAAAATTTTTCAAGTTTAACTATTTTTTTCCACATTTTAACACCTGTTTATATTAATCATCAATATTCTGTGTTGTAGATAATTTTGTTAAGTTTGAAACAAAAAAAAAATTAAGTACCTAGCACTTACCGGTCAATTTTAACAGCTATTTTTTTAAACTTATAAATATTGAAACATATTATATTATCCCAGGTGGCAACGTGCTGATTAACCAATGAGCTTAGCCGATATAAATATGAACAGTTACTACGGGTCCCGTTATTCCATTGTTTCAAAGATTTTATAATCATTGGCCAAAAATAATTAAAGAAAATTTTGAAAACGGAATGAGTGTCGCCAAAGTATCTCAACACTTTAAAACTGAAATTCGAAACGATATAATAACATTTTTGAAAAATCAACTGGAATTTCATATCAAGCCGGCGCGCCACGACTATATGGAGTTACTGGAGTTATCGCTACTCAGTCTTGGAGTACCGATTGCAGCTCAAGTGCGGAAACCTGGTGCTGTATCAAGAGCTCGCTGGATGGGAAAAGCAATATATTGCATAAAAATTTTTTTATATTTATATTAGTATTCAATGTTTTAACTTAAAATTACTATTTCTGTGTTTTAATTTATTTAAGAAAATGAATTAACTAATATTCAAGACTTTGTCATATTTCTGCTGAGAATATACGTTAAATACTGGTTTCAATGCAGCATTCCTGTAATTGCACCAAGAAATGATTTGCAATTAATTAAAGACTTAATTTCTTATAAAAAAATTAATATTGAAGTTGCAGATAGAGTTCTAAAAGCTGTAATTCGTCATACTTGGTATTTAAATGAAGTGCTAATTGGGTTGGCGTTTTTTGATAGAACTATTGATGTTGAGACAAAAAGATTGATGATTCAGGCATTAGAAAGGACAGGCTCAGCACAAATAGAAAACAAAATCACAATAAATCTAAAACTTATTCCACAGCAACAAATTTATGATTTTATCACAGAAAATACTAAAAAATTCTTCGATATATTGTTTGATAATAGCATCGTATCAGTCTTAACGGATTTCTTAGATCTTGATCCATCGTAATAGTATACTGATGAAAGTTACCAAAAAGCAGAAGAAATAGCTCAACTTCTTTTTGTAGTAAATGATGTTGCTGAAAGAGCAGTTGCGCTAGCAGGAACATATAATGATAAATTTACAAAGAACGAGGAACAAAAACAACTAGTTTTTCTCGTTGTTGAAGAACATCGTAAAGAGTTTCCAAATACTATTAAATCAACAATAATGGACAAATTTCAGTAGCTTGCTAATGTATTTCATATAATCTTTTAATAGCAGTGTAATATTTTTCATCTTCATTATAAGTTAAATCTGTATTGATTAAAAATTAATTATCGTTAATAAACTTTGTTTTTCACGAAATTTTGTTAAATTAAATTTTTTTTCAATATTTATAAGTTTACAAAAATAGCTGTTAAAATTGACCGGTAAGTGCTAGGTACTTAATTTTTTTTTGTTTCAAACATAACAAAATTATCTACAACACAGAACATTGATGATTAATATAAACAGGTGTTAAAATGTGGAAAAAAATAGTTAAACTTGAAAAATTTTAAAATATTGGTCAATTTATTTTTATTTATCGACATTAAAACATAAAAAACTCTTTTTTTTTGGTCGAAACCCCCCATTTTTTTGTTTAGCATTCGATTGGGCATACCAAAAAAACCCCTAAAAAAATTGTTGCATGAAAAGTTTTTTTTAACGACAACAATTTACAGACAATTTATCAAAAGTATAATTTCTGGAAATTTCAAATTGGCTCAAAATGTACGTTTATGGCTTGAGCTCTCCGAGTTTTTCACTTTTTTATGAAATTTTTAAACAGTTATTATTTTATTTGCCGAAACTTTCATTTTTTGTTAGGGGAGCGAGAATCTGAGATACTTTTGCAAATCGCATACCTGTATGAACCCGTCTAATATACATATATAAATTATGAGATTATACTCTCGATCAATGATAAGTCCCGGGAGCAAGGACGTTTTGGCTGTATGTTAGAGTAATAAATTTTGTTATTTAGGAGAATACAATATATTTTTGTTGTAAGCATGTTGCTATTAAATGTAATGTTATTAGGTTATTACATTATAGTCTTAAGCTTTCGCAGTTAACGTTATAAAATTTTGTAATTTGTCCAAATTGTAATGAATTAGTTTTAAAGGCTCAATAAACATAAACTAAACTAAACTTTAATATAGATGGGGAAATTTATTGGACATTGAACCCCAAAATAATATAGGTTTTTACACATTGTATGTGAATATTGTTGGTATTTCTAGTATTATAAATAATAACAATCTTAAAATCTGTTGATCTACTGAAATAGAGCTAAATTTTGTAATCGTTTTTATTCTGAGCATTTCACTCAAGATAACTTTTTCTGATCTATAATTGTTTATTTTAGTTTGGCAACTCTATAAACCGCATATGTCAGTGACAGCTTTCGTAAACAAACGCAAGCGCGAAGTGTTATATGAACTACCATTTTTTGACTTTGGCGTTAGCGTTGGCTTTTGCGTTTACGTTCACTTTCGGGACTTTTAGAATACTATCCTAATACTTGTAGTAGACCTAATAGTTCTCTCACCAAATTTATGACATTTGGTCTGGTTTGATATTTACGTTCGATGTTGAAAAGAAGTACTTTACTAATACCAGATAGAGGCAATGGTTCAAAACAACGAACAAAATAACAACAACGGCATTTCGTTTTGTGTGTTAAAATTATTGTGTTAAATACAACAAAAATGTATGCTAACAATAACAGTCAATAAAAAAGTTTAAAACGCATTTAAATTTCAGTTTTTCACCAAAACGACATGAAAAATTAAAGTCAGTAGTTATTGGAATTCCACCTGGTGTATGTCACTTTTCGTCAAATATCTCTCTATCACACCGACCGCATCAATAAGAGTGTGAAAGGATATGTCAGATGAGCGAAATATTCTCTCTAGCATGGTTTACTCTAAGGCTCTGAGAGTGCCCCGCACCCACACAAGACAATTATTCGGTGCCGCTACATCAGTGTTTGTTTTTTTCGCAGTCTGCAAATCTGTGTTTCGAAGTCGGACAAATCTGTGTTCTATATAGGGGTGGGTCACCCTTATCATTTAGGGGTATGAAAAATAGATGTTGGCCGATTGTGAGACCTACCCGTTATGCACACAAAATTTCATACAAATCGGTCCAGCCGTTTCGGAGGAGTTTAAGGGCAAACAATCTGTGATCGCAGTCGGACAAACTGTGTTTGGATGTATTCACTTTGTGAGTTATGGATGTTAACACATCAAAAATGCAGAATATCTGTGAAAAATGGATCTAGCAGAGAATGTCGACTTGTATATACCGTTGAACGCGCCTAAAAACAAATTTCATATGATACTAACACTGTATACATTGTCTTTAGTTAAAATACACAATTCTTTGAAGAACTAAAAAAAATAAAATTTTTAAAAATGGTCCAGCGCACGGGTTCTTTGTGCTAGACACGAAATATGTTGCGAATCGTCATAAAACACACCAAGGTACATTTTGAGGGGTGAACAAAACAATCTTATTTTGTGAGTCGATCTAATGTAATGTACCAGCATGTCGCACTGGGTATGACTTTTTGTGCAAAATGGGTAGTCACCATTTGAAAGCAAAATTTCTGTTATTGATCATCCAGAAGTTTATATTTTAATTTTAACTGTACCTCGTTTCTGTAGTTCTCGAATCGAAACAGTTTTCACATTGAATATGAAACAAAAAATTCCATCGTTTCTCGATTTGTGAGTAAAAAGTGTTTCTGTATCACAATGCGAAAAGTGGCAATACTGATGACGGTTTTATTGGAATATTCCAAAAATATAAACAAACAAAATAAGCTAGTGCGAAAAATAACAACAAACAGAAGGTGTTTTAAGGGAGTCTTACAATTTGTGTTGGAATTTAACCCTCCAAACTATCTCTTACAAATTCCATATTAGTTGACATGTATTCAACTGTATTTTCTTTTTGCTTTTTGATTTCTCTGCAATAGTTTGGAAAAATTAATTGAAATACATAACAAAAACTATATAATTCTTATCTTCTCCACTTAAAATATAAATTATTAATTTCTTAAAAACCTTTTTGTAGAAACAATATCAAAACCTCGCACCGTTTTAATTTTTGAGTATTTTTGACGTTCAAAAATTTAAATTTTTCGACTCCCTACTTTTTAAAAACTGGTTTTCTCGCATTTTTCCAATATGCATCATGAAAAAAGCAGTACGTCACAGAAAGTTTTCGCAAAACAAATGTTGTAGAAACAGCCACATGCGGGAAGCGAATTTGTGTACCGATTCGTACCGATTTTGTTTCAATTCACATGTTTCATGTGACAACTTTTTCGATTCGAGAACTACAGAAACGAGGTACTGGATTTGGTATAATTTCTCACATTATTAGACAAGAAGCATAGTAAAATAACCAAGTACTAGCAGTAGACGCTGTTGTTGTTGTAGGCAGCAACAACTGGCGTTTTGTTTAAATCGCTTAAGTTGTCAATCTATACACGTAAGTATACCAACAACACACGAACCAAAATGGAACAAAAACAAAGTACATATGAGTTTGACAGCTGTAACCATCAACCGCAATGAAAAAATTGAAAACATCTGTTCTAACGATTTTACCTTCCTTATTTTACCATGACAAAAAGCAGAAAAAAAGAAACTTTTGGACTAGTATAGCTCATTCGCACTACAAAATATTTTCCCGATTTCGTATCAAATATCCTAAAAAAACGGAGTGTTCGCATTGGGATTTTTCCTGTACCTCGTTTCTGTAGTTCTCGAATCGAAGAAGTTTTCACATGAAACATGTGAATTGAAACAAAAACGCTACGAATCGGTACAAAAACTCGCTTCTCAAATGTGACTGTTTCTACAACATTTGTTTTGCGAAAACTTTCTGTCACGTACTGTATTTTCATGCTTATTGGAAAAATGCGAGAAAAGTGTTTCTAACAACTAGGGAGTCGAAAAATTTTAAATTTGAAACGTCAAAAATACTCACAAATTATAACGGTGCGAGATTTTAATGTTGTTTCTACAAAAAGGCTTTTAGGAAATTAAGAATTTATATATTAAATAGAGAAGGCTAGAATTATACCATTTTGTTATGTATTTCATTTAATTTGTCCTACATATTACAGAAAAATCAAAACAGAAAAAAGAAAATATAGTTGAATGCATGTCATCTACTTTAGAATTTGCAAGAGACAATTTGGAGGGTGAATTCCAACACCAATTGTAAGGAGCAGTGGGAATCCCTTCAAAAAACTTCTGTTTGTTGTTCTTTTTCACAATAGCTCATTTTGTTTGTTTATATTTTTTGTATTACTTGACAGCTTTCTTGGAATATTCCAATAAAAAGGTCATCAGTGTTGCCTCTTTTCGCATTGATATACAGAAACACTTTTTACTCACAAATCGAGAAACGATGGAATTTTTTGTTTCATGTTTAATGTGAAAACTTTTTATATTCGAGAACTACAGAAACGAGGTACTGATTTGATTGAAAGTCAAGGCGCATTGACGAGGTAGTATTACTACGACAGCAAACACACCAAGCCGACAACAATAGGCATTTTGCTTTATCTGGTATTTTTTTTTAGCACAAACGCATCCCAGGAATAAAAGTAAACAAAAATGTATAAAAAAAATCTTTGAGAATAAATAAATGAGTCGGGTATTCTAGTGGTACCACCACATCGATGCGCCGTTATTGAAATGGTTGTAAACAAACGTACTATTCGTCGAAGTGTGAGTTAAAAAGCTTTGCATAAAGCAAATCAAGAATTTTTTCCTGATTCCTATACAAATAAGAAAAAATATCCGATTTGTCGTCTGTCAAAACTTATGGGAAATCAAGCAAATTTTCCTGATCTCTGCTTGAAATCAACAAAAGTGACAAAATCAAGAAAATCGATGCCAGTGCGAATGCTGTATTAGGTGTAATTTATGCAATAACAGCAATTGGCCTATTAGGATTTATTGTTTGAGCTCATCATATATTTACTGTGGGAATAGATGTAGATACTCGAGCTTACTTTACTTCAGCTACTATAATTATTGCTGTACCAACTGGTATTAACACACTATTCCTGTAACTCATGCGAAATGTTTCTTTCGCATGCTACGCGACAAACAGCTGATTTTTGGTTCCCCTAACAGGCATCAGAACGACAAAGCGAAAGAAAATCAATGCGAAAGAAAACGTAAACCTTTCTATACGATTTTTGTTTCCTCTATCTTTTATCGCTGACATCTATGCGAACGTACATGTCAAAAGTAGTCACTTGTGTATTTGTTGTCGCATAAACAAGTTGAAAAAAAATGGAAACAACATCAACGGAGAGTAAATGGTAAGTAAATAATAATATAATTGTATAAAGTGGTTAGCTAATAATATTATTTATCATTTCAGCGTAAATGCAATGGTGGAGCATATGGAACTCAATCCTGAGTTTTCCAGGGGAGCATCGGTGTTTGGCAGTAGCAGACAGTCGTTGGAGGAACAGTGGCGCAAGCTCGCAGAAAAATTAAATTCGCTTGGTCCTCCCATGCGTACGGCTGTTGAGTGGAAAAAGGTAAATATTGTTGTTTTTTTCATTTTATCTACTTTCTATTTTGCACTATTCAATTCCAGACTTGGGCGCATTTGAAGTCCCGGACGAAGAAGAAAATTGCGGACAACCGCAGCAGCATGCTCGAAACTGGTGGTGGAGTCTTCCGCTTTAACCCTCTCACACAGCTGGAAGAAGCGATTGACCGGACATTATTTCTCTCCACAGCCGCAGCACCCAAGGGCAAGACGTATGGTCCCAGAGAGAGTAATGTTTCGTGTGAGTCCGTAGAGAACTATTTTGTGGCGTTAGTTGACACACCACCTAGGAGTACCCAAACAATAGCTGTGGTAACTCCGACCAGACACACCAGTGTTCAACAACACGCACAACATACCATCTCCCCGCAGTGTACACAAAAACAATCCACCAGCCCTCAGCGCAAAATGCAACAGCAAATCCACCACAGTGCAGTTAACAACAACAAAAACGCCAACATGGCGATAGTGAGACTGAAGTCCCATGTTCTTCGGCCAAAAAACGAAGAACAGTAGCGGATGACCAACTCTCTCTTATCAGACGGCAACTGAGAGTGAGTGAGCGTACAGCTGCTGCGGCCGAAAAGCAGAGTGAGGCTGCCATAAGAATTGCGGTTGCTGTTGAAAAACAAGCTGAAGCCGCCAATAGAAGTGCTGACGCTATGCAAAAAATTCTAATGCAGCTTACAGCAGTAATAGAACAAATTTGCAGAATTAGTTTTAATCATTTATTGTAATTTTTGTCTTTAATTTTTAATGTTTTAATTAATTTATTTTCTTGGAGTACAAATATAAAAAAACCAATCCGTAAAAAATCTTAGTTTTTGACTATAAATTCTTTATATATGACCACGCCCCTTTGTCCAATCCCGCCCACATTTTGGTAGTTCATTTTTGTCTGCGCCATTAGTTTGTCTGCGAAGTTTCAGCTCGATTGTATCACGGGAAAAGGGTTAAAAATCAATCCAAAGTTTTTTCGGCATACATACAGACAGGTGAAGTAATATAAAGAATTTAAAAAGAAAATATTTTCTTCTACAAATTAATAGCAACATTTCGTCGAATTGCAACCGCTCTTTCTTCTTGCACTTCGGCCTATACGCCCTCGTTTTGTAAGCTTCCCTCCTCAATTTCAGCCACTGTGTTGGTATCCTCAGTGCACTTATATTGCACACACATGTTGTGAAGAGCACAGCAAGCGTTCACTATTTGCGATGCCTTGTTTGGATCGTAGTGAAGCCCTCTTGAGCCAATCACGCAGCGGAATCTGTTTTTCAGCACCCCAAAGCACCGCTCAACCACATTTCGTGCGCTGATGTGCGATAGCAAAAATTCAGCCGGTGTTGTGCTGTTGAAGTTCCCTCATTAAACCGCACAGTATTAGCCGAAAACTGTCTAGCTCACACATCAACGCACGCATGGACCATAGACTAATACTTATAGTAGACCTAGTAGTTCTCTCGCCAAATTTATGACATTTGGCCTGGTGTGATAATACCAGATAGTGTAAAACACATTTAAATTTCACAGTTTTTCACCGAAACGACATGAAAAATTAAAGTCAGAAGTTATTGGAATTCCAATTGGTGTATGTCACTTTTCGTCAAACACCTCTCTATCACACCGACCGCATCAACAAGAGTGTGAAAGGAAACGTCAGATGAGCCAAATATTCTCCCTAGTATGAGATTACTCTATGGCATGGACACTAATTGACATAGCTTTTGAACATATGCCGATCACATTTTAAAACTTCTAGGGTATTATATGTATAGGGTTTTTCAACAGAGACGCTACAAAAGTAAATCGATAGGGACAGCAAACGACGCCATATTTTTTCCCGCTCTTTTGACATTTCTCTTCAGTAAGGTTTGCCATTTCATCATGGAAAGATATACGAGCCAACAACGAGTCGAAATTATTAAAATTTACTACCGAAATTTGGAGTCAGTGGCCTCAACTTTAAGAGGCCTCAACAATCAGCGATGAGGCTCATTTCTGGCTGAATGGCTTCGTCAATAAGCAAAATATGCGTTATTGGTCAGACAGCAATCCACACGTAATCCATGAGTCATCATTGCATCCCGAAAAAATTACGGTTTGGTGTGGTTTATGGGCCGGCGGCGTCATTGGGCCGCACTTCTTCCGTGATGATCAAGACCGGCACATTACTGTGAATGCGAATCGCTACCGTTCAATGATAACCGAATATTTTTGGCCTAAATTGGATAATATGGACTTGGAGGACATGTGGTTCTAACAGGTCGGCGCCAGAAGCCACACAGCGAATGCCACAATTAATTTATTGGAAACCAAGTTTGGTGAACGTGTTATCTCACGAAATGGCCCAGTCGATTGGCCGCCTCGATCGTGCGATTTGACGCCGTTAGATTATTTCCTGTGGGGCTACGTCAAGTCTATGGTCTATGCCAACAAAACAGCGACGATTGATGAACTTCGTACGAATATCGAACATGAAATTGCAGTAGTATCGGCCGATTTATGCTTGAAAACCGTCGAAAATTTGGTTCAGCGTCTGGACTTCTGCAAGCGTGCCCGTGGTGGCCATGCAAAATAAATCGAGTTCCATACATAATGGCATCGAACGTGCTTTCACAGGAATAAAGAATTTCATTGGTGTATAAAACCGGTTTTTTTTTTATTTAAAAAAACTTTAGTAGCGCTCTTATTGAAAAACCCGCTATATTTAAGCTTTTTGTCTGTATATTTTAAGCTTTTTGTTCGTTTCACGTGAAATGCCCCATTTTGCATATTCACTTTCATCACAATTGTCAAATTTTTTCAATAATTTGGCTTCCGTAGCTCTTGAATTTATTGAGAGCACAATCCACTTGCTTGTTTCGCATGCTTTGACGTTAGCAATTGTTTCGAATTTCGCAATCTTTAGTAACTGTTCTCCCAATGGGTGTCAGGTTCTGGTAGAAACAGCACTCTATGGAAGAAATGCGAGGTAGTAGCGTTAGCCCAGCTGATTCCATTTGGTTACATTTCATTGTACACAGTAAATATAAAAGTTGTTTGGGTTAGTTATTTTTCTTGTGGTTTCACCTATTTATGTTCACAGTTGTACATGTATCTGCTGATTTTGTCAATAACTCGGTAAGAAAATTACACCAATTCTAATGCTACTACCTTGTGTTTGTACCATGTCGTAGACGTGTTCCCTATCACAATTATCACACGTAAATCACTATTAGATGGCATTGTGCGTGTTGGATTGCAACCCCCTGCAGTTTTTGTTGTTTAATCGGCTGGTCTTTCTAATTCTTACATTCGTAAAAAGTTGTAAAAGTGGGCTATTCTAACTAAATTTTACCAACAGAGGAAATTCTCTGTGTTTAATTCGTTGTCATACATTCGTACAAATTTTATTAGTGGTGTATTTCTCAGTTCATTTATTAAAAATTTAAATATTTGTACCGATCGATAACACCTATTCACTTCGAAATGAGAATTAATATGAAACAAAATGGTAGAAATGCGAAAGTGGAGAAAGAGAAACTGCAATACTCTCCACAGATTCTCGTATCGTGCGTGAATGTCTACCCCGCCAGCAGCGCTACACATCTCACCAAGAAATCGCAAGTCACGCGTCGAAGGCATGCGTGAAAGGCGTAATGTAATGATGCTCGTTGTCGTTCTCATAGCAGTGTTGCCAGAAGCCGTCAAAAATGTTATGTTAAATGCCCAAAAAATTGTGCAAAATGGAAAGAAATTATGCTAAAAACACCAAAAAAAAAATTGTGCAAAATGCAAAAACATTATGTTAATATTAAAAAGAGTTAATTTATTATTTATTTGCCTCTGTGTGTGTATTATTTAGTACCTACTATAGCGTTTTTAAGAACTATTTTTCTTCAGAAATTCGTATAACTTTTATAAGCAAAGAAAAAACATTTTGAAAAAACAATTGTGTAATTTTGATTTGATTCAAATAATTTTGATTCAAAAGAAACCATATTTTCTATACGTTTTCCAAGTACTGTGGCATCGGTAGTCCCTGATATTACTCTATCATAGACGAATACATACAAAAATACATTTATTCTCTCATCTGAAGTTTCATTTCACACTCTTCGTCGTAGGTTTTAAAATTAACTTACACCAGGTGGAGTTACAAAATGTGTTCACTTGACTTTTTCATGTCGTTTTGGTGTAGAACTGTGCAATTTAAATATATGTTGCACTTTTTTGTTGACTTTTATCGTTGGTATACATTTGCATTGTATTTAACTCAACTAGTTTGCCACAAAAAACACGAAATTCGGTTGTTGTTCCTTTGTTGGACGTTGTTTACTATTGCTTCTATCTGGTATTATTGAACCCATGTTTTCCACCATCTAATGTTTACTTTCCACCGAACCTATGACGTTTAATTTGTCGAGAGAATAAATGTATCTATGTATGTATTCGTCTATGATAGAGTAATATACATAGAGTAATCTCAGACTAGAGATAATATTTGGCTCACCTGACGTTTCCTTTCACACTCTTCGTGATGCGGTCGGTGTGATAGAGAGATGTTTGGCGAAAAGTAATATACACCAGGTGGAATTACAATAACTTCTTGCTTTAATTTTTCATCCCATTTTGGTGAAAAACTGTGAAATTTAAATGTACATGTACATACATACATCGTAGAATAATACATACCATAGAAGTTTTTATTCGCTCAATAAATTAAACGTCATAGGTACGATGGAAAGTAAACATTGGATGGTGGAAAATATGAGTTCAATAATACCAGATAGTGGCAATAGTATACTGCGATCAACAAAGGAACAACAACCGAATTTCGTGTTTTTGTGGCAAACTAGTTGTGTTAAATACAATACAAATGTATACCAACGTTAAAAGTCAACAAAAAAGTGCAAAATATATTTAAATTTTTCAGTTCTACACAAAAACGACAGGAAAAAGTTAAGTGAACATATTTTGTAACTCCACCTGGTGTAAGGTAATTTTAAATTTAATTGCTCTCATTTCCACAAACCATAGTCTAATAATATAAGTCGACGCGTGGCGTGTTGTTGTAATATGAAACGATTTTTACAGAATTTTGTTGTACTATTGTTATGACAATACACTCGATATGTCAAAATCATTTTATATACGAAGAAGAGGCAAAGGAAAAACGCCAAAGTAAATACATAATTACATGCATAGAATTACATGTATTAAAAAAAAGTAATAGGCAGAAAGTTGGAACGCATTTAAGATCCAAATTGGTAAGTATCCATCGGTAAGTCCATACATATGTAGGTAATTTTAGTTACTTCTTCTATATATTTTTAGCCATCAAAAAAAAACTACAGGCGGTGCAACGACCAGTGTAAGCAAAGAGGGCAAGGAAGATTCGCTTGACAAAGCTCCGCCTGTTGCCATTAAGACGGAGCCAGTGGAGAATGGCTCTACACCATCGGACCATTTTGGTCTAAAATTGGATCAATATGCTAAGAAACCAGATGATTGGAATAAAGTTTACCATTGCAACTACATTCCAATTGATTTCAATTTATTCGAACCTATTCGCATTTTACAAATATATTTCAATTTAATTTGCACAACACTTTTCAAACGTTTAATAACGAACAATAAGAATCAAAACAAATGATGAGACAAGTTTGACACTTCGAGCGTTCTACGTAAACAAAGAATGATACAAAGAAACAACCCAATAACAAAATGCCTGATCAGCTGGGCTTATGCTTCCACTTATATTATTACACTATGCCACAAACCAACGATGAAGAGTGTGAAACGAAACGTCAGATGAGAGAATAAGTTTATCTACGTATGTATTATTCTATGGCATACATTTGTGTTGTATTTAACACACAAAACGAAATGCCGTTGTGGTTATTTTGTTCGTTGTTTTGAACCATTGCCTCTATCTGGTATTAGTAAAGCAATTCTTTTCAACATCAAACGTAAATATCACACCAGGCCAAATGTCATAAATTTGGTGGGAGAACTAGTAGATGTACTATAAGTATTAATTTATGGTAATATCAGGGACTACCGATGCCACAATACTTGGAAAACGTATAGAAAAGATGCTTTCATAGAAGACACAAAACGAAATACCGTTGTTGTTAGTTTGAACCATTGCCTCTATCTGGTATTATTGAAAGAATTCTTTTCAACATCCAACGTTCATATCACGCCAGGCCAAATGTCATAAATTTTCTGAGAGAAATGTTAAGTCTTGTATATTAAGTATAGCCTGTTTCTCCCTGTCGAATGAAATCATAATCGAAGGAAAGACAGCCACTCGAATGCGACTCAATTTGGATTTCTCTATTTATTAAATTTTCGTTCTTATGTACTTGCGTTTGTCAATTTGTATGTGTTACGTATTTATGAATTACCAGATCGGCTATTTTCATTTGATTACAATTTCCGTAAAAATACTACTTTATTGTATAGGCGTGAATACACCCCTGCCGATGTGTTACATAAAGCAACTATGGTATAGAGAAGAAAATTTACTCATGGAGTGGACTGCCAACAAAGAAAACGAGTGAAGCGCGTCCTTTCACTGACCTCTCTTCGTTGAATATTTCAATACTCGAGCAATTTACTGATGATGTTATTGCATTGTCTGTTAATACAGACTATTTGTGGAAAGAAAATCAAAACAAATAAGAAAAGGGAAACAAAAAAAACATAAGGGCTGTTTTTTTCATTCCCTGCTTCCGTTTTTCTACCACTTTGTATGGGGAGTTAAGCGATATAAAGCGGCTCTCCATACAAAGACGTCGCAAAATACGTTAACCGGGAAATAAAAAAAACACGTTTATAGTAAAATTACCAAGTAGTCGCAGTAGATACAACAATAATTGTCGGCAACAACAACAGACTTTTTTCGGTTTGTTTAGGCTCTCCTCATGTCAAAGTCAATACATGCTTACGTATACCAACCAATAAATGTAAACAGAAAAGTGGAAAAAATCTTTGAATCTGACAGAAGCTGCCAACTAAACAACAAGAAAGAATTGAAATCAGTTGCTTACTGAGTTTAGCTTCTCATTCTACCATGAAAGAAAAGTAAGCAAACTGAAAAAAAATTAAAACCAAATTATTTGAACTTGAGGTCAACAAAATATCGTACAACACAATAAAAATAGAAAATAATGGATCTGACGATTGCCGCCCATTTTGTGCAGGATACAGAGGAGGAGACCGACAACGTACAAGAGACATGTTCAATGTTTTGGAGCTGCCCACAAATCAATAAGTACCTGGGTTTTTTTTTTAATGTTTATTTGTTGGGAATTCATATGCTTAAACTATAAATAAACAAATAGTAGTTTATATAACATAATATACACAGTCCTATAATCGGGCTCTCAAGTATAGTTTATATACATTTATACATTATTTAGAATTTTATATTATTAATTATACAGTATATACATACATATGTACCTAATTATGGGTTAGTGTAAAGAAAAGTTATATAAAAACTTTACCCGTGTATCGAATGCAAAGATAAAATCAACGCAATGTTAGGGGGTAAAAAAGTGAAAAAAAAGAAAAATAAGTTATTGCTTGAGCCACCAATACTTTGTAATATCCATATTAGGAATAATATTCTTATCTCTCGAAAAAATGCTTGTGTCAAACCTTTTGTTGTCAATTATCAATCTATTACAGATAATTGTCTTGATATTAGCTCGTCTATAAATGTGATAGAATATAGGAATGCCGATTTGGTCCTGGATAAATCCATTATTATCGAGATACAAAAATGCTTCTGGCGGTACATAACCGGTTAGTAACGTATTACATATGTATTCGTCACTGACATAATACGGTGCCAAAATTAAATTGTTTTCCTTACAATCAAAGGTTCTCATAATGTGATTCCGAATAAGATGTATGATGAATTTTTGCTGAATTATATAATTTTAAGTTTGACACGTATTTTGTAAAATGACTATTTGAAGTTCTGTACAGTGATGTACATGCTCTCAGACATTTTCTTTCAAAAACCCGCAGTTTTTCCATGTATGAAGGAGAAATGTTGAACCATATTTGGCAACCATATGCTAAAATTTATTTTCATTTTCCCGTCAACAGTGTATTTTTCCACAAGGTTAAAGTATGTCTGCAGTTTGTTGTTGATTTTTCCTATTTTGTCATCTGCATGAAATATAATAATATCGTCGGCAAATCCAATGATATTTTCAATCTTCTCCAGAAGCTCATATACATATATAAATGTTAAAAAGTATTGGGGAATTCACAGTTCCCTGTTGTAACCAATAGACAATAAGAAATTTGTTTGAACATTCTTGGTTCTTGTTGCATACAATAAAATATTTATTGTTAAGCATATTATGGATAAGAATAGTCAGATGTATCGGAAATTTATATTTTAAAAGTTTATGTATCAAGCCCGGAATCCACACACTGTCGAATGCTTTCTCGAAATCTATTAGACAAGAACCCGTACATAATGATTTATTTAAGTTCCAGTTAATACTAGAACTAAGATGATGAATTGCGTGAATCGTCGACTGCTTGTATTTAAATCCGAACTGGTTGTCATTTATTATTTTCTCCCTTTCGCAGTGTTTTAATATGTTATTGTTAATGCAGACTTCGAACACTTTACTAATGTTAGGTAGAAGGCTTATAGCACGTAAGTTCTCTGGGTTACTTGGATCTTTACCCCTTTTGGGTAGCATTATTACTTTTGCTTTCTTCCATGCTCGAGGAAAATAAGAATTATTGAGCATATTGTTAAAAAGGGTACAATAAAGTAGAACCATTGACTCTGGAATATTTCTTAGTATAATATTAGGGATATTATCAAAACCTGACGACAGCTTCTTTTTCAAGCTTTTGAAAATGTAAAGTAGAGAATCATTCGAAATGAAATAATCATCTGACGTAGACACATTCATTTCATTTGATTTATTTGTTAAACTAAATTCTGTAAATGTTGATTGGTTCAATTCATAAGCGGTTTTCCTTTCCATGAAGTTTGTGAAATTAGTATCCACGTCAACATGTATATTATTTTCAGGATCAATTTCTTTAAAAGAGTGAACTGATTCCAGATATGAGCCAAATGTATTTAATATTTGGCACTGATCCCTTAATATGAAAACATTATCATTCACATCTTTCTCTACTTCCCGGGAGTTGATTCCGGCATTTCTAAGCAGGATTTCTCTGCTGTGTGGTATTTTTAATACCTCGACATTTGAATCACATCCGATTTTGAATTGTTTCTTTGTTTCGCTAAACATGTGTGAACAGTTTCTGTGATCAATATTTTTGAGTTTAGTTTGAAAATAGTTATTCGTGGATAAAACAAAATTGTCGTGGATAAGTTTTTTTAATGCTTTAAGTCTAGTTTTCTGTAAATTGAGCTCAGTTGCACTTAGAAACCATTCCAACCTGTTATGATTTTTGATGATAGTCACAATTTTACTTTTTTCCTGATGCAATTGCTTAATAATTAGGTTAGCGAATTTGACTGTTGAATCGCAATTTCTAAAATTAGGAACTGATTTCTCCACTGAGCGAACTATTATGTCATTAAGTCTAACTAGATAAAAGTCTATCTCAGGATTTGTGAGGTTCCTGTCGTTTGGAACGGAATCGTGGGCGGCCAATTCGTTTGTAATATTGCGTTTAAATTTTTTCCAGTTAGTTTTCTTATAATTGAATCGAGAATGAGGAGTTTCATCAAAAAACGTAAGCGGGTTAGAGTTTTCATCACTCAGAACTATAATTTGTACAGCGTTGTGGTCGCTGTCGTAGTCAAGTGTTTTAAGGCAATTGACAGAATTTCTCTCTTTTTGTATCCACAAACGAGAGTCTGCTAAACAAATATCCAGATACGACCCACAGCGAGGATACGATGGTGAGGTTGAGCCAAATAGATTACATCTGAAATTAATTTCATTGACAGATAGCTAATCTCGTAACATGTTTCCCTTCGTGTTATTCGTTGAATTGGCCCAGTCTGAATGCTTACTGTTTAAATCACCAGCGACAATGTAGTAATTTTCAGGGTTATGTAGGTTTAAGGATTGAAAAAGTTTCTGCAATTCGGTCTTGAAAAGATTGTTGTTGTTGCCCGAGGGGTAATAAGCCGATACAATGAATAATGTCTTATTGGATAGGAATGGGACTTGTATTATGCATGTTTCTAAAAATTTAAAAGAATTTGTTTTACTATTTGTATATTTTCTATATTTCATTCCATTTTTTACGAGAATTGCAGTTCCGCCGCCCATTGATTCTATCTTTGCGCACAAATGAATAGTTATCAATATTAATTTTATGTCTATAATTAAGTTTAGTTTCGTTTAGTAAAACAATATCTGGATTATATTTATTAACAAAATTACATTAGTCATATCTTCTGCTTAAACGTACTAATGAATTTACATTAATCTGGATAATATTAGGCGTTTTTACAGTTTCCGTCATAAAACTAGGCAGCTATCGTAGAAAATATTGTATCGATTCTCGATGTTTGGATTTGAAGCTGTTTTTGCAAGTTTAGAATTTGATTTGACAAGTTATGCATAGAATTAGTAAATTCTCTAACTGCGAGGTGAATAGCGTTGTTGTTTTCTCCGTTATGGGGTGTATTATTTTGTAGTAGATATGTTAGAATAACTCATATTTGGATTTACAATTAATGGATTTGTTCTATTTTGTGATAAATGTTGTTGTTTGGCCCTAAGTTTCTTTTGAAGATCTATATATTTCTCGCAGCCTTTGTATGAAGCTGGGTGACCGCATTTGTTGCACAGAACGCAAAACAGTTTTTCTGTTTCCAATACTTTTTCTTGATTGCATTTTCCGACATCATGAGTTTCGTTACATTTAACGCATCTTGGTGGTAAAAAACAATTGGATTCACTATGAAAGAAGCTCTGGCATCGTCTGCACTGGGGAATCTCAGGTTTTCTCAATGCCTCCCATCGCACGCAGCGGTAGAGATGGCCGTGTATTGACTTAAGTTCGTTCACAGAACTTTCATTATCTATTTGCACGAGATATATAGGGAGATCGACACCGTCATTTACAGATTTTTTTTTGTCGTAAACCGACTCACTTTCATGAATTTTAAATTTTCGTTTTCATGTTTGCAAAGTTCATCAAAAATATCGTTTGGGTCATTGTCAGCGCTATGGCCTTTTAACAAATATGTTTTTGTTTTTGTGTTCATTGGAGTGAATGTAAAAAAGTTAGTCTTCGTTTTCTGTAAATATGCCTTTACTCTATTGAAGTCTGTCATTGAAGACAGAAACAAGGAGATTTTTTTATTTTTAAATTCCTTAATTTTGAATTCATTTATATTTAGTCCATTTTTCAAGAAATTTATTAATTCGTTTGGCTCTACGTTAACTGTGTTTAAAGGTGGTATTTTTTTATTTTTGTTATTGTTTGTTGGGCTTTCTTTATTTGAGTTATTTTCAACTCGTACATTTGTAGTAGCATTTTCAGTAAATTTTATTGATGTACTTGGTCTTTCACTACCTTGAATGTGTTTCATAAACTTCTCTAGACATTCTTGATTACAGTTATCTTCATCAAGAATTGAATAATAATTGTCTTTTGGTTGTTTAGCCATTGAGTCTTTTTCTAGTATGCTTTTTCGTTTTCTGTTAGCTATTTGAGCACTAGGTTGAGTTGATATTTGGTATTTACAATGTCTATTTTAGAGTTTTGAGCATAAAGCTCTCTCATATCTAGTCACTTTTGTTTAGGGTCTATTACTCTGATTCTTCTTTCTTTATTTCTCTTTCAAAAATGACAAAAGAAGAAAATATGCGATACAATTTGCAAAAAGTAATGATCTCCGCTAGACGTCTGCTTATCATGACCGTCATAGCTTCGTTGCAAATATCCGGGCGTCAAAAGATATTTCCGTATGCCATTTGGAATACTACATGCGACCAGTTCTCCCTCCTTTAGCAGTACATATATACGAGTCTGTAAAAAGTGGGGACGGCGTTGGCTACCGTGGCTCCCAGACTACTTATGATATCCCCTTGATCGATGCCACCCACGCCGTTTTTCCGATATGTCCACTCATACGATCCAGAATTTTCTATATGTGAACTGAATTTTTTCACTACAGATACGCCCACTCTGAAATCGAATAGGAAAAAAGTGGGGACAGGGCTGGATACCCTGGCTCCCTGACTACTTATGATACCCCCATGATTGATGCCACCCCCGCCGTTTTTCCGATATGCCCACTCGTCATCTCCAGAATTTTCCACATTAAATCTGAATTTTCTCCCTACGGATACCCCCACTCTGAAATCGAATCTGAAAAAAGTGGGGACAGTGTTGAATACCGGAGCTCATAGACTACTAATGATATCCCCATGATTGATGCCACACCCGCCGTTTTTCCGATATGCCCACTCGTCCTCTCCAGAATTTTCCATATGAAAACTGAATTTATTCACTACGGATACGCCCACTCTGAAATCGAATCTGAAAAAAGTGGGGACAGGGTTGGATACCGGGGCTCCCAGATTACTTATGATATCCCCATGCTTGATGCCACTCTTGCCGAATTTCCGATATGCCCACTCGTCCCCTCCAGAATTTTCCATATGAAATCTGAATTTTCTCCCTACGGATACGCCCACTCTGAAATCGAATCTGAAAAAAGTGGGAACAGGGTTGGATACCGGGGGTCCCAGACTACTTATGATATCCCCATCATTGACGCCACCCCCGCCGTTTTTCCGATGTGTCCACTCATCCGATCCAGAATTTTCTATATGAAAACTGAATTTTTTCACTACAGATACGCCCACTCTGAAATCGAATAGGAAAAAAGTAGGGACAGGGTTGGATACCGGAGCTGCCTGACTACTTATGGTATCCCCATGATCGATGCCACCCCTATGGTTTTTCAGATATGTCCACTCATCCTCTCCAGAATTTGACAATGATAACAATATTTTCCCGTGCGGCTACGCCAACTCTGAAATCGAATCTGAAAAAAGTTGGGACAGGGTTGGATACCGGAGCTCCCAGACTACTTATGGTATCCCCATGATCGATGCCACCCCTATGGTTTTTCAGATATGTCCACGCATCCTCTCCAGAATTTGACAATGATAACAATATTTTCCCGTGCGGCTACGCCAACTCTGAAATCGAATCTGAAAAAAGTGGAGACAGGGTTGGATACCCTGGCTCCCTGACTACTTATGATACCCCCATAATTGATGCCACCCCCGCCGTTTTTCCGATATGCCCACTCGTCCTCTCCAGAATTTTCCATATGAAATATGTTCGATGCCACCCCCGCCGTTTTTGCGATATGTCCCCTCATCCGCTCCAGAATTTTCCATATGAAAACTGAATTTTTTCACTACAGATACGCCCACTCTGAAATCGAATCTGAAAAAAGTGGGGACAGGGTTGGATACAGGTGCTCTCGGACTACTTATGCTATCCCCAGGATCGATGCCCCCCTCCGTTTTTCCGATATGCCCACTCATCCTCACCAGAATTTTCCATATAAAAACTGATTTTTTTCACTACAGATACGCCCACTCTAAAATCGAATCTAAAAAAAGTGGGACAGGGTTGGATACCGGGGCTCCCAGACTACTTATGGTATCCCCATGATTGATGCCACCCTCGCCGAATTTCCGATATGCCCACTCGTCCTCTCCAGAAATTTCCAAATGAAATCTGAATTTTCTCCCTACGGAAACGCCCACTCTGAAATCGAATCTGAAAAAAGTGGGGACAGGGTTGGATACCAGGGCTCCCAGACTACTTATGGTATCCCCATGATTGATGCCACCCCCGCCGTTTTTGCGATATGTCCACTCATCCGCTCCAGAATTTTCCATATACAAACTGATTTTTTTCACTACAGATACGCCCACTCTAAAATCGAATCTAAAAAAAGTGGGGACAGGGTTCAATACAGGTGCTCTCGGACTACTTATGCTATCCCCAGGATCGATGCCCCCCTCCGTTTTTCCGATATGCCCACTCATCCTCTCCAGAATTTTCCATATAAAAACTGATTTTTTTCACTACAGATACGCCCACTCTAAAATCGAATCTAAAAAAAGTGGGACAGGGTTGGATACCGGGGCTCCCAGACTACTTATGATATCCCCATGATCGATTCCACCCCTATGGTTTTTCAGATATGTCCACTCATCCTCTCCAGAATTTGACAATGATAACAATAATTTCCCGTACGGCTACGCCAATTCTGAAATCGAATCTGAAAAAAGTGGGGACAGGGTTGGATACCGGAGCTGCCTGACTACTTATGGTATCCCCATGATCGATGCCACCCCTATGGTTTTTCAGATATGTCCACTCATCCTCTCCAGAATTTGACAATGATAACAATATTTTCCCGTGCGGCTACGCCAACTCTGAAATCGAATCTGAAAAAAGTTGGGACAGGGTTGGATACCGGAGCTCCCAGACTACTTATGGTATCCCCATGATTGATGCCACCCCCGCCGTTTTTCCGATATGAACACTCATCCTATACAGAATTTTCCATTTGAAATCTGAATTTTATCCCTACGGATACGCCCACTCTGAAATCGAATCTGTAAAAAGTGGGGACGGCGTTGGCTACCTGGGCTCCCAGACTACTTATGATATCCGCATGATCGATGCCACCCCCGCCGTTTTTCCGATATGTCCACTCATCCGATCCAGAATTTTCTATATGAAAACTAAATTTTTTCACTACAGATACGCCCACTCTGAAATCGAATAGAAAAAAAGTGGAGACAGGGTTGGATACCCTGGCTCCCTGACTACTTATGATACCCCCATAATTGATGCCACCCCCGCCGTTTTTCCGATATGCCCACTCGTCCTCTCCAGAATTTTCCATATGAAATATGATCGATGCCACCCCCGCCGTTTTTGCGATATGTCCCCTCATCCGCTCCAGAATTTTGCATATGAAAACTGAATTTTTTCACTACAGATACGCCCACTCTGAAATCGAATCTGAAAAAAGTGGGAACAGGGTTGGATACAGGTGCTCTCGGACTACTTATGCTATCCCCAGGATCGATGCCCCCCTCCGTTTTTCCGATATGCCCACTCATCCTCTCCAGAATTTTCCATATAAAAACTGATTTTTTTCACTACAGATACGCCCACTCTAAAATCGAATCTAAAAAAAGTGGGACAGGGTTGGATACCGGGGCTCCCAGACTACTTATGGTATCCCCATGATTGATGCCACCCTCGCCGAATTTCCGATATGCCCACTCGTCCTCTCCAGAAATTTCCAAATGAAATCTGAATTTTCTCCCTACGGAAACGCCCACTCTGAAATCGAATCTGAAAAAAGTGGGGACAGGGTTGGATACCGGGGCTCCCAGACTACTTACGGTATCCCCATGATTGATGCCACCCCCGCCGTTTTTGCGATATGTCCACTCATCCGCTCCAGAATTTTCCATATACAAACTGATTTTTTTCACTACAGATACGCCCACTCTAAAATCGAATCTAAAAAAAGTGGGGACAGGGTTCAATACAGGTGCTCTCGGACTACTTATGCTATCCCCAGGATCGATGCCCCCCTCCGTTTTTCCGATATGCCCACTCATCCTCTCCAGAATTTTCCATATAAAAACTGATTTTTTTCACTACAGATACGCCCACTCTAAAATCCAATCTAATAAAAGTGGGACAGGGTTGGATACCGGGGCTCCCAGACTACTTATGATATCCCAATGATCGATGCCACCCCTATGGTTTTTCAGATATGTCCACTCATCCTCTCCAGAATTTGACAATGTTAACAATATTTTCCCGTACGGCTACGCCAACTCTGAAATCGAATCTGAAAAAAGTGGGGACAGGGTTGGATACCGGAGCTCCCAGACTACTTATGGTATCCCAATGATCGATTCCACCCCTATGATTTCTCAGATATGTCCACTCATCCTCTCCAGAATTTGACAATGATAACAATATTTTCCCGTACGGCTACGCCAACTCTGAAATCGAATCTGAAAAAAGTGGGGACAGGGTTGGATACCGGAGCTCCCAGACTACTTATAATATCCCCATGATTGATGCCACCCCGCCGTTTTTCCGATATGCCCACTCATCCTATCCAGAATTTTCCATATGAAATCTGAATTTTATCCCTACGGATACCCCCACTCTGAAATCGAATCTGTAAAAAGTGGGGACAGGGTTGGATACCGGGGCTCCCAGACTACTAATGGTATGCCCATGATTGATGACACCCTTGCCGAATTTCCGATATGCCCACTCGTCCTCTCCAGAATTTTCCAAATTAAATCTGAATTTTCTCCCTACGGATACGCCCACTCTGAAGTCGAATCTGAAAAAAGTGGGGACAGGGTTGGATACCGGGGCTCCCAGACTACTTATGGTATCCCCATGATTGATGCCACCCCCGCCGTTTTCCGGATATGCTCAACTCAACCACTCCAATATTCACAGCCTTGTGACAATGTCCTAGAATAACGAATCGTCTGGGTTGCACCATTTCTGGATAGATCAGGGGTTTTTCCCGATTTGTGTATGTCATATTTGTGTATGGGCATGCACAAATTAAATTTTGTATTGGTGCCAAAAAACCGTCTGTACTATCAAATTTGTGGCATGCACAAATCGAATTTTTATACAAATTTCTGTTAATTTTGTGTATGTCATATGGAATTGAAATTTGTGTATATACAGCAGTCAACCTTAGCTTTATTTTGATGGCCCAGCGACTTGTAAATTTGTTGTAACCAGTAGTCAAAAAGAATTTGAACAATAAAGCTCAATAAATAAACACCGTGCCCATACAAACTAAATTATGTTTAAACTAAAAAAAAGAAAGAGGTTCTGTGCAGCAGAAATGTTTTCCATTTTTAGCTATTAATGGAATGCAAGTGTTGTTAAATATTTATTAATATTGAAACAATACGTAATGGTCCCATGTTTTACACAATTTATGCGTTTTATGTATAAAAAAAAGTCAATACGGGTTTCAATTCTATTCCAACCTTTAATACCAGGGTGCGAACACCTTAATTTATGGGGACCGACTCACGCACTCAAATATTTCAAAATAGTATTAATAAATTTGGTTTCACTCTAATTCTAGACATTTTGAATTCATTCCAAAAATACATAGACCAATATGGTTCTTTGGTTTTCTCATGGTTGGGACCATTTCCTTTCTTGGTGCTCTGCAATCCCAACTTCGCACAAGATATATTCACCTCTCCCTACTGTGTCAACAAAAGCCGTCTATATAAGGAACTAAATAACGGTATCGGGAAGGGGCTTATCGGTTTGAAAGGTATACATCAGATTTCGGATGGAACCAAAATTCATAATGTTTGTTTACAGATCCCGATTGGAGCTTTCATAGAAAACACTTGAATCCAGCCTTCAGTCACAAAGTGTTGCTAGGTTTCTACCCAATATTTAACGAAGAAGCCAATAGTCTACTGAAGAAGTTTGAAAATTGCGTGAATAAAAATGAATCCCCTGATCTGATGGGAACCCTGCAGAACTTTACATTGACTGTGGCTACAAGTAAGTACTTCTTGGTTTACATTATGTTACGGAATAAACAGTAAGCGTAATTCCGAATAGGAACCACTATGGGCAAAAGCGCAGCATTAGATGCCCCAGAATCCAAAAGGATATTATTAAAAAACTATCAGTGGTAAGTGATGAGTCGATTGGGTTGGATTGGGTTGCATTAATCTATTTCACCCGATAATAGCATTCTTGACAATATGGCGCAAATGATTTTCTCGCCGTGGCTTAGTAATAATTTACTACGAAAGTTTTTAGGAATTTATGAACGCTATGAGAATGCCAAGAGGAATGTACGAAATTTTATAACAAAAGTAAGACTAATTTAAATATTTTTATTGACTCAAAAAAAAAATTGTTGTAAGCACAGCTTATAGAACAAAAACTGTCTGCCGGTGACCTCGATTCACACTCATCTGGGCATAAGCAAATATTTATTGATTTGGCCATTGATCTTATAAGGCGTGATGTCTTCTCCTGGCAAGAAGTGGAAGAGGAGTCGCATGTCATGGTTATTGGGGTAAGTTATCACATTCTTTCTACTCGCGCTTTATACATTGATGGCCATATTCATAAAACGTTGTGAGATGTTTGAGAAATGTCTCCAATCTCTCACAACTTTTCATGAAAAAGGCACTAATTGCTTAATGTTCTCTGTAGGCATTTGAAACAACTGCTACTACAATCTACCATGCATTAATTTTGCTGGCCATGTTTCCCGTGTACCAACAAAAGGTCTTTGAGGAATTGTTGACAATTTTCCCTGAAGGTGGTGATTTTGAAGTATCTCACAGTAACATCCAGGATATGGTGTACATGGATATGGTTCTCAATGAGTCCATGCGTGTTCTGACGCCTGTACCTATTGTGGGTAGAGAGACTTCACACGATGTAAAACTCTCGAACGGTGTGGTGATACCTGCAGGCGTTCAAGTCGCCATATACGTACATGGTATTCATAGAAGTGTCGATCTATGGGGCCCAAATGCACATCTATTTAATCCAGATAATTTTCTGCCGTCGAACATGGTGGACAAACATCCCTATGCATTTATACCTTTTACGAAGGGTATACGGAATTGTATCGGTAGGCAGCAATTTTGCTTATTTTATCTATATTTTTAATGTTTTATTAATTATTTTAGGCTGGAGATACGGACTAATGTCATCAAAACTAACATTGGCGAAATTGCTGAGAAACTACAAGATTTCAACTGATTTGCAGTACAAGGACTTAGAGTTCGAGAATGATATCGTCTTAAGGTTGAAACAGACGCCTTTGTTGACTATACAAAAACGTGATCTTTAACTAAATTAGGGTTCTACGTGTATAAGGACGGAAAGCGGAATGACAATAACTGGCAAATAACTGAAATGTAATTTTATTTTTGGACTCATTACGGAGGAAAACAAATGAAATTGTTTGTACAATTAAATAATACAAAAGATATATTTAGGGTGTTGTTTCTTTTGTGAGTACACTCTTTTTTGTAAACTTTTTTTATTGAATTGGAAGTCAATGTTAGATGAAATTTGTTTTATATGTTTTCAACCATTATACATTTTTATTTAAAGTTCATGAATAGAAATAAAATGATTGAAAATGTTATTTTATTTGTTTGTATTCGACATAAAGAATAATAATACCATAGAAATACTAAAATATTTTATTTATGAACATAAATTTTTATTTTAGAGGTTTTTAGTTTTCCTCCGATCTATGTAACAGATCAGGTTTTTCTTTAAATAGTGAAAAATTAAACAGTCGGAACTGGGCTGGACTATCGTTTTGAAGATTGTAAGTCTTCCCATCAGCGCCTTAGCGTTCTAGACAAGTGACCGTCTTGTTCAATTGTGTCACTAATTGCAGTTTTCGTTTTGGGGTTTCTCTCCCACGTGGGAAGTTTTGCTTTCCTACTTACAAACACTTGTGCTGAAGTTTTAAAAGTAATGCAACATATATGTATATTAGAGATGCCAAACGAGAAATACCGGGATGTTTCGGGATTGATGAATCTCGGGATTTTAATAAATAAATGTCGGGATTTCTTGCTATTAAACTTAAAATTCACAAAAAGTAATTTAAAACGTGAATTTTTCTTTCAATTGAATTACACCCATACATTTTGTTAAGTGTATGGTTTAATAATTTAGTAAGTAACAAATCAGCAATATTATTACGATCATTTTATTTGTGAAAAGCCGGGTAGTAAACTTGCAAATTCATACATAAGTTTAAAAGGTAGGTATAACAAAACTATAGTAGTCAATGAATTAATATTTTTTATTATACAGTCCTATTTAAAAAAGGGTCCATTTTAATATGAAAGTTATTAACGTTTTCTTCCATTTTAGGTTTAATATATGAATTTTTTTAAATTGATATAAAATTACTTTGTTTATTTACTACAAAAGACATAGATGTACATATTTCGAAAATCCCGTATCTCCTGATTTTTTAAAATCAATCCCGTTTAGCATTCTTAATATTTATAGAACACAACTTGTTATTTGTGTTCATGTCCTTTTCTTTGTCGGACTCTACCATATGATTTAATTTTGTGATTCGATCTGCATTTGTATTTGAATTTTATTCAAGAAAAAACTTAAATTTTAGAAATATTTTATAATATCGACACGTTCCCGGCAGAATGTATTAAGCGACATATTTGGCCACAAGACTTCGATATTTTCAAAATTTATGCCAAGCTCCACATTTCGATATACAGAGAATGTCCCTGGCATAATCACGTCATGAGTTATTAAGCAGATAAAATGGTAATAACCGACAAAATAAACTAATTTTGTCGCTTAATGCTGGAGTTAATGTCGACGTCGTTGACGGCGACTCAACGCCGAAATTGTGATGTTCGGCGTAAAATTTCATTTTGCTGTTAATGTCAACGCCGTCGACGACGTTAACACAGCTGTGTACTACTGCATTCTTACGGCTTTGAGATTAACTGCTCTCATACAATTTCATACGATTCAACCTTTTTTTTGACATTTGACGCCGTCAACGACGTCGACATTAACTCCAGCAGTATGTTTTTGTCTGAGCAACGATGCCGAAAAAGTTGTAACAGATTGAACTTTTTCGGCGTCGAATTTCTTACGGCGTTGAGATTAACTGATCTCATACAATTTCAAGCGATTCAATTTTTTTGACATTTGACGCCGTCGACATTAACTTCAGCATAATACATTCTGCCGGGAACGTGTCGGTATATTTACGGCGTTCACATGGTGTACTATTGTGTTGTATTTATCGTATATGCTAAAATAATACAACAGTTGTTGAGTATCTATTTATCGAGGTAAACAATGAAAGTAGGAAATTGCTTGTAGGGAGTGTTTATAGGCCCAATGGAAATATTTGCACTAGGCGGTTTATTCGAACTTTGGAGACGCAAACGGCCTTGTGCGATGATGTTATCATAGCAGGAGATTTCAATTCAAACCTTCTGTAGATAGTAGTTTTTCTGATGACTGTGCCTCGCTTGGTTTAATATCACCTAACATCTTACTCCCTACACACTTCACTGCAACTAATAGTACGCTTTTGGATTTGTTTCTCGTGAGTAATAAAATTAATATACTACTTTATGATCAATTGTCTGCGTCATGTTTCTCCAAGCATGATCTCATCTTCATGACATACAATTTCCAACTTGTTATACCAGTTGAAAGAATTACTTTTCGCGACTTCAAAAACATTAATTATAGTCTTCTCGAGGACGAATTTTTCAAGATTGATTGGAATGTTTTCTATGGTTTGATCTCTGTAGATGACCAACTCTCTTTTCTGGAGCAAGCCCTAAATTATCTGTTTGATCTAACTGTACCAATAAAGACAAAAATTATTAGTTATAAACAAAAGCCCTGGTTTTCATCGGAAATTAAAGAATATATCAATCAAAGAAATTTTGCGTATGCACATTGGAAAAGATTTAGAACAACAACATTGCATGAGGATTATCTGGCTGCTAAGAGAAGAGTGAATAAGATGATTAAAAAGGCCAAATCCGATTTTTATGCTGAAAAGTTTTCTTCCGCCATTGGCTCCAAAAGAACATGGCAAACGATACGCGAAGTTGGTATCGGTATCGGTAAATCTACGAATCAAGAACCATGTTTAATTGATGCTGATTCAATCAATGAAAAGTTTTTAAATATTCCTATGGTTCAAGCAGATCAAAATTACTATATCAATAATTATTCGAACAACAATTCTGAATCTTTTTTTTCTTTTGCTGCAGTAGACCAATGTGACGTTCTATCTAGTTTATTATCTATAAAATCCAACTCTATAGGATTGGACGGGATTAATCCAAAGTTTCTGAAGATTCTTTTACCTCAGCTACTTCCAATCATAACATTTTTCTTTAACAAAATATTAACTTCAAGTTACTTTCCATTGAACTGGAAAATTGCTAAAATCATTCCAATACCCAAAGTTGGTTCCGATTACAGACCAATAGCTATTCTTCCATTTCTCTCTAAAGTGTTCGAGCGTATTATGCATAACCAAATAACTTCTTTCTTGGATAACAACAATTTGCTAACAGATCGTCAATCAGGGTTCAGAAAGAAACACAGCTGCATAACAGCCTTAGTTGATGTTACAGAGGAGATTAGGGAGAAGCTTGATGATGGCGAGACTACATTTTTAATACTTTTGGATCATTCAAAAGCGTTTGATACCGTGGATCATGATATTCTTTGTTACAAACTTAAAAATTTTTTTAATTTCTCTTCGACTGCTACTCAGTTATTGTCAACATACTTACGTAACAGGTATCAGTTTGTTGAAACTAGTACCCAAAAATCAAAGGCACTGCCTGTAGCAAGGGGTGTACCTCAGGGATCCATTGTTGGGCCACTATTGTTCTCTCTGTATTCAAATGACCTCCCATCCATGTTAACAAATTGCAATGTAAGGATGTACGCGGATGACGTACAACTTTATACCAGTTGTAGTAATGGCTTAATCGACCAATGCATTATCTTTATTAATCGGCAACTCCAATGCATTTATACATGGGCAACGGCAAATGGTTTAGGGATAAATCCAAAAAAATCCAAATGCATTGTAATACAAAAACGACTTTCCAAACTAAATATTATTCCTAATATATTTATAAATAATCAAAAAATTGAAATTGTGAAATCTGCTAAGAATTTAGGTATATTTTTTAATGACACTCTTACGTGGTCGAACCACATTAACTATGCTTGTGGTCGCACTTTCTCTATGACTAGAACACTTTGGCAAACCCAGCATTGCACACCCTTGAGAATAAGAATACTACTTGCCAAAACTTACCTGATGCCAGTTTTACTGTATGGTTGTGAGCTATTTGCTAAATGTGATACGGCTAGTAAAAGGAGCCTGAACGTTGCATTTAACAACGTAATCAGATACGTGTATGGACTTAATAGGCGTTCTAGTGTATCTTTGTTTTCATCTCAGCTATATGGCCTCTCTTTGGATAACCTTTTGAATGTAAGAGTTTTAGTTTTTTTACATAAAATAGTATATACCCACAAACCACATCATCTATACAGCAAACTTTATATCTCAGACATAAGCAGGGGAAAAAGAATTAGAACATTTAGATATAAAAGTTTGATATCGGAGTGGCATTTCTACATATTCGCAGTATCTCTCTGGAATTCTATACCCCATAGTTCTCAACTCTTAAGCAACGCACGAAAATTTAAAGAAAATATTCTTAAACTATTTTCGACATAACAATTTAAAAACATTTGACACTTTTGATTAAATTAAATTATTTCCAATGTTTTATCCTTTGTTATTTTTTATTGTTTATCTTAAGGAGAATTTGTAATTAGTTATTAAGTTTATTGTCAATCTAAATTGTTTTTTGATTAAATTAAATTATCTCCTATTTCTTATTTTGTTAATCTAAATTGTTTTTTGTATCTTTATATATTCTAACCTAAATTGTTTTGTAGCTTATGTGAAAAAGATTTGTAATTAGTTATTAAGTTATTAATGAGTTATATCTTTGCTTATGATCAGTTCCATACTGCAAAATAAGACTTTCAGTCTTGTGTATGGAGCAATACAAACAAATAAATTGAAAAAGTTGGAAATATGTTGTTGGTATTCTTCATGTAAATATATTTTACGACTATACAACCTGAGCAGGTCTGTTTTTCCAGTGTACTATGTTGTATGTTCAGTGTCAGCTGTTTTTTGTTTACTATTTAATTAGATATATTAGTTGTGTTTTGGTTACAAGCAAGCGATTATCGCTTTCTAAGTTGTAAAGAAAACGGCATTTTATCGATAATTCACTTTATTCAAAAATATGAAAAAGGGTTGAAAACGGTAAAAGATTTCAAAAAAATTTTGTTGAAACTTAGCGAAAATGATTTGCGTCGCTAAGTTCTCGCTAAGTGGTCCATAAAAAACAAGCGATTATATAAGCAAGCGGTGTAACCAAAACACGCTTATTGTTGTGTTTTAAAGAAATTTTGCATTTTTCTACAACATTAACTCTAGAATTAATTTTAATTGGTAAAATAATAAAAAAAAAGGAAATTGGACAAATGGAAGGAGAAGAAACTACTTCGGTAAGTTTTTGTGCACAAACTTTTCACATAAAACCGTAAAAATTTTATCTTTTTCGCTTCTTGTTGGCATTTTTTATTTTTTTTAATAATTTTTTTTTGTTGCTTGACGTTTATTTGACGTTTTTATGACTTATGATTTAGCACATACAAGATGCTGCTCACATGCATAAGTCATATGTACTAATTTGTTAAATATGACTTTACGACTTATGACTTTAGGAGACTATTTGAATTCCCTAATTGAAATCAATATTATTTTTAATGATATGTATGTCTATTATAAACGGTGTTCCAATGTGAGTGATATGATTTCCAAGTGACGTTTCGACCAATTGTAATATGTCATGATCTGTCATTTTTATTTTCATTGTATTCAGTAATGTTTACCATTTCATCGTGGAGATATATACGCAAGAACAACGTTTACAAATTATTCTTTTTTTTATCATTCTATGGTCGTAATAATCATCCACCTGTGCTCGCTATTCATCGAATTGTAGCAAATGGCGAGCATCGTACACTTTCTTTACATAATGTTCAAGTGCCAATAAAGCATGCCATCTATTGACGAATCCAACCGGCGAACACATTCGATTCGCCGGAATGTTCGTCGTTAGTGGGGGTGTTCGCGTTGTTCGCCGTTTTGATCGCCAAAAATTGAAATGATTCAATCTTCTCTGTGTTCGTCGAGACGATTCGTCAATGGATGGCAACATTAGCACGAACATCATTTGTGAACAGTTTATGTGGAAGAAATATGTGCACGGCATCTTGTTTTATTCTTCTTCGGCATCTTGTGTTGTGCGGGAAAAGTGTTTGAAGAAAAATAAATTAAAAGAAATCAACATAATTGTTAAGAAGTTTTTGAGAAAAATAAATTGAATATGTCAAAGCAATTTATAATAGAATTTATTAATTGCTCACAAAATGAACCGGCATTAAATACGCGTTAATGGCCATCATGGCAATCACTACTTCGTTTTCGTTGTTATCCGCTGACATGTTTACACATTCACAATCTGCTACAAATGATGTTCGCAGAAATGTTCAACGTCGTTGGTGGGCAAATGTAAATTTGGTTCGCCGAACAATTCGCCGTTTGGATTCGTCAATGGATGGCATGCTTAAGACAAAGAACCACTCGAAGTAATGAAAATATTGCTTCCGTTCATGCAAGTCTTGCTGAAGACTGCAATGTATCGATTCCAAGACGTTGTCAACAATTGGGACTGTCTCAAACCACAACCTGGCGGATTTTGAGAAAGGATTTCGGGTTGCATCCAAGATTTATTCAGGTTATAGCAGCAGCTGTTGATGAAATTAAAGTGCCTAATATGTCAAAACCAGCTGATGTAAATACAATGTGAAAATTGCAATTTAATTGCAAATGTGTTAAATTTAGTGTTTATAATAAAGATTTAAGTCGATTTTTGCAAAGCCCTTTAATATGTAACAAATTATTTTCGGAAACAAATCCATCTACTTTATTGCAAATCTTTAAAACTTTGTGAACAAACTAATAATCTTAACAATAACAGAAATGTAAACAAACTTTGACATATTAGGCACGAACAAAATGAAAACAATGAAATCAGCTGTGCTACTGCTATAACCTGAATTAATAAATCTTTGTTGCATCCGTATAAAATATTTAAACGTCATGAATTTGCTGATTTTGTCTTGGAACAACTTGAAAACAATAACGATTTTTTTAAGAAACTCATCTTCTCCGATGAGGCTCAGTTTCATCTGAGTTGAGTGGTGCGGTAAATAAATAAAACTGTCCAGTCTGTCTGGTGTTTCATGTTTCAGTATTCATGAATAACCATTACAGTCACATAAATTGACAGTTTGGTGTGTTTTTTGGGCTGGTGGAATCATCGGTCCGTACTTCTTTTGCAATGAAGCTGGCAACACCGTTACTGTCTATGGAGAGCGGTATATCGATGATAACACAGTGCAACACGAAAAAATATAACCATATACGGACACCATTACGTGATAAAAGACCAAAAAAAAGACCCCTGTCTTCCAGTTTTGCACAAAGTCCTCCAGGTTTTTTTTCTGGGCCCCCAAAGAAGTGGGGCCTCGGTGTCATTTTTGCAAAAAAGTGATAATTTTCTCAAGCTCATATCTTGCAAACCCTTCGGAATTTTGATTTACTCTCTGAGGCAAAGTTGTAGAACAAAAATTGTAAACATATAAAATCAAAAAAGACTTCATCTTCAAGGTCAAAATCGCGAAGAACTTTAAAAAATGAGCGAAAAATCGCCCAAAAAGCGTTTTTTTTATTTTCCGCTTTTACGAACAAATTTACTTTATGAAAAATGCGCCAATTTTCTTTGACCTGGTAGGGCTTACAGCGCTGATTAAAACCCGAAAGTTTTTTTAAGGAGGCCGGTCCAACTTCTTGAGATATAGGAATTTATAGCTTGAGTATATAATCGCTTATATCTCACCGATTTCTTATCCGATCTGGTTGAGATGGGTATGATTGAGAAGACCTTTGAAACGCTATAAATCTGTATATAAATATGTTCATTTTTATTAACGCATTGGGGCAAATTAAAAAAAAAAAGATTTTTTTAACCTCACTTTTTTAATAAAAATCTGGTTTTCTCAAAAAACAGCCCTAGTAAATTTATTTCTTCCCAGACTCAGTAACATACACCACTTCAAGCTTTTTTTTAATGTATAATACTCCGCATTAACCCTTCTAAGATCGGAGATAGTGAAGTTTTTCTAACAAAAGTACTTTCTGGGAGCCAAAATTTCGCTTAAAAACAAATAATGTGTAAGAAAATAAGCGATTTCTTAAAATAAATGTTGATCCCCAAACCTTTAAACGTAAATAATTGTCAGTGAGGAGGCCGAGTGTGTGAGTGCACTGTACCTTCACTGATAGTAAGTGGATTCTAATAAAAATTCTCAAGCTGGTGGGTGAGTTCCCGTGCCCAAACTATCAAACAACTACCTGTAAGCAAACATCTGCATTGAATTCACATAAAAACCACCCGAAATTTAAAAAAATACCTGGAAACACATTGTAGCTCTTGTGATAAAGATGAAATTGTGAACATATAAAATCAACAAAACTTCTATCAAAAAACTACCTGGAAACAAATATCTGCATTGAATTCACACACAATATAAAAGCGACACGACGCCCACATCGAGGCATTACACAGCGCGACGTCAACGAGAGTTCAGCGGTGAAAGTTATAAAGTGAAAGTCCTACAGCATAATTCGCACACAACATTGGCAACTGACAATTTCAATATGCAGTGTGAAAATATTGATTTATTTTGCTACGTTTGCGGTCATCAATTCAGAAAAAATCAGAGCTCGTAAACGATATCAACCAATTTTTTCTATGCTGTCTTCTCACCGAATAGACAGAGAAAAACGAAACAGACTCGCTCATGCTCTCAACAGAACACGTATTTTTTTTACTTTTGTGTTTTCTGTTTCGTGTTGGTCGGCGACAGAAAACAAGCAAGTGTCTTGCGAAAACAGTTTCAATGAGACATTGTCGTTCGGCGCTCAGTAACTGAGCATCAGCATCTGAGCCAAGTGGAAGCACAAAGTGTCTTTTATGTTGTAGTTGGGTTAGGTTTTTGTTATTACTTTTTTATTTTAGCATGGTCAAGAGGAAGAGAGAAAGAGATAGGGCGCTATCTGGTGCATATGTTATTGCGTAAGCGTTAATACGAGCATATTTAACATTGCTATAACATGTAAAATAAAATTATCCGTCAACAAAATTTGATTACTAAATAATAGACAAATATATTAACTTAACGAATTTCATATTCTTTTATTATTGATAACAAAACAAAAAACTTACACTATTTCATATAATTTTTTTTTTTTAAATTAAGAATTAAGTTTAGCAGTTAATAGAGAGTTAATATTTTGGGAACTTAAAGAGGTGCGCTTCTCATTTAAAATGAAGTTAAGAGCTGAGAACGATCCTTCTACCGACACCTGAGTTGCCGGTGTGGCTAACACCACCTGTGCCAGTTTACTCAGTTGGGGGGACTTGAACTGTACTTCGTGATAAAATTTTTTAATGTCACTATTTAGAGGTAAGCGCTCAAAAACCACATCGAAATTTTCAATTTCCATATAAATTTTAGAAATTTTGTCAGATACTTCTTCTCCTTGGACTTGAGGCGTCGTTTGCATATCATCTAAATATGATGATAAAAGTGACTTCTCCTCTAAAGAAACGATACTTCTCGTTGCGGAAGAAACTTCATTTATAGGTATAGGCTCTGCTCCACAATTTAATGCAACACTTGGCTAAATAAAAATAGAAACACAAACGTTATTATGGCTGATGCACTTAGTGCATTAATTAGTTTTAAACAAGTTAACTAAACACACTAACAAATAACTGCACGTATCTATCTAGAAGACGAAACATAGTACTATATAATATCTTACTTGACTTAAATTAAAAATCCGTAAAGCTATTCTTTTTAAATTTTGTTTAGCCAACATTTTTTGTTGGTCGGTTAAAATCAAATTAATCCGCGGGTCCATGTATATTGCCGACAACAATGCTTCATTTTGAAGCAACTTACATTCGCGAGTTTCGAGTTGAGCTAGTAAATTTTTTGTGATGCAGTTTTGGCTTTTTTCACATTTTAGCTTAAGCTCCATCCACAATATTAAAAAGTCGCTGTAAACAAGTTGATCCTGTTGCAGTGTTAGAGTTGTTTCATAAGTGTTCTTAAATGCGTCAATATACGGCACAACCCAGTCCCAGTCAATATCCACAGTAGTTTGCGTAACAATAAACTCCTTCAGCTCGAATAATTTCACCAACATCGTGTAAGTTGAGTTCCATCTTGTGGCGACATCAAGAGTTGGAATGGGCTTGTTGTTCTCCATTAAGGTACGTCTACATAAAATTAAATTTTTTATCATATGAGTTTTCAAGTAAAACAGAAAAGTCTAGTTACCTATATGTTCCGGTTCGCAAAACTTTGCACATTTGCCGGCAAATATTGATTTTTTGGCTGATTTCGCTTTGTTTATTGACGTCATAGATACACAATTGTAGTGTATGCGCTGCGCATCGCACAAGTTGCACATTTGGAAATGTCATGGCATCCAGCATTTCCATAAAATCTTCCTCCTCGTCATCATCGTCTACAACTTCCTCCGTGGCATGATCATTGAGTAGCTCAATTGCCTTTATCATATTTTTACCGTTGTCGGATGTAATGCTGAGCACAAAATGCGTTTTTAAGCTTATATGCATATTCTACTGAATCAATCCTTACCTAAAAATCTGCTCCAGTTCAATATCATACTCTCGAATAATTTCTACAATTTTATTTTTTATATATAATCCAGTATGTGACTTAAATAGCTGGATCATCCCAAGCGTTTTCACCACGAGCTCAGTTTTAAGATATGTTGAATTAAGCATTTGTAAATTAATTCCCAAAATGGATTTTTCCATTCTGGTTGCCACATCTATTTTTAGGGATATAAGCCGCCGTTTTACAGACGCCTTTATCTCTTTTTTTATGGACAGCTCTTTCATTCGCACATGATCCATAATATTTCGCGATGTTATTGGTGGCATATGCCAATAATATAAATTGGGTTCAAAATTTCACGAAACCCTTCGCTGTCTAAAAGTAAAAATGGCCTACCACCAGTGGTAACGATTTTTACTATAGACGCAATTATTGCATCTTCACTTGCCTCGTACGCAATTTTCCTTTTTTTTACATTTTTTTGCATACAGTTATTTTCTATGACATCATTGAAAGAGTCGAATATTTCTGCATGTTTTTCCGTCAAATGTCGCCTCAAATTTGTAATATGGTGGCCAGATAGTTTTGAACCACACACGTTGCATACAGATTGATTTGCAGTATTATCAAATTTAAAAAAAAATTAACTTTATCATTTACTTGACGACTCATTATTCTTGTAATTTAGGCACACGTTTCATTGAAATAAAAAAACTGAAGCACACACGCGGAATCCACACACAAACTGCCATATGTGAAGAAGCTGACACATACATTTGCAAGAGACACTTTTGGCAAATTTTCTCAAACAAAGTGTCTTCAAGAGAACAAATGCATACAGTGAGCGATCAAAAACTCTCAGTGGTTGAGCACTGAACACGTTGATCACAAACGAAGCTGAAATGTTTTTTCGATTCCCTTTTCAATCGTGTCCGCTCGCAACAGGTTTTTTTATGACTGCCAGCAAATTGGGACCACTTTTTGCGAGCTCTGGAAAAAATAGTTCTACAACATTGCAAAAGGAAAAGAATCTTTTAACTAGTGCATTCAAGAAAGCATATAAGTTGTTTTTCGACGAAGAAGACTTGACCGGTGAAAATTACACACCTAATACAGTGTGTCGCCAATGTTATAACAATCTCATGGCATGGTTGAGTGGAGGCAAACATAGTATGAAGTATTGTAAGCCGGTAAACTGGATTAATCTCCCAGGTGATCATGATGAAACCAGTTGCTATGCATGCGTAAATTACACATGTGGTCTAAATCGATATGCTGAGAAGAACAAAAGTTATAAAGCAACTGTAACAGCCACACTACCAGTGCTTGCACCAGAAAATTTTGTATCACCAAGGCCGCCAACTCCAGATCGTAGTACAGAATATACAGGAATGACTAGATTAAGTGGTATTATTTATGAAGATCCATTTGATACCGATTATGAGCCCCAACAGGGAAGAGATGGACCACAACTAGAAAATGGATTTCATTGTGGCCATATTGGGACTATCGCAGCGAATTGCCATATTTTTGACAGCGTTTTTAAAGCAAAGAAAACTCACACATGGTAATGCGAACTCTACCGCAAACGGCAAGCTGAATTTCAGAGCATCTACACTGTAAATGATGACAATTTGGTGGTAAAAATGGGAATGAACTACATCGCTAGTGAGTGGAGATTATTTATTGATGGTTCCGTTTCAAGCTTGAAAGCAGCGTTGTTGCATGTGTCGAACCGAAAACCTTCCATTCCGATAGGAACGGGTATTAACATGAAAGAAAGCTATGAAACATTGAAAGATATAATGGAAAAAATCAAATATTACGGAAATAAATGGAAGATTTGCTGTGATTTGAAGGTCATCAACATATTGCAAGGGATCATCGATAAGGACGGCTTTCCAAAATTCTTTTGTTTTCTTTGTAATTGGGATTCGCGCTCACCTCTGAATCAATACCAATGTAATTCGTGGAGACCAAGAGGAAGTGTGGAGCAACAAATGAAACAACATAAACTGAGGAATGCAAATTTAATAGACAATACTCAAGACATCTTGCTGTCACCGCTCCACATAAAATTGGGAATTGTTAAAAAATTCATCGAAGTGGCCGTTGAAAATTGCCCAAACGCATTCTAATATTTGAAAAGCGTTTTCCCAAAGCGTAGCGATGATAAAATTAAAAAAGGTATTGTAGTAAATTTAAAACGAATTTTTGTTCACCTCATTGTACTATTTTCACTTTGTTAATGTTTCCTTTTCTGTCTTTATTTTTTGTCTTCATTTAACAGGCGTACTTAATGGCCCTGACATTAGAAAGCTATTCAAGAGCAATTTTGAATTATCGCTTCATGATTATAATCATTCAATGGCATGGATTTACCTTCAGCGTGTATGCACCAGAGTCTTGGGAGGGGATCAAGACGCGGAACCGGAAGCAAGAGAATGGGTGAAAGAAATGCTGTATTATTTTGAGAAAATAGGCACATCGATGACATTAAAGCTGCATTTTCTTCATTTTCATTTTGACGATTTTATCAAACAACTCCCTACCGAATCCGATGAGCGAGGAGAACGGTTTCACCAAACCACAATGCCCATGGAAAAACGGTATAAAGGTAATATCAATTTTATTGATGCATTGTTTTGCATTCCTTTTTTGATTCACAAGATCACCCGTATGATGTTAATGAAGTATCTGAAAAAGAAAAAGCTGATGATGGAGGGCAGTCTGGAAGTAACGTGCCTGTGGACACCATAAGTTCTGAATCAGAGTCAGATTCGGACGACGATTTGGATCCACAACTTAAGAGAGTGCGATTTGCAAGTCCAGGGCCATCATGCTACTACTCTTTGTTACAACCCTAACTCTAAATGTCAACCCATACCATCTAACTACTAAGATTAATAAAATCAGTAATAGTATAACAATGAAACCTGCAACATGTCTTTTCCCTTACGGGAGAAGGCTTTATAGTATCTCAAAGTTGAAGTAAAGAAAAAACAAATGAAATTAAAAAATTGTCGGGAAATTTTTCACTTTGGCGGCTATTTAAGGGCTACCTAAACGGTGTTAAGAATCATTCCTAGGAAGTTCATACATATGTTCTAGAAAGTTGTTTACTGAGGTCTTAGGATCTGAGATCTTGTAGTTGATTGTTTCCTTGAATTTTGAACGGTTTGCTACGTATGGACCTGAATAGAGGAAAAAAGGTAAACAAAAAATTGAATTTTTTAAAGTTTTTTTACGATTTTGACTTTGAAGATGAAGTTTTTTTGACTTTATATGTTTAAAATTTTTGTTCTTTATGACAAGAGCTACAACTTTGCCTCAGAGAGTAAATCAAAATTCCGAACGGTTTGCAAGATATTGGCTTGAGAAAATTATCACTTTTTTGCAAAAATGACACTGAGGTCCCACTTCTTTGGGGGCCAAATATAAAAAACCTGGAGGACTTTGGGCAAAACTGGGAGACAGTGGTCTTTTTTTTGGTCTTTTATCACGTAGTGGTGTCCGTATATGGTTATTTTGTCATGACTTAAGAAATTACACACTGTGTAACCAACTTTCTATGGCCGAAAGTGGAAGAAGTTGATTTTGACAACATCTGGTTCCAACAAAACGGGGCTACGTGCCACGCCGCACGTGCAACAAACGAATTATTGCGATTCGATTATTCCAAGAAATTGTGACATTGAATGGCCTCCAAGAAGTTGTGTTTTAACATCATTAGACCATTGTGACTTAACACCATTGTGGGGCTATTTGAAGCCATTGGTCTTTAGCAATAAACCAGACTCTCTTCTTGAAGATTTACAAGTAAATATTTAACGTGCTATTCATGACATACGCTTCACGTCACAAAGCTTAGTTTGGACGTTATGAGTTGAGGAAGGTAAAAAAGCTAAAAATTTTGGATTTTTTCCATTTTTCTTGAAGTTTTTTCAATTTTTTTTCCAAACGAAACATTGTACTGCGAAACGCCTTGGTAGAATTTAAGATTTTAAGGTTCTAAACGAGAAATAGAAAATTTTGGCCAAAAATCTTTAGCCGTTTTTGTGCCATTTTAAATGGAAAAGTCGTAAATCTACCTTTACCACTTATTATTATAATAATTTTTTTTCTCTCAGTGTACGAATGAAATATTCATCTTAAATGAAAGTCTACTAACCCAGTTTATTGTAAAAAATTAAAAAATTCCAGTTTTTCGGATATTAATAAAATTACAGGAAAAAAATTCGTAATCAGTTAAAAATCAATGACAACAAGAACACCCTATAATTCACATATCATGTAATTGAGGGCCACCCTAATGAGCATTTCAGATAGCCGAATGTATCCCCAAATCAGTACATATAATTTGGTACATATATCTTTAAATTGGAAAAACCACTTTTTTTGACATATTGCTAACTATAATTATAAGATTAAATTCTTGTTGTACAGGATAAAAACAATAAATAAATACAAATAGAAATACAAAATAAATACGTTTAAAATTAATTTGGTATTTTTCGGTGTTTGTTATTATATCTTTTCGTTTAAGTTCAAATTACAATCAAATTCTCTATTCCAGTAAAATCACTTGTGTGGTTTATTGTCCATTCCAGCTCCGGCCAATTTTCACCAATTGAAGTTTTTAAAGTATTTATATTTAGAAGTCCACACAATCACTTAACTCTCTGAAATAGATATTGAGGTATTTTTCCTATTCATTTAACCCTCATCATTATTTTTCGTACACTAATATTATCCCTAGTCATTTTGAGTAGGACGTATTTCACGATGCTGTAAATAATATCGGGAATAAAAATGGGAACCAAAATTACTGATATTTTTTATTTTGTTCATAATTAATATTCAACAAAAAATTAGTTTACAAACGACTAACGTTATACCAAAAATTAGGTAAAAACAAACGAAAAAACATCGAAATTAATATTACGAGAATTTTTTGTCTCCAACTCCGGAAAGACAGACAAAAAACCGTCCCACGGGTGTTTTGGACGTCCACCGACCGCCGGTTTTCTCAAAATTAGCATTTTCGCACAACCAGTGGAACCAGCTGTTTGCTCTCGGTTTCACCGGTTTTTTGTTTCTAATTTTGGTTGTTGCAAAAGTTTAGCTTTCAAGCAATAAATTAATTCTTCGTTACATTTTTAATTGAACATTTTAAAAACTTTTAGTAGAAATTTTTATCACAGTAAAAAAAATAAAATAGAAAAAACAATTTGAATGGTTTGTATTATTTCTATAGACAAATTAAATTTAATTGCCAAAAGAAAATTAAAATAAAACATTAATTGTGTGAGCAATTTTTACATAAAACTTAAAAAGAAGGAATTAAATATTTTGAATGGAAAGAGTTTACAAACATATTGCATTATTGCGAGTTTTCAATATTGTTCTCACATTTGTAATTTTGTTGCTTAATTTGTAAACTTTAATTACCATTTTTGTCCTTAACCGTATTTTATTAATAACAGGAATACTTTTTTGAATGAAAAATCCAATTCCTAAAACCTTGTTTCCATCATTTAGCGTATTTAACATGATTTGAGGCCAAAATCAAATGATTTTTTCATACAAAATTAAGCTGATTTCTATCCCAAAACATGTTAATCACGCGAAGTGGATAATTGAAACGTCGTAGACCCCACTTGATCCGCATATAATATATATATATTCAAAGCCATGGATATTTTAAAAATTCGTCCTAATACAAACCCAAAATCACAATAATAATCCCCAAACATTTGATTTTTTAGAAAATTTTAGGAATCTTCCAAATATGTTTCAGGAAATTCGCCTTTCAACATGCTTTGTTGGAATTTTCGTTTTAAATCGACATAATTTCGCAGGCTCTGGAGAAAGGTACATACAAGATAGGAAACTATGGCATAGATACAGGTAATCAACATTTAGCAATCTACACCCAGAAAAATTTTGTTTCTGAATTTGAGCCAAATACATACTCCAGAACTGGACCACTTTACGAAAACCCCTTAGAAACCCACAAAAATTGGTTATTTTTTCGATTGGACGCTACGTTTCCGAGATATAAACATGAGGGCGTTTTAGCGATTTTTTGTCTTGAAAAATTTTATTTTTAGCGATTTTTAAATTTTATTAAAGTGATGCCATATTGGAGACACCCATTGGTTAAAGCCTCCTTTGGAGGTAAATTTTTTATTATTTTTTCTATTGGACGCACCGTTTTCGAGTTATGGGCATTTTTGGCGATTTTTCGAAAAAAAAAATCTTCCATACGAATTGGACCAGTTTATGAAAACCCCTTATAAACCTACAAAAATTTGATATTTTTTTAATTGGATGCTCCGTTTCCTAGATATACAAAGTTTTTCATATTATCGATCAAAAATGGGGATGAGTTACCCTGTGTAACCCATTGCCCATCGTCGTGGGTAGCTACCCATTATTTTCCCCATTTCCCTGAGGGTAATGGGAAATCGTGATGAGTAATTCCCCATTGTCGTGGGTAGCTACCCATTATTTTCCCCATTGCCCTGAGGGTAATTGGGTAATTCCCCATCGTCGTGGGTAGCTACCCATTATTTTCCCCATTGCCCTGAGGGTAATGGGTAATCATGATGTGTAATTCCCAACGACGATACGAACTCACGACGATACGAACTCTGACATAAAGCGATAGCAAATAGTTCATGAACTTGGAGTTACATAGGTCGTAAATATCCTCAACTTATAATTTCCAAATGAAGAAAGAACTTCCAACAAATGTGTAAATGCGTACTCTGATGAAGTAATTATTTCTTACACTCGAATAAATAATATAATGAAACAAATTTTGTGTGAAAATATATGTATTTAGGAAGTGCTAACTAAAAATTTTTAAATTCTTACATTGAAGTATAACTTAACTTAATTTTAAATTTTAAGTTCAATTATAATTACAAGGCAGGTAATTTTGTCCACCTTTAAAAAGTGAGTAATCATTTGAAAAGTCCGTAAAACTTTGTAAATACTTACTCATTTGACATTTTCAAAGTCAGATCAAAGACTTTTCGAATGGGGGAAAAGTTTACCAAATTCTGTTTTACATTGGACTAGCTTTGAGGAATGCTTTGAACGAAGTGATTTCATTATGGTATAAATTCTTCAACTGGGTATCATCAGCTAATTGCATATGTCGTTGAAATAATTTTGCTCAGAAAAATTTTGTGTATAATTTCAGAAACATCCAGACTGTAGTTAGTTAATTTAGCTTAAATAATATTACTGTTGAAAATAATGCAATTTTGTATGAAAAATATAACTTGGTTCAACGAATTTTCGATTAATAAAAAAAAGACTAATGTTTACTTTACTAACTATGAGAAAAATGTGAACTGTATTTCCATCTAGATATGTAAATTAGTTTTATAAAAATTTAGTTCTATGTTTTAGTGAAATCATTCAAGTACATTTTGAGTTCAATTATAATTAAATTTAATTGAATTTAAAACAAAATTATAATTAATTATAATTATAATTAAATTAAATCAATTATAATTATTATCATTAATAAAATTTCAACTCGCTTCGAGTAAAATTTAATGATCTTTTCTTAAAAATTTAGTTCTATGTTTTAGTAAAATCACTCAAGTACATTTTAAGTTCAAATATAATTCAATTTAATTGAATTTAAAACTAAATTATAATTAATTATAATTATAATTAAATGAAATCAATTATAATTATTATCATTAATAAAATTTCAACTCGCTTCTTAAATTAATCTTCGTTTACGAGAAATGTACTTTAGATATCGGTAAAAGCACTACGACGACAAGGCACCAACCAATGGCAGTTCATTTTTGCATTGTGCGCTTGCTATCAAATTCAACCCAAAGGTGTAAACAAAGATGTAGAAAAAAACGTACATGTGAATTTGACAGTCAAGTAATAGAATAGAATAGTAAACTAATGAAAATTATACTTCAGATTAGCTTCATTCAAAGATTTGTTTCGTATTTTAGTTTTGTGTTTTAACTTGTAACTACTACCGGGAAAGCGCATTAGAATTTCAGTGCTTACTTTGTTGAAATCACCTAATTAACACAAACCATGATGTACACAAAATGAGACAAATTATGGCAGCTCGTCTAGATTGATACAACATTTACGCTTTAAGTTGTTTCTCATTTGCACTTGATTGGAATTTTATCAAGAGGCAAATGCTAATGAAAACAAATGAAAAAAAATACAACGCAGTTAAGCTTATGCGATTACCTCTTCTAATTGTATCATATATTCCCCATTATGATACTTTGTAGAAATACATACATATGTACCAGGTAGAGACATTAGAAGTTCCGTGTTTAACTTGTCAAACATATCTGATTTATTAAAACCACTAGGTACACAAAATTAAAAAAATTTAAGCAGCTTGTGTTATGTACTTGATACAACGTCAACCGTTTAAATATAATCTTATTTGAAATTCATTGATATTCAAAAAGTGGGTTCCCGGGAATATTGGGATGTATCGATGTGACTCACGTTCGCATCATTTCACCAAAAAAAAAAGAGATGCAACATCTTTATCTCAACATAAAGGGCTACTACAGTTTAAACTTTATGATTGTAAGTTAAAAGGGAAAATAAATTATTACTCGTCCCAACTCGTGCGCAGTTCTTGATGGCGGTCCTAAACTTTTTAGTTGTATTGCAAAATCCTTCCACAATTCCTTGCTTTTATTTTTGCTGCATCGGAATTGTGGTTTGCCTCGTCCAGTTTCGGGATGCTTCTCCATAAGTTCAACAAGTTTTTCAAATTGTTCTTTTGTTGTAACTCTATTTTTTCTAAAATTGTACCAAATCGCTGATTAATAAATTATATTAAGAGAAAATTAAAAATTTGTACTTGCCCGCTTTCCATTTTTCGCTAATAATTGATTTACAACTGCTATTGATGAGTTGTAATTTTTTGGTGTTTTTGTTAACCGCACTAGCACAGGGTTGTAATCGGTAGTACCACAAAAAAGTTGTAAGACGATTAACTTCAACTTACAATTTTTTGACAGGTTAAGTTGTTATCGTTAATACCAAATTGTAAAATTTCAACTCAACTGAGTCGAGTTGTAATCCGTAATAGGGCCATTAATTACGATCCTAGTTGATTATGGGGCGTTATCGTGACTACAAGCCAATTGTGCGCCCAATATTTATATGGGAGGTACAAAACTGGGCATCTGTTTTTACACAGTATTGCACTAAATATTGATCAGTACCAAATTTTGTTAAGATCGGTTGTGTGTAATGGAGTTTTGTCTGGTAGAACATTCAGAGAAAGTGTTACTAAAATAACGTTTGTCAAATATGAAACAACCCTTGACAATGTATAGGTAAGAAGCGTACAAGACAATGTATGAGAAGAAAATCGCTAATTTGGAGTTTTTTGTCTGGCAACAATTAGTAATAGCGCTAATCTATTACCTTTGATAACTCATAGCATGAATTGAGTGGAAATTGAGAGGTTTCTTGCCTCGTCAGACTAAATCTAAACTTTCTTTTTCGTATAGAAGCCGGACAATTAACATACCATAATTTTCTGTGGAAATAAGTGGAAGTTTTATTATATTTATTATATACCTAATGCTGGTGAAGATATTAAAATTAATTATACCGCATTCACATCTCTAAAAGGTAATATTTGGTTAATTTAATATATTTTTCAACATAATGCACTATGAATATTTCGTTAGGGTATTAGCCGATTAGAGAACCACGGGCGGTTTGGAAAAGTTCTCGGGAAGCTGAATAGCAAATTGAGAGTGATAAATACCGCTTACGTCAGGATTTTAGTTCACAATTACTGAACCACGTTTCATCCAATTCATGCGGGCAGATTCTCGTGGAATATTTTACACCTTAACCCACCGTGCAATATATCAGCAATTGATTGTCAATTTGATTGATTGAAATGGATTGTCATCAGTGGATAGAGCCTAGTTTGGTATAACTCCCAAAGTTGCTTCGATCATTAATACTTCCGAGAACAAGTGCTGCACTGGAATCAGCCCGAAACTATTAATCGTGTCGATTATAACTACACCTACCAAGTTACCCGTACTTGCGGCGCTGCAAATTCAGGAAAATCCACGAAGTTCACGGATAGAGCTTATGTTCACCGACCTAAATAGAGACGACGGTGGACTACCTTCAGCCACAACATACATATATCTTTTTGAATAGGATTACAACAAAATCGTGGATTCCCTGACGCATCACACTAGATACCAGCTTTCCTACCATTTCCTCTCATCATCAGAGCTTAAATGTTCTACCAATTTTATTTTTATACATCATCTCTTAAGATAAGTACTACTATTGTTTGCTGGGAATTTACAATTGCTTAGTGCAATACGTTTTAATTTCATAAAATGATCAAAAAGTAATTAGTTTTATGAGAACCGCGCGAAACTTTCATCACATAACTCATTCAATAAGAGTGTGATAGAATTCACTCAAATATTACAGTTGCCTTTGTGACTCAAACGACATGCCAAGCATACCAGAATGTAAATTGAACCACATAGAAGATGAAAGCAAAATCTCTGCTTCGTTGTTAAAATACACCGGTATGTGATAAAAGTTTCAAGCTACAAATTTCAGTAGTTTAGATCAATATTCTAAAATTATAGAATAAAAAGACAAACGAAATTTATAGCGAAAAACTAAATTGGTAAAGGTTTAATTTCGGATGCGTATTGAAAAAAAGGAAAAGAAAAAATATATCGCTTATTTGCCGGAATGTTGTATTAACTCAAAAAACATAGTTTCGAGTAAATCGACTTTGAAAGTTTTATTTTGTATATGAAAGTACACAAAATGATAACTTCCAAATGCTCTCCTAACGAATTTAACACAAATTTAGATATAGGAATTAATCCATCTGAAAGAACTCGGTCAGGAGAATATTTTATAGTACTTAGTCCAAAAATGAAGAATTTTGAGTTAATACAACATTCCGGCAAATGAGCGATATGATTATAGTGTAAGTGAGAAATATAGCACTGTGATACCACTTCTTAACATACAACTCAATAAATCAACGTTACAGGTTTACAGATCTTCACCATCATTAAACATGATCAACGTCAACAACAACAACAGCAAAGCGCTTTACAATCGTCGTAATGATGTTGGCAAGTGAGACAAAAAAACAAAATTCGTATTTAATATTTCAATGTTATTTCGTAGTAAGATAATGTGAAAAGAGAAATGAAAGAAAAAGTAACAGTTAAAGAATCAAAATTTAAATCCACCCTAGTTTATTTTCAATATTCTTGTCTTCAATTCTCTTTTCAACACTTCTTACTTTTATTGACGTAATGATCATCTGCATTTCGGAAAAAAGTTCTACTCGCAGCTTGCTAATGAGCAGGCATTAATTGAGAGCGTGTTTTTTTTTTATAAGAGAAAAATAAAAAGCAGTGATATTGGATAAAAAGAAAACAAAATTAAAAACATATTGATACCCCGCATCGTCAAGAGAGATATAACAGTTTCACGTATTTGTAGTCCGCTTCATAACAATTTTTTTTCTGGTTTCTACAAATACAATGTCATCATTGTTTATTTGAGACCGATTTTACATCATTATTAAACCCTTATCCCAGCAAACCTTTTTGAATAACAAAATTTAACAATAAGTCTATTGTTTTGTTTCAATTAAGCATCCAATCAATTCATTAAATTTTTATTTTTATAACTAGTATAAGTTAAACCTTTAATGCACTTATAATAATAACTATAGATTAAATTTTTTTGTTACCGTCGAAAAAATCATAACTTCATTTATTGTAATCAGGCAGAAGATGCGTATGCAAAACTTTTATAAAATATGGAATTAATCAAGAAAAGTGAATTAATAAATCCTCTAGTGATAGTAACTATGAATTGTTAAGCGAATAAGTTAGTGTTTTCCTCTCTAAATGATATCGATGATGATATAAGTAAGTTGTAGATCGTTTGTAGTGGGGTTCTAGAATTTATATTAATTTCGCCACTAGAACAATTGGTTAGGGAGGGTACTGAGGCGTCGATCTCCAATAACACTTTGGAGACAGTTAAGTATGTATATACAATCTTCCTCACACCGTCAATATCAGTTTGTATGTAATTTCATGGCAGTAAACGAGTAGTTACTTTTTGCTAGACTTTTGTACGTGTTTGGGGCATTATTTTGTTTTAGTTGTCTAGTAAACCTGATCTATATGGTATTATTTTATTCAAATAAATAGGGAGTCCATATATTATTATTGTAATGTTAAGACAAACAACCCAGAGGAAAGGACACGAACCCCCCAGCCGACTGTTTTGCTAGTTTTTTTAAAGGCTCCAGCCGTCCTCTTTCAACGGGTTGTTTTATAAGGCATTGCTTGGTTTATAAATTCATCCAATGCCTACGAAATCGATACTTCCGGTGGAAGTATTTGAACACACAATTCGGTGTACATAACATGTGGTATACGGGAGATATCGAGTCGGCCAGCCGGAAGGCCGCCCCACTTTTATATGGAAGGTACGAAAATGGGCGTGGACAGTAGTCAGTCTTTAATTTGTAGGAAAACATTTCCGAGTATCGAATATGATTAAGATCGCTTGTGGTCTACGGGAGTTATCGTGTCGATCAATCGGTCATCTGCCCACCTTTTGTGCGCATTTGAGAAAATTTTGTCTATTACCAAAATTCGTAAAGATTGGTACGGTTTTGCGGGAGTTATCTCGCCAAACAACCACCTGCCACACAACTTATCTTGAGAGGGTGTGGCAAAATCACCCTTGTCTTAATCGGTGACTGGCGTTTGATGGCACGAAGCCTATAACCTAATTTCATTAAGATCGGAATTGTTTCACGCGACTTATCTCATTGACAACCCGGACGACCACCAAGCTTCTGTAGGGGGTATCAGGCACCAGAATGGGCGTAGCAAAACGACTCATTTTCCATAGAAGAGTAGCATTTGACTAAATTTTGTCTAGTATTAAACTTCATAAAGATTGGTTCGGTTTTGTGGGAGTTATCTTGCCGAACAACCAGCCGGCCGAACAGCTTATGTATGGGAGGCATCAACATGGGCGTGGCAAAATCACCCTTGTCTTACTTGGTGACACGCGTTTGATGACATGAAGCCTATAACCTAATTTCATTAAGAGCGGAAGTGTTTCACGCGACTTATCGCATTGACAACCCGGAGGACCACCAAGCTTTTCTATAGCAGGTACCAGAATGGGCGTGACAACCTCGCCAATTTCCTCCAATTAAGTAGACATTTACAGTTTTTGAACCAATGTTTGAGTTGAAGATATTCATATCTACCACAAAAGTTTTAGGAGAAATATGACTGTACTAAATGTGTCGATTTGTATGGGAGGTTCCAGAAGGGGCGGGGTCAAAAAGCCCATTTTCAACCCCAACCTTAGTTTGAACAAAAAATGGTCACTAACAAAATATTTTGAACGGCCAGATAACGGCCGCACAGCCAGCCGCCCGAACAACTTTTGTATGGGAAGTACCAAAATGGGCGTGGCAAAACCACCTTTGTCTTAATCGGTGACTGGCGTTTATTGACGTGAATACTATTACCCAATTTCATTAAGATCGGAAGTGGTTCACGCAACTTATCGCATTGACACACGGACGACCACCATGGGAAGTACCAGAATGGGCGTGGCGACTTTGCCCATTTTCTCCAATTAGGTAGATATTTACAGATTATTAACCAATGTTTCAGTTGAAGCTAATCACATCTACCAGAAAAAGGGTTTTGAAGAAACATGATTTCGTACTAAATATGTCGATTTGTATGAGAGGTACCAGAAGGGGCGTGGCCAAATCGCTCATTTTCAATCCCAAACTAACCATGGACAAATAATAGTCACTGACAAAATTTCGCTGTAGTTGATTAATATTTACGGCAGTTATCGTGTTGACCAGCCAGACAGATGGACTTGGCTCAATCGTCTTAAAAAGTCCCAAAACGAATTTCGTCCAAAGATAAATAAATAAATAAATGGTTTCCCGTTACATCCCATGAAGGGATTAGGGAGAGCTTCTCACGATCTGTGAGCTGTGCGCGTTCTAGTTTTACACTCACTGATTGGGACCTACAGTTTTACACCGATTCCGAACGGTAGTTTGAGAAACTTTTTTATAGCTAAATACTCGATAGTGTCGCCATCACTAAGCGAGGTGACCGTCGTCGAAAGAATTTAAGGTGCACAAGAGCCGCGCACACTACCATTGCACCACCGACGGCCACGTCCAAAGATACTGAGGGTCTAATATGGCTCCTTCTATGCGTTACATTTCTTCCCATATTAAATGATATATACCCCCATCCTATGGGTGAGGGTATAATAAAAACCAGATTGTATTCTATATATTATGATCAATAGCATACTTGATGTGCAGGAAGAAATTAAAACCTTATTTAGTTGTATAGACAAGTTTAGAACAAAATTTGAATAATTTAATGAAGATTAAAGTGGAAATTCTCGAAATTGTTCTGTGTTTTTGCCCTTCAAATATCTAAAAAAGGAGCAAATTTCTTTTAGCAGCAAAATTGGATTTTTTGTTTTCATGCGGATTTAAGAAAAAGAAAAAAGTTTGCGGAAGTCCATATTTTCCGATATATAGGTCTACAAAGCTTGAATGTATAATCGCGCATAACTCTGCCATTTATTATCCTATCCTGGTGAAATAAATTTCATAAATCGTTAAATTTATATTCCAACTAGACGATAGGCCCTCCGGCCGGGCTCAGGCAGGGGGATCAAATTCCCGCTGTAGCTTAAGTCAATGTGTGACAAAATCAGAAAAATCGCGTGAGTTTTTAGAAATATTTTTTTTTATTTTGGTGTGTAAAAACTACAACAAAGGACAACAGAAATAAAATACAACAACAACAATGACAAAAGACAACACCAAAAGACAAGAACAAGTTGATTAAACCAATATAGTGAGGTTAAAAACATTTTTGAAATCAGCCTTCAATGGGTTAATAAAAGAAAATATATTTATATACAGAGTTATAGAGTTTCACAAGGGCTTTGTAGTGATATATATTTCAAGCAGATCCGATGATAAATACCTGAGATATGACCGATTATATACTCAAGCTTTAAAGGCCTATATCTCAAGTTGGACCTAGCGCAAAAAACAAAACTTATTTTACAACTCAGCGCAAAAGCCTTTACCGTTGGCGAAATTTTGGTGCCGAACTGATTTTGCTGCTAAAATAGGTTTATGCCTTTTTCTTCTCTACCTGTACATCCTCTTTGTAACACATTAGTAACGCAGTGCTGCCATCTCCCAAAAATAACATGTATAGATATATTTTAAAATTATATAAAAGAAATTGAGATTTTGTAACTGTGGAACATTAGAAATACACTACAATTAATAATTTTATTTCTTGGGGAAGTTCTATCAAAACGTAAGTATCAAGACGGCACAAATTATACGAACATGGTAACACTGATACTTTGCTCTCCTTCTATCTCGTTGTTGTATTGTGAGACGAATAGTGACGGACAGTTATCCACGGTGAGGCTTGGTAAATTTTACCATAGTTTTAGCGAAACGAACATCAAAGAACGGATTCAGTTTATGGATGAGAAAGAAACATAATATATCTAAAAAGGAACCCAAAACGGTAGAATTCGTTACAGGCAAATATTTGGTTGATGATATAAAAACGATTAATAGTTTCAAAGCTTTCTGATTTTCGAACTAAATTATACCTTTTAATATTTACGAGTTAGGGTTCTGAGTAAACAAGGACGGACAAGGACAATAAGCGACACGCTAATTTGAGTTTGCACTCGCTGTACTGAAATACGCTCAAAAATAAAATATTCTGTTTATATAACAAGATGTTTATATAACAAGATACAAAATGTACATATATATTAAAAGTATTGTTATCGGTGACTACACTTTTTGTAATATATTTTTACTTTAGATTTGTTCCCGAACATTTTTATTACTAAAACTAGTAAATGCCAATCGCTTGATTGTAATCAAAATACGACTAAGATACTTATAAGTAAATAGACATCCGCACCGTGAATTATTTAAATGTGTAAGTGTATTGGACGGTCCATACTGCTATATTTTGTACCCGTTACATTTTTTACTTTATGCTCATTACGTATGAGTACAATTGAACTAAATTATAGTTCATTTTGACACACATTTATGTACTGAAAATAGGTATGTATGTATATTCGAACTTAAGTTTAGTTCATTCACTCAGTACAATAACATAAGTGGTCTTCATGAAAGCTCGAAAAACCTCGTAAACTCGAAAACATCGTAAACTTGCACAGCAAACGTCAAAACAAACAAATTACCCATAAAAGCGACTTGCACAAAAGTGGAAAGTTTTCGAAGCAAATTTGCTGAGCCAACCTGGAAAAAGAAACTTGAAAGCATTTGACATTTCAATGTCAATATTTTTGTATTGAAAAAAAGAGAGGGTTTTTGATTTAATTTGACTCTGTTTATTTACTTAATCAGCCGTTTTTGACAATTGCTGCATAGATACACTCAGCAACTCTATTTGGTGCCTCATGAAACGCTTCGGGGCAAACTTACGCTGAGCAAAAGTTCTAGGTTTTCTTGTTTGAATGAATACCAATTTAATATTTCAAAGACATTGTAATTTAGTAAATTTTACTAAATGTAGGCATATTAAAACTAAACTTTAGTTTATATTCTGAAACAGTTGAGTATACTAATTGCAAGTAAACGTCGATTTTATATTACTTCATTCGTTAACTTACAATAGTGTACTGTTTTAAAGATAATTTGAACTTAATTTTAGTTCATTTAGGAGCACATAACTTTAGAATGCTATATGTAGGTATATTTGAACTAAATTTTAGTTCACTTTGTAATATTGATACGTCTACTAATTAAATGTAAGTATATTTTAACTTAATTTTACTTAAATTCAGAGGTGTATACACCTACTTTTAGGTATATTCGAACTTAATTGTAGTTAATTTTTATTTTAATATATTAAAATTAGGTACATTTGAACTTACTTTTAGTTCATACAGTAACAAATTAGAATACTACTTTGAAGTCAATATGACGTTAGTTTAAGTTCAGTCAGTATACATTTGCAGATACATTTAAACTAAAGTTTAGAATTTGGTAGACTAAAATCTAAGAAAAGTGTACTTATATTAAGTATATTTCTTCTAAATTTCAGAAAAATATTACGAATTTTTACGTCATTATTTTAAGGAAAATTGCTAACTTATTTGAAGTTCACACAATTTTCAAGCGTACTCTAACCAAGTAAAATTTACTAAATTTGAGTTCAATTTCTCAAATTTTAGTAAAAATTTACTAGCATTGCGTACACTTTGTGAAGTAAATTTAAGTTAATTTTTCAACTAAAATTTAGGAAATGCTTTTTCTGGGTGTACTTGGTAGAGGCATATTTGAACTAAATTTGAGTTAGTTTTAAAATAAACATCAGTACACATTTGAACTAAAGTTAAGTTAATTTTGTACTATGCTGAAAAACATGTTCCTGCATGTGAGTTTGAAATTAATTTTTTTCAGGTTCAAAAATTTAAGATGGAGGAGAATGATTTTAGTATATTTGATCTCGAACGTAGTTCAACTTTATCAATATTTTATTACTCTTTGTCTAAACGCCAAGCGTTTACCCTTATATATATATAATGAATTAAAATGAATTGTAATCTAGTGTAAGTGTAGATTTAAGTACTGTACTCGTACGTCATTGTGATTGAGAACAGTTTAGCTTTGAATTGTTAATTATCAACCGATTTAGGATCGCGCAGCCTTTCTTCTCTGTAAAGTGCACGAAGCACGAATCAGTTGTTCTACTGCACTCAGCCGCTACGGTTTATATCTCCTTTTTTTCTCCCCCGTTTTCAAGCTGCGTTTTGTACATCTACACTTACATCATCTCACAATTTAAAATCTAATTGGGTTTTGAATGTATATAGAAAATAAACCCCAACAAAATTTATAACGTTAAAAGCTCTAACCCTTTTCAATTTAAAGGCATCCAGGCGTTAAAGGTAAGAACCGTCATCCGTTGTCCTAACTCTGGGCCACTACTAATTCTTATCTTTTTCGTTCATCTCACATCGTTTATACAATTTCTCTCTTTATCATATTATGAGAAATTGTATAAACAAACACTAGCTCAACCATATCTTCTACATCTCCAGCGATTGATACGGAGTTGGAACTCCATCATCAATCCCAAGAATAATAAGCCGTGACGCGCTTATTCATGGTCCTTCGAACCGGATCTGAACCAATGACCTATGGACCTATGAACCATTCTCGCACGATCAAATACAACGAAGTGAACAGCGCTGCGCAGCGTATGCATTGGCGTTGGCACAGCAGTAGATAACGCGTCATAGTTGTTTCGGTCTTGCATACGATATCATTAGAAATAATAAGCTTGGGATTTCTACTTGTTGTTGTGTTTAGTTTTCTTTGCTGTATTTGGATGGCAGTGCGGTACAGTGACATAAAGTTTTGTTAAGAGAAAAAATTTTACGAAAATCTAATTTTTAACTTACACTGTGTGTAATTTTTTAAGTCATGGCAAAATAACCATATACGGACACCACTACGTGATAAAAGACAAAAAAAAAAGACCCGTGTTTCCCAATTTTTCAAAAAGTCATGCACTTTTTTTTTATGGGCCGCCAAAGATTTGGGGCCTCGGTATCATTTTCGTAAAAATGTGATCATTTTCTCAGGCTCATATCTTGCAAACCCTTCAGAATTTCGATTTACTCTCTGAGGCAAAGTTGTAGCTCTTGTCATAGAGAACAAAACATATAAACATATAAAATCAAAAAACTTCACCTTCCAGATCAAAATCGCAAAAAACTTAAAAAAATTCGATTTTTTTTTACCTTTTTTCCCGTGTTCAGGTCCATAGGTAGCAAACCGTTCAAAATTCAAGGAAACAATCAACTACAAAAATTTACCTAAGATCTCAGTAAACAAATTTCTAGAACATATAAACTTCCTAGAGATGATTCTTAACACTGTTTAGGTAGCACGCAAAAGTGAAAAATTTGCCGAAAATTTTTTAATTTCATTTTTTTTTACCTTTTTCTCCTGTTCAGGTCCATAGGTAGCAAAAAATGAAATATGCCTGGCCAGAACCATGTGCATTCTTCAGTCTATGTTGTTGTATTTGTTCATCCACACTTCCTCTTGGCCTCCACATTGGAATTGATTCAGAGGTGAGCGTGAATCCCAATTACAAAGAAAACAAAAGAATTTTGGGAAGCCGCCCTTATCGATGATCCCTTGCAAAATGTTGATGACCTTCAAATCACAGAAAATCTTCCATTTATTTTCGTAATATTTGATTTTTTCCATTATATCTTTCAATGTTTCATAGCTTTCTTTCATGTTGATACCCATTGCTAGCGGCATGGTAGGTTTTCGGTTCGACACATGCAACAACACTGCTTTCAAGCTTGAAACAGAACCATCAATAAATAATCTCCACTCACAAGCGATGTAGTTCATTCCCATTTTTACCACCAAAGCTTTTATATCGTTGCAGTAAGCGAACGAATTGTCATCATTTAGAGTGTAGAGCATCTGAAATTCAGCTTGTCGTTTGCGGTACGCCGTAGAGTTAACATTAGCATGTGTGAGTTTTCTTTGCTTTAAAAAAGCTGTCAAAAATATTGCAAGTCGCAATGAAATCCATTTCCATTTGTGTTATTAGTTGTGGTCCATCTCTTCCCTGTTGGGGCTCATAATCGGTATCAAATGGATCTTCATAAGTAACACCACTTGCTGTACTCATTGCTGTAAATTCTGTAGTACGATCTGGAGTTGGCGGCCTTGGTGATACAAAATTTTCAGGTGCAAGCACTGGTAGTGTGGCTGTTGCAGTTGCTTTATAAATTTTATTCTTCTCAGAATGTCGTTTTAGACGACATGTGTAATTTACGCATGCATAGCAACTGGTTGCATCATGATCACCTGGGCGATTAATCCAGTTTACCGGATTACAATACTTCATAGTACCTCTGCCTCCACTCAACCATGCCATGAGATTGTTATAACATTGGCGACACACTGTATTAGGTGTGTAATTTTCACCGGTCAAGTCCACTTCGTCGAAAAACAATGTATATGCTCTTTTGAATTCACTAGTTAAAAGATTCTTTTCCTTCTGAAATCTTGTAGATGTTTTTTTTCTGGTTTGATGACCGCAAACGTAGCAAAATAAATCAATATTTTCACACTGCATATTGAAATTGTCAGTTGCCAATGTTGTGTGCGAATTATACTGTAGCACTTTCACTTTTTTTACTTTCACTTTCACTTTATAACTTTCACCGCTGAGCTCTCGTTGACGTCGCGCTGTGTAATGCCTCGATGTGAGCGTCGTGTCGCTTTTATATTGTGTGCTGCGTCCCTTGTTGCGTGTGCTGAGCTTACTGCATTGCCTGTGCTGCTGCTGTCGGGGCATGATCGCGTGATACCTAAGCGCTACCTAAACGGTGTTAACCCTTGGACAAACACATGGTTCTGGCCATGCATATTTCATTTTTTGCTACCTATGGACCTGAACAGGAGAAAAAAAGGTAAAAAAAAATCGAATTTTTTTAAGTTTTTTGCGATTTTGATCTGGAAGGTGAAGTTTTTTTTATATGTTCGCAATTTATATGTTCGAAATTCTGAACGGTTTGCAAGATATGAGCCTGAGAATATGATCACATTTTACGAAAATGATACCGAGGCCCCAAATCTTTGGCGGCCCATAAAAAAAAAAGTGCATGACTTTGGGAAAAATTGGGAGACACGGGTCTTTTTTTTTTAGTCTTTTATCACGTAGTGGTGTCCGTATATGGTTATTTTTTTTCGTGTTGCACTGTGTTATGTACGTCTAAAATAACTTACATATTTATGATTTAGACCCAAATTTGAAAAGCGAACACCGAAAAAAAAAAAAATAAAATAACATATTGAATTGCAGTATTTTTGATTTGGTTTTGGCAAAGTGCAAAGCGAAGCATATCACAATCATGTAAAAAAGGGAAAGAAATATAAGAAAAAAGAAAGCGAAAAGGAAAGCAAACCGAAAGTTGTGTAATGAAAATGCGAAAGTGTACATTTCTTTTGCAAAAGACGATGAAATTCAATTAAAAATAGAGGAAGTAAAATTTTAAAGTGTAAAGGAAAAGTGATTAGCGAAGTTGGGTTTGGACAATTGTGTTTTGGAAAGAATTAAAAGTATTCCCTATTAAATCGACGCAATTTGTCTCGTGTATATGCGTGTCGTGAGGGATTCCAAAACAAGCAATTTTTTGTACATTATTTGTTCCAGTCACAATTTGCATATCACATACGGGAAAAGGTGATTCGAGCTAAAATTGAAGAAATAGCATATTGATAAAGTGTTCGTTTTTCAACACCGCCCGACATAATTTCGATAGCCGCCGCTGGTTTTTTCATATACGAACGAGTGAGCAAAAGGGAAATAAGGTAAACATCAACAGCACTGACCGAAATAATACTCTACACGGTTGTTGTCTTGAATTTATGATTTTTATTTTTTTTCGTGGTTTCATCACATAACATACCCACAAAACTCTGGAATACTACCGAGAAAATTAAATTAAAGTTAAATTAACACAAATGTATGGTACAATTTTGGCAATTATAATCTACAAGGGGAATGGCTTCACGGATCAAAATTTTTTATTAACGAATTGTAGGTGACATTTGTAAAAATCTATGGAACAAATTGGTCTGCGAATTGTAGACAATTTGTATAAACACTAGACGGCCATAAGTCAGCCACAAACGGTAGCCGATTTTGGTATACGCGTTAATTGAAATTTGAAGATTGATTATACTCACTCACTCCAGCTACATGAAAAAATAAGTAAAAAAAAAAGGGAAAAAAGGAAAAAATTATTTGTTTTTAATAAATAAAATTTTGTATTCGGCAAATGTTTCCCAGATACAAATTCAACATTTTTTCAACATTCCACAGAAACAAAAAAAAGATTCGACCAAATTTGTCATTCGCTTGATATTTCACAAGTTTGCGTGTATCTCGACACAAGAGCTTGCCGGAATATAATTGCTGTATTGTTAAACAACGAACGGGAAGTAGGGAAACATTTTAATTTGCTCAACACACATTCAACCTGAAAAAGGGGATTCTTTTTCTCAAGGGTTAAAGTAGACTACAAGAATTTTACTGAATTCAGTTAATTGTATGAAACCTCGATGATCATATCATACTTATAAATTAATTTGTTGAAGTTGAAAAAGAAAAGTAGAGAAGTAATTCTGTGTAAGCTGAATTTATTCTAATTTTCCATACATCCGGTTTAAATTGTAATCCATCTGCTTGTTATCCATAACCCCCTTTGCGAATCTCATATCGTACATATTCTAAGGTAAAGTGTTAACTATATACAACCCCTATTCTCGAACGAAATATACGTAATATTTTCCTGTACCAGTCAACTTTGTTAAAATGTCTGAGCCAAAGCCGACTAACCAACCGCGTTCCGATGAGTCTCACGGCAATGAGTGTGACCAAAACGAAGTTCCATCCGGGAATTCGGAAATGGCAAGAGAACATCAACAATTTCTCTTTAATTGCGATCAGCTCATTGACCTCTGTTCGAGCATTCAACAAATCGAATTAATAGACCAGTCAGACACAATACTGGAGGTTAGACTGCAGGATCTTGACAAATATTACCGTAAAATCCAGGAAAGTTATGAAACTATGTTTTTCTCCGTCTCATCGGCTAACTCACGAGACTATAGAGCGCAAGGCAAGGACAATCTTAACGTATGTTCAGAAGCATACTACGTGGCAAGGTCGCGTATGCTCGACATGCTTAAATGCTCGCAGGGGTACAATGGTCCTCCACCGATGGTCAGACAAACCCCACCGTTGCAACTCATTACACTACAACCCCCAAACGACTCGTAAGGTTCCCGCTTGCGATACATACGTTTTTTCTGGAGGTTATGAAGACTGGCCAGGCTTCCGTGATATGTTCACGGGAGTTTACATAGACCATCCGAAACTAACTCGTGCTCAGAAGCTGTTCCACTTGAGACACAAAACAGCAGGTGAAGCTGGTGTAATCGTTAGAAGATATGTGACGATAATTTTGAACTGGTCTGGAACGCACTGAAAAACCGGTTTGACAACAAGCGAGCATTAGTTGAAAAACTATTGGACACGCTATTGGATCTCCCAACGATAAGCATAGAAGATAGTGGAGCAATCCTAGAAATGCATTCCACTGTCACTGACTGCATCGCAAAACTCAAGCTTCTTGGAGTTCCCGTCGATTCATGGGATGCAATAATTACCCGAAGAAACTTTCTCCCTTTGGGAACTGTCTTTAGAGAGTCGCCGCGAGCTGCCAAAAGGGTGTCAGCTGGATGAGTTTCTCATGAAAAGGAGCGAAGTGGTTGAGCGCATAATAAACAATCGGGCATCGAGGAATAAAATTATGCCTCAACAATCCCATAAATCGAGTGGTTTTCAACACACCTTGTTTATTATGTGAATCAGAACATAATATCAGAGTGTGCCCAAAATTTAAGGAATTTACTCCACAGCAACGAGTAGATTTCGTGTACAAAAATAAATTCTGCAACAACTGTCTCTCACAATTCCACGCAAAAAATAATTGTAAAAGCAAGAATACTTGTCTAGTTTGTAGAAAAAGGCATCACACATTACTTCACATTCAGTCGACAGATTCTCAGAATTCATCAATTCAGAACTCTAGAAACCCTAATTCTCAGAATCCATCTACCTCGTCCGGAAACCAACCCTTTGAAACACAATCCCATTTCTGCTCAAATAATGATCCCATTCTGCTTCGAACAGCTCTAGTTCCGATTGAGATAAGGGGAGAATTATTTACCGTAAGAGCATTAATAGACCCTGGATCTCAGAGAACATTTTTAACTGAAAAAATACGAAGCAGACTGCAAATTCCATCCGAAAATGTAAACTTAGATATTATTGGCATTGGAGGACAAAACCAAAAGGCTAACAAAGAATGCGAGTTAGTTGTAGTGTCTAATAAGCACAAACTCAAATTTACTATCAGTGCAATAGTTCTACCAAAATTGACGAAATGTTTACCTTCAACGTCTTTCCAATACCCCAGCTGCCCAGAGCTTTCCAAGCTTGATCTCGCAGATCCTAATTTCAATAGAGCAGCCCAAATAGACGTTATTCTGGGAAATGACTCTGAGAGGTACATCAATTTAGACGGTATAAAAAAGAATATTTGTGGTACAACCTCCGCCTATAATACTATATTCTGATGGGTACTCAGTGGACCCATGAGGGCGGAAGTCATTCAATCCTTTACCACGAATATCGAACCCGCTAAAGATATAGCGTTGAATATCCTACTTCAAAAATTTTGGGAACAAGAAGACATACCGTATGATAAACCAATTCCTGAAGAACATCAGTTTTGTGAAGATTTCTATAAGAATACCACTACCAGAGATCACGAAGGCCGGTAAGTTGTACGCCTACCCTTTAAATCTGAGCAATATGCCCGAATGGAGCAAACATTGTCCAAAAATCCCGAACTCCAGGAAACTTATCACACGGTTCTGAAGGAGTATTTAGATCTTGGTCACATGGAAGAATCTTCATCTCAGGAAATCGCTCGCAATGTTATGTTCTTTTCATACTACCTCCCACATCATGCCGTTGTGCGCCCTGAACACAAAACTACCAAGGTTCGAGTGGTTTTCAACGCATCTCGAAAAACAAAATCCAGTTTGTCTCTAAACGATGTTCTGTTCACTGGACCCACTTTGCAAACGGAGCTCATATCAACACTACTTAATTGGAGACAATACGAATATGTATTTAGTGGAGATATTCAGAAGATGTACAGACAAATCGTCGTTCGTCCCGAAGATAGAGCATTTCAAAGGATATTATTTCACAATAACGCCCATGGTCCCGTAAGAGACAACGAATTGAAAACTGTCACGTTTGGTGTTAATTGTGCTCCATTTCTCGCGATTCGAACTCTTTTGCAACTCGCCGAAGATATTGAGAAAAAACATCCCATGGTTTCAGAGATATTGCGAAATGAAACATGCGTAGATGATATTCTCTCCGGTGGGTTTACCATTGAGGAAGCCAAGGTCAAACAATCTCAATTAATAACATCTCTTAGCTCTGCAGGGTTTCCACTAAAGAAAATTACTGCTAACAATTCCCAACTCCTGACAAATTTCCCAACCGAGGACATTTATGATTCAGAATTTCTGCGATTTCACGAGACTAGCACCACCAAGACATTAGGCATAAAATGGAACGCGTTCCACTCCATTCAAAATTGCGATATGTTGACAAAAAGAGCTGTTCTCTCAACTGTAGCTCCATTGTTCGATCCAGCGGGATGGATAGCCCCAAACATTGTAAGGGCAAAAATTTTTATGCAGCGTCTCTGGTTAGAGGGTCTTAATTGGGATACCAATCTATCCCAGGAGTTACACTCAGAATGGACTCAATTTGTACACGATATAACCCATATCGAAAGCATCGAAATTCCGCGATGGATTCAGTACAATCCTTCTGATATAGTGCAACTCCATGGATTTGCTGATGCGTCCAAGTCAGCATATTGTGCTTGCGTATACATTCGCACCCAAACTAAATCAAATGTAGTCTTCTCGAATTTGTTTGTAGCCAAGACAAAAGTGGCTTCGATTCAGACAATCTGCCTCCCTCGTTTGGAATTATGTGGGACTGTGCTGCTAGCCAATCTAGTTGAGTATGTAAAAACAATATTCAAACTTCTCATTGCGGAAACAATATTGTGGACAGACTCATCTATCGTTCTAGGATGGTTGGCAAAACCACCGTCGTCTTGGGAAACATACGTAGCAAACCGGACTTCTAAAATTCATACTCTTGTCCCAACTGCAAAATGGCGTCATGTTCCCACTCACGACAACCCGGCCGATATCGGGACCCGAGGCTGTAAGCCGCAAGATCTCAACGATAGTTTACTATGGTGGAATGGACCGCGATGTTTAACTAATCCTCCCTCTACCTGGCCTGAATTTAAACCTGTTTGTCACACTGAAGTTGCTTCCAGAATTCAAACATTCCACGTTGTCTGCGAAGAACCCGAGGTTTTGCAACGGGTCTCTTCATATCCCAAGGCCCTAAGAGTAGTTGCTGTTATCTTCAGGTTTCTCAATAATAGTTTGCGCGAGAAAACCAACAGGGAGAATTTTAGCACCAGAACTCTTTCAAAAGATGAGCTAGTATGGGCAAAAACTCACCTAATCACGCTGACCCAAATGCAATACTTTCCCGAAGAATACAAAGCTCTTTCTCAAAACCAACCCATTGGCGCGAAAAGCATTTTAAGGCCATTAAACCCTGGTCTAGATGAAAACAAGGTGTTGCGAGTTAAAGGCCGCCTTTCAAATTCAGCACTTCCTTACGATGAAAGGAACCCAATAATTTTACCCACGAACTCTCGGTTTTGCAGTCTCTATATAGAGCACATTCATCTATTTCTTGACCATGCCGACTGTACACTTATGTGCAGATTTACACAAACCCAATTTCATATAACTCGTATGAAAACCAGTGTCAAGAGCATTATTCATAAATGCAAAACCTGTGTTATATACAAACACAAGCCGTGTGATCAAATCATGGCACCCTTACCTCAAGAGAGATGTATTTTAACACCCCCCTTCCCCACAACCGGCATAGATTTTGCCGGACCCTTTGAAGTAAAAACTTCACACCTACGCAACGCACCTTACGAAAAAGGCTACGTTTGCGTATTTGTGTGTTTCTCAACAAAGGCAGTGCACCTCGAGGCATTTCGCCGTTTCGTTGGGAGGCGAGGGCTCCCACAAAAAATTTCCTCCGACAATGGTCGAAATTTTGTGGGAGCAAGCAAAAATTTGAAGAAACAGTTCTCCAAGTTTCTGAAGACTGCCGCGAATGGCATATATCGCAAGTATTCTGTGCATGGCTTTGAATGGAAATTCATCCCACCGCATGCTCCTCACATGGGCGGGCTCTGGGAAGCTGCCGTAAAAAGTTTTAAGTTTCACCTCAAACGAGTTGCTGGTGCCCAAAGGTATACATTTGAGGAATTCTCAACATTATTGGCTCGAATAGAAGGGGTGCTCAACTCTCGGCCAATTTCTGCGTTGTCAGAAGATCCGACGGACATGACGGCTCTGACTCCTGGTCATTTTTTAAGAGGGTCTCCTTTACTAGCTTTCCCTGAGCCCCCTTCAGAGGATTTATCTCTGCTAAATCGCTGGGAAAAGCTAAAAGCGCTTCACCACCAATTTGCCATCAGGTGGACAGAGGACTATCTCCAATCTCTCCACAAACGGTACAAGTGGCAAAAGGCCACTCCCACCCTAAAAGTCGATGACCTCGTTGTCATAATAGATGATTTGCTTCCACCTCATGAATGGAGATTAGGTAGAATCGAAAAGACACATATAGGGAGCGATGGCAATGTTCGAATTGCGGATGTACGAACTGCAAACGGTATCATGACCCGCCCAATAGTAAAATTGTGTTATCTACCTGTTAAAGATTCCTAGACAAATCGATATTCTCAGCCGCTACGGTTTATATCTCCTTTTTTTCTCCCCCGTTTTCAAGCTGCCTTGTGTACATCTACACTTACATCATCTCACAAATTAAAATCTAATTGGGTTTTGAATGTATATAGAAAATAAACCCCAACAAAATTTATAACGTTAAAAGCTCTAACCCTTTTCAATTTAAAGGCATCCAGGCGTTAAAGGTAAGAACCGTCACCCGTTGTCCTAACTCTGGGCCACTACTAATTCTTATCTTTTCCGTTCATCTCACATCCTTTATACAATTTCTCTCTTTATCATATTATGACAAATTGTATAAACAAACACTAGCTCAACCATATCTTCTCCATCTCCAGCGATTGATACGGAGTTGGAACTCCATCATCAATCCCAAGTATAATAAACCGTGACGCGCTTATTCACTCTTATTTCAAATTTCAGTTTCAGTTAAATGTGTTGTATATCCGACAATATTGTAGTCGCTGCAACTAAAAATTGCATACTTGACTTCTTTGACAATTTTTCATTTTGTTGCTGCAACAACTTACTTGTTGTTCCTGCAACAATTTCATTTAATTTGAATTTTGTAGAAAAATGGGTTGAAAATTAAAAAAGAAAGGCATGAGTTTTAAACTACTGATATTTGGTTTATCTCTTACTTTTTATAGTTTACATTTATTATTTATTTATTTTGCAGGTTTGTCAACATTTTTAATTGACGAAACAATTTCGTTATTGTAACGAAACTAATTTTTATGATAGTATAGAGAGAGAAGCAGTCGAAAAAATGAGCGAGCGTAAAAAGAGGCCAGCAAGAGAAAATGGTGAGCGTGAGTGGTGGGTCACGTACACATCTAAAATCAGTTCCATTGCAACAGTCAAAAGTTTCAGACATATTTCTCCGCCGGAACAATTTAAATAAATTTGTTAAAACATACTAATTAGTTATACTTAGTAATAATCGTTTATTGTGAAAACTAAATTGTGTGAATTTTTGTGCTTGCTGTGATCGTTTGTGTAACTTGCGAATCTATAAATCAAATAGATAAATAAACAGAATGCAAGGAGCAACATGACACTAAAGAAAGTGACGCATCGGTAGCAGAAAAACTACCCCGAAATATCCCTGCAGTAAAGGGAATCGACTCTACGTCGACTACCATAAAAAGTCATCGATTACCTGCTAAACTAACCGCAATGCTTTTGAGAGGCGAATTTAACAAGGGGATGGCCGCTTTGGTGATGGCTCAGCCTTTCAACTACCATTCGTCGATGAATTCCTCGGACAAATTTGTCGGTGACATTTCGTCAACGAATTCATCGACAAACAGTGATAGCAAAGTGAAAAGAACCGAGGTTCGATTCCGGGCTGGGGTTTTTTTGGTTTATTTTTATTTTTTAATATTTTTTTAAAAAACAATTTTTAGCGGTAAAATGAAAAAATTTTTCCGGCAATTTGTAATACACTTTATTGTTTCACAAAGGGAATCCAATAAGATTTAAATAAAAAAAAATTATTCTGCATTTTAATTTTACAGAGCAATTTTCAACACACGTCTTTCTTTATTAATGTCAAACACTTAATGACTCTTTCTCTTTCTTGCGTCCCTCAACCAAGCTCATATTCTCAAGTGTGGGAAATGAATGATGCGTTTTTTTCTACCAGGTTTTTCAATAAGAGCGCTACAAAAGTTTTTTTAAATAAAACGAAACCGGTTCTAGATACCAATGAAATTCTTTATTACTGTGAAAGTACGTTCGATGCCATTATGTGTGGCACTCGATTTCTTTTGCATGGCCACCACGGGCACGCTTGCAGAAGTCCAGACGCTGAACCCAATTTTCGACGGTTTTCAAGCATAAATCGGCCGATACTGCTGCAATTTCAAGTTCGATATTCGTACGAAGTTCATTAATCGTCGCTGGCTTGTTGGCATAGACTTGACGCAGCCCCAGAGGAAATAATCTAACGGCGTCAAATCGCACGACCGAGGCGGCCAATCGACAGGGCCATTTCGTGAGATAACACGTTCACCAAACTTGGTTTCCAATAAATTAATTGTGGCATTCGCTGTGTGGCTTGTGGCGCCGACCTGTTGGAACCACATGTCCTCCAAGTCCCTATTATCCAATTGGGGTCAAAAATATTCGGTTATCATTGAACGGTAGCGATTCGCATTCACAGTAATGTGCCGGTCTTGATCATCACGGAAAAAGTACGGCCCAATGACGCCGCCGGCCCATAAACCGCAGCAAACCGTAATTTTTTCGGGATGCAATGATGGCTCATGGATTTCGTGTGGATTGCTGTCTGACCAATAACGCATATTTTGCTTATTGACGAAGCCATTCAGCCAGAAATGAGCCCCATCGCTGATTGTTGAGGACTCTTAAAGTTGGCCTCTTAAAGTTGAGGCCACTGACTCCAAACTTCGGTAGTAAATTGTAATAATTTCGACTCGTTGTTGGCTCGTATATATTTCCATGATGAAATGGCAAACCTTACTGAAGAGAAATGTCAAAAGAGCGGGAAAAAATATGGCGTCGTTTGCTGTCCCTATCGATTTACTTTTGTAGCGTCTCTGTTGAAAAACCCTTTATTTGCAATGCAGCATGTGCTGGTGGGTTTTTTTTATTTCGGTTCCCGTTAAAGTTTTTTGTTTGTGTCCTATGGCACGGGCTTTTGTTTGGTTGTTATCTCTTTGATTCTTAGTATCTCTTGCTTGTTGGTCTCATGTGGCGTTTGTTGTTGGTTGGTTGTTATTTCTTTAATTCTCATGTGGCATGTGTTTTTGGTAACAGAATTCCCATTACAGTTTATCCAAATAACAACTAATCTGTAAAGTTGGTATTTCGTTGCAGTGTCAGTACCTTTGAAATTAATGCATTTAAACAATAGTTAAATTTGAACAAAAATACTGTACAATAAATTATCTGAAGTAGCAACTTGCTTTTTTTTAACTAAAATTTTTTTATTTCTACAAAGTTAACACTATTAAATTCTTAAGGTTACTTCATTAACGAATAACAATAGAAAATCTCGAGACACCACTTTACAGATTACCACTGAGTACTAATGTAAGCGGCGGTGTAGTCGATGAAAAGTCATCCGCGATGTAGTCGATGAAATGTTGCCAGCCACTACTTCCCTGCAGTTTCACAAGTAGTGGCTGGCAACTTTTCATCGACTACATCGCCGATCACATTAGTACTCAGTGGTAATCTGTAAAGTGGTGTCTCGAGAGATTTTTTATTGTTATTCGTTAATGAAGTAACCTTAAGAATTTAATAGTGTTATTTTCACCTAATGCTTTAAGTTGTTAACTTTGTAGTTGAATTGAAAATTTGAGTTTAAAAAAAACAAGTTGCTACTTGAGATAATTTATTGTACAGTACTTTTATTCAAATTTGACTATTGTTTAAACGCATTCTTTTCAAAAGTACTGAAAACGCATTCTTTTCAGAAGTACAAATAAAAAACCCCACCAACAACACATGCTACATTGCAAATAGAAAAAAAAACAACAAAAACGCATCATTCATTTACCACACTTGAGAAAAAAAAGAAAAGACGTGCGTTGTGTCTGTTTCGCTAATTGAACTGTGTTTATAAAAACTTGTTGAAAAAATAGCTGATTGTTGAAAGGTGAATAATTTAATAATAATTATGAGTAGTAAAAGGCAACTGCGGAGACTTATACAGAAGGAAAAAGAAAAATATTTGCAAAGATTTATGGATGTAGCAAATGAGAGCGGTGAAAATGTAGTTTTGAAAGAAAAGGTTACACAAAAAACAAATTGTGAACTCCAAGGACCGGCAGAGCTAGATGAAGACATCGACTGCAATGACCATTATGAAGAAAATGTTGTCTTTGAACTTAAATGACAAATTGAAAGATGGGTACATAAAATATAAGCCCCCGAGAAAATGCGTACAAGAACTAGCTCGTATTTTGAGAGAAGAGAAGTTAGATGTGAAAATGTTTTATAAATTCGCTTGCCCTATTAAACCCCAAATTTAAAGCATTTGTGGAGGGTCAATGCTACATATCGGAATTGCCCACCACTTTAAAAAACTCGGTAAAGTCATCAACCTTCCTGACAGTAGACGGGTTACCATTATACAGAAGCTCATAAACTCAGCTTTGGTCAATTTTAATAAGAGCAAACAACATAATAAGTGAGCCCGTATTTACAGTTTCAGTCTTTTTAGGAAAAACAAAACCGAATAATTTAGGAGATTACCTTAATATGTTTGTGTCCGAGTTGTCTGATGTGATGAAAAATGGGATTGATTTAAGCGGGAAAATCATAAATATAAGTCTGAGAGCTATAATCTGTGATGCTTCTGCACGCGCTTTTATATCTGGCATTCCCTCCCACGTATCGCGACACGGTTGTTCAAAATGTACGCAAATTGCCAAAAAAAATTAATGGTGTTTTAACCTACAGCACGAATCCGGGAGTACTTATAACATATGAAGATTTCCGTAATAGAAAATATCCACACCATCATAACAGTGCTTATTTATCGGTGAAAACTCCTTTTGAAACCATCAACACTTCTATGGTGACACAAGTACCTTTAGATACTATGCACTTAATAGACTTAGGAGTAATGAAAAATTTTTATTTAGAGTAATAACTAACAAAGTTTGTTTTAAAATTACAAACTTTTCTCCAAAAAATATTTCAGAGTCTTCTTTTTTCAAAAGAGTTCACCGGGAAACCACGATCCCTTGACGAGTTCATGAACTGGAAAGCCACAGAATTTCGACAATTTTTATTGTACACAGGGATTGTCGTTCTCAAAGACGAAGTTCATCCAGACATATACTACGAGTTTCTGTTGCTCCATTGCGCATATAGGTTACTTTCCAGCCCTAAGCAATGCAGTAACAATATGGAATCATCACAGGAGCTTTTAAATATATTTGTTGAGAACTTTCCAATATTATTTGGAGAAAATACTGTAACATATAACGTCCACAATTTGCTACATATACACTCAACAATAAAACAAGTTGGAAATCCAGTCAAAGGCTCCGCGTATTCGTTTGAAAACTATCTACAAAAACTGAAAACCTGTGTCAAAAAACCAACGCAAATTCTGAAACAAATTCACAGGAAAGTTGTAGAAGAAGAAATTTCGATTCCTGTTGGTGCAGATAGACAGTGGACAAATAAAGTAGACGCCATTAATTTCAAAGAATGTGTATTAAGATGCAAATCGCCAGACAACATTTGTTATGTAGAGGAGAATATTCCAATAAAGATCGAGAGTTTCTCTCAAGATAAGGAAGGTAATATATCTGGACGAAGGCTAAATAATATTCGAAGCTTCACGAAATGCCATGTAATTCAATATCATTAGGTATATATTTAGTAGATTCTGAAGCTTCAGATGTGATTGAAACATTTTCATTAGCTGACATTCAATGTAAGGCGGTCGCCATTCCGTATAAAGAAAATCTTGTACTATTACCTCTTTTACACGGTTGCCTTTAGTACTTTTAATAGTCATTACCTTTTCCATATACTATTTAACGAAAACGCCTGCATTAAACGAAAAAGACGCAAATAACATAAAAATAAACATGTCTGAATCGGGGAGCCCAGCCGAAAAAGTCGAGCACTTATAACAACATAATAGTACCAAAAGTAAGTTAACTTAAAATACTTAGTCGATGTTATTAGCTTTTACAAACAATGAACACTCTACTTTCAGAACGCAAACGATCGGCATGTGAAGGCGATGTAGCAAAAAAAAAGGTAAGTTCTGTAGAAAAAATTGTGTTTAATACTTTGCGTAATTGTTAATATATTAAACATTTCAGTAACATTTGAAAAACAAATGAAAGAATTGAAATCAATACAAGGCCAAATAAGTGTTGTTCAAGACCAGTTAAAACTTGTTGCAGAACTGCTTGCTGAGGACAAAGTAGTTATAAGACGGCTAGAACAACAGAGCACACAATATGTCCCGCTCAAAAACAAGTTTCCATTACAAAATGAAGGCGACCTTATAAACATCTCCAAACAAATAAACGAAACTAATAAAAATGCATATGTAAGTAAAACTTAATATTAGTATTCATTATTAAAATATTTATGCCAATAATTTTTTACATTTCCAGGTCAAAGCAATGACATCAATAATTGGTCCTGCAGACATATTAAAAAACTTAAAGTTTCTTGTAAGTACGGAAGTCCTTCTGGACTACAACATGGACGTCACCCAGGGAAAGAAGAGTTTGAAACACCTAGAAACATTCTACAGTGCTCTTTTAGGTAATTCAATTCAAGAAACTTTGAAATAAGAGCGAATCAATATTCTATTATTTTATATTACAGAATCCATAACTGTTGTGGATGAAAACGCAGGGTCGGCAGAAGAGCGACTTCGCAAAGCAGTAAACCTGCAGAAGAAGCGTCATTTTAACCACGTATCACTAAAAAAATAAAAACAAAATGAGCCTTCAGTTTTGCCATAGATGTACATATATTTTGTTTATGTATATTACAACTACTACCTGAATTAATTAAGTCATTTTAATTTTTTTTTTGAAATTCTAGTTTTTTATTTTTCTTTAAGAAATAAGACCACCTAAAAATAAGTCAAAATAAATCGTTTTTCTTTTCTAACCACGTAATCGATGGCTTTTTGTGGTAGTCGATGAATTCTTCGACGTAGAGTCGATTCCCTTTAGTGCAGGGAGTCTATGAATTCATCGACGTAGAGTCGATTCCCTTTCTGCACTTGCTATCACTGTTTGTCGATGAATTTGTCGACGAAATGTCACCGACAAATTCGTCGATAAAATGTTACCGATAAATTCATCGAGGAATGGTAGTGCAAATGGTGAGCCATCACCAAAGCGGCCATCGCCATGTTAAATTCGCCGCTCAAAAGCATTGCGGGTAGTTTAGCAGGTAATCGATGGCTTTTTGTGGTAGTCGATGAATTCTTCGACGTAGAGTCGATTCCCTTTACTGCAGGGTTGTGAAACTGCAGGGATGTAACTGAACTTTTGTGTATGTATGCGCGTGACGGTACAAGTCATGTCGTGTTTTTGTGTTTTAATCATAATTCGGTCGCGCCTGTTTCGTTGTGTTGGTATTTTGATTCAGAAAAAAAAGAAAGACATGCATGCATTTATGCGGGCAGTCGAAGTCAATGAAAACGAATAAGCAAAGAAACAAAGTATTTGAGGTACGACAAACATAAAAAATAACAATCAAAAGAATCAATGAACAAATTTGGTTAAAATAAATAAAAGAGCAGTTGAAGCGATCAATGGCTTAATGATGGGGAGATTTGGCGCTACAAATGAATAACAAAACCCTCAACATAACAATTGCATGATTTAAAAAAACAATGAAGTGGTTATATGTTAAAGAAGTAGAGCAAAGGGGAGTAGAGCTTATGTTCATGGTAAGTACAGACATATAGAAATAGAAATCTTAACAATAAATTCCACGTACTTATATGTTTTTAATTGCAGGACCTGAAATGACGGCCACAATAACACTCAACCCCTCGACTGCCACAATCTTCTCCAGTGTTTCAACATGGAATGAATATAATCTATTTAGCAAATAGATTTTCGAAAACAAAAAATAAAAAAATTTTATTAAAACACCTGCAATGTAATACTAACAGTATATTTATGTACAATTGTCAATAAATAAATTCAAACATATTCATTACAACAGTGACTCAAATACTTTGAACTAAAGAAACAAATTCATTGCAACAACCAAAGTTGTTGGTGTGATGAATATTTTCATCCGTGTGACGATGCTTTTCCGTTCAGTGTAATACATTATACTTTAGTTAAACGGATTCTACATTCAAAGACGTGTGTACTCCAGTTCAGTTAATATTTTCCTGAATGTAGTTCATAATGTTCAAGTTCAGTCTTTATATTTATTAGTATACTCTAACTTAAAACTGGTACGTATGTACTAGAAACCATCCACCATATGTACTCAATACAAGTTCAAGTGTGAACTCAGTTCTGTTTTCTTCCATACAATTTCTTTTTACGTATTTTGTAGACTAAAATCTAAGAAAAGTTTACTCAAATTAACTATGTATATTTTTCTAAACTTTAGAAAAATAATATTAGTTTGTACGAGATTATTTTAAAGAAACTTAGTAACTTATTTTAAGTTCATTTACTCAATTTTATTTCAATTTCCTAATTTTTAGTAAAAATTTAATAGAATTGAGTACATTTTGTGAACTAAATTTAAGTTTATTTTGAACTAACTATTCTGAAATAACTAAATTTATTATTTTGAACTAAAATTTAGGAAATGTTTTTTTCTGAGTATGGACACAGGCGCGTCACAATCTATCATCAGATCAGATTTGATAAATGGACCAATGGTATCGTTACATGGTGTAAGGCTCTGCATAGCAACGGGCGAACCAGCAAATGTACATGGTAAAGTTAAATTGACGTTAGCCATTGCCAACATGAGCGTCGAACACGTGTGTATTGTCACCGGCATTGTAGATGAAGTGATAATTGGGGCAGATTTTATGATTGCCCAGGGCCTCAAGTTAACTCAGTGTGGGATACGACAATACAACACACATTAGAAGGCTGATCGCTCACAACCATTTCAAATTTCCACCACACTCAGAAACCATAGTGTGGGCCCGAATGATGGTGATGACGGTGAGATCAGCCGTTTGTGGGTAGTCGGACTGGCAAGTATAAGAAACTATAACATCATCACCGCCAAAGCTCTGGTAAAAACTAATAATGAAGGATAGTTGCCTGTACGAGTTCTAAATTTTGTCCAGCAATGAGGAGGTGATTGGCGACCGCTCAGAAATTGCAGAATGTTCACCAGCCGAGGCGGTCAACTGTGAAGTTAATTCTGACTTCATCAAACTATCATAAAAGGAACAGAAAGTACTGGAGTCGCATCTGTGATAGTGGGTGCGACAACTAAAGCCATCTGATTGGAACAAGGCAAAGCAATTACTGTGGAAGCAAGCGTCTGCCTTCGCCCTGAAAAAACAATGCCAACGTAGAATATCAATGGTAAAGCATGACATCAACACAGGGGAAGCGAGACCAATAAATCAAGCGCCCAGAAGTCTTCCACTTGTAAAAAGAGATAAGGTGAAGAACTTGTAGCTGAAATGCAGAAAGATGGTGTAATGGAACCATTTTCAAGTCCACGGAGCCCCCCGGTGGTACTAGTTAAGAAGAAAGATGGAAGTACCCGGTTTTGTGTAGATTATAGAAAGCTGAACGATGTCACCAAAAAGGACAGTTATCCACTACCAAGAATTGATGATACATTGGATACGTGGTCAGGAACAAAATGTTTCTCCACCCTGGACCTACAAAGTGGTTATTGGCAAGTAGAAATCAGCAAGAAAGACAATGAAAAAACTGCATTCAGCGTAGAGGATGGTCTGTGGCAATACAAAGTAATGCCATTTGGACTCTGTAACGCTCCAGCCACCTTTGAGCGGTTAATGGAGTGCGTATTGAAAGGACTTCATTGGCGAAAATGCTTGGTGTACCTAGACGACATCATTGTCATGGGGAAAACATTCTATGAACACCTGAAGAATCAAAAGCAGAGGGGATAGAAAATATCATTCACGTCCGTCTGCTTCGACTGGAATCCAACGAAGACTGGTCAACAGCACAAAGAAGCAACCCAACACTGGCAAAACTCATTTCTGCAAAAGACCAACACGCACTGACATCGCCTCAGAGAGCCCCCTAATTAAAGCAAATTTGGCCCAGTGGAACAGCGTAAAATTGTTGCCTATACCGCTTATGGGAAAGTCAGGATGATAAAATAGTCCAAAACCTAATTGTAGTACCTTCTTCTAAGAAGAGAGATACCACAATGGTCCGAGTGGTGGACATCTAGGTATAACCAAAACCATAGAAAAGCTAAAGCAACGCTTCTACTGGGTGGGTTCTCAACAAGCGGCAGTCGATTGGATAGCGAAGTGCACCCAATGTATAAGTCCTGGCCAGATGGAGCAATAAACTCTAGTGCACCATTTGAACGTATAGCTATGGATGTGGCTGGTCCGTTTATAGTCAGGAGCTCAGGAAACCAGTACGTCGTAGTGGTTATGGATTACTTCAGTAAATGGCCTGAAGTATACGCTGTTCCAAATCAGGAAGCAAAGACAATAATTGAAGTGTTCGTGGATAACTGTATATGCCATTTTGGTGTCCCCTCGGAACTTCACTCGGAACAGGGGAGGAATTTTAAATCCACTATCTTCAAAGAAATGTGTGAGTCATACGGCATACAAAAAACAAGAACTACACCATTGCATTCTCAGTCTTACGGCATGGTTGAAAGATTCAACCGAACTCTTGAAGAATACCTGAGAAAAGTGGTCGGCGCAGATCAAAGAGATTGGGATGAACACATACCAAACTTCCTTCACGAACACCCGATAAAATAGTTTTCGGAACTGAGCTGAAGCTGCCTGTAGATTTGGAGTGCGCAACAAAGTAAAGATGGTCAGTAATAAAATTAAAGTCAGATACGACCGAGCGGAAAATTCAGAAGGATTCCACAAAGGCCAGCTAGTTTTACTGTTCAACCCACAGCATAGGTTTATCTCCAAAACTTCAGACTCACTCGGAAGGCCCACGAACGTCAAACGAATAAATGACATCGTTTATAGAATCCAGAAAAGTCAAAGTCCAAGAGCTAAAATGAAAGTCGTGCATTTGGAAAGACTAGCCCTGTATGGAAAACGCGGGGTTGATCCTGCTCGGGACGAACAAGCTTAAGTGGGGGGCAGTGTTATGGATAAATAAAAGCTTTTAATTACTCTTAATGACCATATTAACATTATGTAGATAACAGGGCGATTAATGCTGCGCCTGAAAGTATGCATTGTAACAATATACCAGCTCGCTAAACCAGTAGCATGAATTCGCCGCAATTAATATAATGCTTCACTATTCGAGATGATTCCAAAAACGATGTACAAATAGACGTCAAAATTTCTCTTCACTCAAATGCCCACAAAATAACGAGTGAAACCCTAGTACTTCTCTACTCTCTCTCTTACTCTCTTCATTGAATATTTCAAAACATGAGCAGCTTTTTGATAGTGTTATTGTATATAACTATACAAATGCCAACCATGTTGAATTAAAATTACATAAACTATGCAAAAAGTATGAAATAAGCAAGATATGACGCGAGAGGGAAATGCGTTTGAGTGAACTCCTATCACTTTTTGGTTCTCTTTTACCAGGGTTGCCAAGTTGCGCACATCTTATGGTCGTCTAATTGTAAATCGTCTTTGATGATTCCACAAAGATAACTAACAACAACGACTAGAAGGTTCTTGAATTCGCTAGAGCTAACTACATTTGAGAATGGTGACTTCGTATAAATACCGGAGGTCGTTGCGCACATCTTATCTTATGGAACGGAGAATTCAGTTTGTGATTAATAGTAAAATATAAGACTTATTAAAGTGGTGTAAATAAAGTAAACTGTTGTACTATATAAGTAAAATAAAAGGAAGTTATACCGTTGTAATTATCATTTATTTCTTTTTATGTCTCAAAACCTTTCTATGAGAAATCTCAGACTCGGTATCTAAAATAGTGTTTTGATCAGCGTGGTTAGCGGAAAGATCCCCCTGTCTAGCGAGCTTCAAGCCCTGTGTACCGAGCATCTCGCTCGATCAGCACCTAAACTCGTTTATCAAATGAATCGAAATATCAACTTGGCCAATATGAATAAATGAAAAGAAGCCCAAACTTTCTAAACACCGAGAAAGTTTGTCGTATTGGAGAAAGCAGATTTTGTCGCAGGATTTATTTCCTTACACGTATCATGACCGACGGGTGACATTGTCAGTCAGGCCCACCCTCATCAGGCCCCTACTGCCTCACCATGACTCTATTTTCATTTGGAATAATTATGTGGAAAAATTATCGGACACGCTGAATTTTGTTACAGCTTTACATTCGGAGAAATAAACTTGAAGAGCAAAAAGTATATGACTTCGAAACAATTGTCCACTTGGCTTTATGAACGAACACTTTACTTTGGGTGCACTTATCACATTTCAGTGTGGTGAACTGAGTTATTTGAGACAGGGGGTTTGAATTCTTGCTATTTCACTTGTAGAGGAAAATGCTTTCGACCACACGAACCACGTTGGGATAATTTCCAAATGATACGAATGGGGCGTAGACCTCATGTCGGCAAAATGTTTAAAAGCTTATTTTAAAAACAGGCTGCTTTGTGCGGCCATTGGTAATCTACGTTCCGAATTCTCTTCGGTTTCTTGTGGATAAGGATGTCGTTCAGGCAATTTGGGGAAATTATGCCCGGAAATCCCGGAAAAACGAGTAAAATTATAGTATATAACAATCTTCTGACTCATATATCGAGCTTTTGACACATTTAGATGTAAACAACTAGAAATCGACCGCTTATGTAAGCAATAAAACAAGATCAAGACTATCTGACCTAATACCTCAACGCTTTAAAAATTGTGTCTCAGAACATCCCCTGAAGGGATTGGGGAGAGCTTCTCACAATCAGTTAGACATGCGCTATCTAGTTTTATACTCACTGATTGGGACCTACATAACGAACAGATCGAGAAACAGGTTCTATAATCGGGTAGAACCTTCTAGAGAACCTAGCGGCGAAAAATAGAACTCGTATAAATAACTGAGGGATTTGGAATTAGTATGTGATTAAACACAATCAAAATAGACAGTCAACATTTCTCTTCACTCGAATGCCAACAAACATAACGAGTGAAACCGTGGCCATTCTCTACTCTCTCTCTTACTCTTTTCATTGAATATTTTAACACACGAGCAGCTTTTTGAAGTATTATTGTATATAACTATACAAATTCCAACCACGTTGAAGTAAAATTACAGAAGTAAAAAAGAGAAATGCGTTTGAGTGAATTGGTACAACTTTTTGGTTCTCTTTTACCAGGGTTGCCAACTTGCGCACATCTTCTGGACGTCTAATTTTTGATCGTCTTTGGTAATAGTAAAAAGGATGAAATATAGACTTATTGTATAATGTTAACCTTAAAACTATTTAAGGAAAATAAAAGGAAGTATTTATTTATTGTATTTATCGTAATTTTAACGGGAGCAAAACAAGGAATAAGGCGTATTGTACTTACGCAAATACTCTATTTGTTGAAAAATTGTTGAAAATTTTACAGAATAATAAAAACTTATTCCACTGCATGACTAGTTACATTTGGCTCAATTTGATTCATTCTGGTCTCTCAAAAGAAGTAATTTATGAATATTCGCTGAGATTTGTGTGTACTCGCATGAGATTGTGAAGAAATATTAAAAGTAAACAAGGGTAATCAATTGTTTGTGTGCTATAGAACACTTTCTCCATAGAGGTTTGCGCCGATAACCTGTTAGGGAATGGTACTGGATGTAGGTGTTGTTTACCTCCATAAGTTAATTATTGGGAAATTAAGCTGACTCTTATTAGGAAATATTTTGATTGTGGTTGTGTGTACTTTTTGATTGTTGTGATTGCAAAGTGTGTTGTAAATCAGAACAATGCCATTAATTGATCGATTATGTGAAAGATTCAACAAACAGTTTTTCGTCGCCGATTTCTACGTAATCAGGTGGCGCCGCGGCTACATACTCGATGGTTACGAGGTTGCCCATGCGAATAATATTTTGGTTATGGCGGTCATATCTCGCAGTACTTCTGATGTGTTGTATCATTTAAAATGTTCCAACTAACATCTAAATTATTCTAATATAATATACAACGAAAACCAATTGGAAATTTCCAGAAGACATTATCAGTGGCTAAGAAGTAGCATGTCCCTGTCCCTGCTGACTTTCCCATCAGTTCCCATACTAAACACTTCATGACGCCCCCAGACATTTTCTTACTTTTAGTTAAAAGTCAGCAGAAATCATTCGCAGTTTGTAAATAGTGGCGATCACCTTGTGACATTCATATATATCGGGTTTTTCAATAAGAGCGCTACAAAAGTTTTTTTAAATAAAACAAAACCGGTTTTCTGAAATAATGATATTCTTTATTCCTGTGAAAGTACTTTCGATGCCATTATGTATGGAACTCGATTTCTTTCGCATGGCCACCACGGGCACGCTTGCAGAAGTCCAGACGCTGAACCCGATTTTCGACGGTTTTCAAGCATAAATCGGCCGATACTCCTGCAATTTCACGTTCGATATTCGTACGAAGTTCATCAATCGTCGCTGGCTTGTTGGCATAGACCATAGACTTGACGTAGCCCCACAGGAAATAATCTAACGGAGTCAAATCGCACGACCGATGTGGCCAATCGACTGGGCCATTTCGTGAGATAACACGTCACCAAACTTGGTTTCCAATAAATTGATTGTGGCATTCGCTGTGTGGCTTGTGGCGCCGTCCTGTTGAAACCTCATGTCCTCCAAGTCCATATTATCCAATTGGGGCCAAAAATATTCGGTTATCATTGAACGGTGGCGATTCGCATTCACAGTAATGTGCCGGTCTTGATCATCACGGAAGAAGTACGGCCCAATGACGCCGCCGGACCATAAACCGCACCAAACCGAAATTTTTTCGGGATGCAATGATGACTCATGGATTACGTGTGGATTGCTGTCTGACCAATAACGCATATTTTGCTTATTGGCGAAGCCATTCAGCCAAAAATTAGCCTCATCGCTGATTGTTGAGGCCTCTTAAAGTTGGCCTCTTAAAGTTGAGGCCACTGACTCCAAATTTCGGTAGTAAATTGTAATAATTTCGACTCGTTGTTGGCTCGTATATCTTTCCATGATGAAATGGCAAACCTTACTGAAGATAAATGTCAAAAGAGCGGGAAAAAATATAGCAAACTGTCCCTATCGATTTACTTTTGTAGCGTCTCTGTTGAAAAACCCTTTACAAGACGTCCTTAAGGCAGTATTCAGCAATGGGCCAATTGGTGAAGGCGTCGCCAAATGTAGTGATCTGGTGCCATCTTCTATATACTCGCAGTTGACAAATGATAAAGACTTCTCCCATCGACAATCAGCATTGGCTTTAGTAAGAGTCTGTCATAACATAACGCTGACAAATCAAATTCAAATGTGAATTCGTTTTATATTATTTCAGGGGATCAACTTTTAATTTAAAAAACTTTGTATTCTAACACAAAATATATATTGACAATGATGTACTAAACGTCTGCAATGAATGTCTTGAATGGCATATCAAAACATTCATTTCAAAAGCGAATGCATCAAATACTGCATTCACTGCTAACAACTCAAACTAGTATTTATAGATCATTCATTTAGAAACAAAATGCAAAATAATTGAGAACCAAAACATCAAACATAGTGTATTCAAAACCTAAACCGGTTAACCGAATTCCTGCCGATTAACCGTACGTCGGTTTTTTAAATAGTGTTATTTTCAAAGATCCGGTGACAGATTATTAGGTAAAGGTTAGATGTACGAAATGGGTCGCTTTACGCTTGAAGGAAATTAGGAAATATATAAAACATTCATAAAAATTTCTGAGACTTCAACCCAAACTGTAAGAAATCTACGAAATAAATTCGATAGAAATAGTTTCATCAACGCCGATTGTGGATCAATTTGTGAAGCGAGTTTGTCAATCCGGGTTCTTATTGAACAAAGTGGAAAATATTGCGGCTGTAGCTGAAAGTGTGCTGGAATTCGCAGCAAATTGAATTTTGTATAAAGATAGAAGACTTAAGTTCAAATAGTCCAACAACCGAAGCCTCGTGGCCATCTGATGCGTTGTCACTTTTTTTTTAGCAAAAATAATCTTTGCCGATGAAGCTCAGCTCACCTCCGGGCTACGTTAACACAAAAATTGTCGCATTTGGGGCTCGAGAAATCCAAACGTCGTCGAGGAAACTGCGATGCATCCACAACGATGCATGGCATGGCGGCATTATAGGCCCATTTGTCTCTGAAAATACCCGTGTCATGCACAGCAGGTCTTTGTTCCACAAAGTTGAAGAAAAGTACATTGACCAAATATGGTGTCAACAGGACGGCGCTACGTTTCAGACCGATCTTTTGAGCCCTGTGTTCGAAGAGCACATCATCAGCCGAAACTCGGAAGTCCGTTGGCCGCCTCGCAGCTGCGATTTGAACCCGCTATCTCTGGAGCGTCGTGAAAGATAAGTGTCTCACAAACAATCCCGAGTTCACTGTGGCCTTAAATCACGAACTAGAGGCCCAAACAATCGACAATGTACTGAAAAATTGGGTTGGTCGAATGAGGTACTGTGTATATATTAGTATTTTTTGAAAGCGAAATTAAATTCTAAATTTTACATGGCCCACACTTTAGTTTCCCATCACATACCATGAACGCATAAGGGCTAACTATAATGTGCATGTATTGGCTTAAGCTACTGTCAAATCTGATCGAAAAACCTGTCAAATGCTTAACCAACTCAGAAAAGACTTTTAGGTGACTGTAATGTACTTACATGAAGTTGAAACTATTAAGCCACAGTTTCACATCAATGTAATATTGGTGGGTTTGCAGAAATTTTATTTGTTCTCATGTTTCGTAAATATATGAAATTTGTTCACAAACAGTTATTGAATGACCATACTAACCGGTCCACCAAATAACTCTTTTTTTTTAAAATGCTATACAAAAAAACTACTGAATATTTTCTCAAATTTCTTTTTTTATTTGAAAGTACAATTCTTCCGGTTAATAATGGAACTTAATTTCATTCCAATGGCTGCCTCGGCTGGCCATGCAGTAGCCTACACGATCGGTCCAATTTTTAAGCACATTATCGATTGTGTGCAGCTGTATTTCACCAATGGCTTCACGAATATTGTCCTTTAAAGCGTTAATTGTCTCTGGCTTGTCGGCGTAACACTTATCTTTGAGGGCACCCCACAAATAATAGTCAACGGTGTCAAATCGCAGCTCCGAGGTGGCCAAACGACATCAGCTCTGCGGCTGATAATGCGATCTTCAACAACAGGGCGCAAAACATCGAGTGTAGCTTCGGCTGTGTGTCACGTAGCGCCGTCCTGTTAAATCAAATGTTGCCAATATCCTCCTCTTCAATTTTTGTGAACAAAAATTCGTTCAACATGGCCCGAAAACGATCGCCATTGACTGTAGTGGCCACTCCTTGCTCATTTTCGAAGAAAAATTGCCCAATTATGCCTCTGGACCAAAATCCGCACCAAACAGTGACTCGTTTGGGTGCATCGGCTTTTCAATGTATGCGTGCAGGTTTTCTGTGCCCCAATTGCGAGAATTTTGCTTGTTAACATACCCGCTTTAAATGACAATATTCGTGAAGCCATTGGTGAAATACGGCTGCACACAATCGGTAATGTGCTTAAAAATTGGACCGATCGTGTAGGCTACTGCATGGCCAGCCGAGGCAGCCATTTGAATGACATTATTTGCCATTATTAACCGGAGGAATTGTACTTTCAATAAAAAAAGAAATTTGAGAAAGTATTCAGTAGTTTTTTTTTTCATAGCATTTTCAAAAAAAAAAGAGTTATTTGGCGGACCCTTTATATATAAATCATACCTTAAGTATGAATGTGTACGATTATTTTATTAATTTTTGCAAAAATTTGAATGCAAAACTGCACACGTTTTCTTTTTGTGTAATTTATTAAAAAAAGTATTAAAAATGCATCAGTGTGCATCTCTGAATTATAAAAAATAAATAAATGGTTTCCCATTACATCCCATGAAGGGACTGGGGAGAACTTCTCACAATCACTGAGCTGTGCGCTTTCCAGTTTTCACTCTCTGATTGGGACCTACAGTTTTACACCGATTCCGAACGGTAATTTGAGAAGCTTTTTCATGGCTAGATACTCGATAGTGTCGCCGTCACTATGCGAGGTGGCCGCCGCCGAAAGAAAATTTGAAGGTGGTCAGAGCAGGGTTCGAACCCAGGATCTCATGTACAAGAGCCGCACACACTAACCATTGCACCACCGACATTGCATCTCTGAATTACTAAAGAATAACAACTTCAGATTTTGTGTTTTTATTTGGTGAAAAATGGATAAGAAATTGAAATATTTAAAGTCCCTTAAATTGATTAAATTTGCATTGGAAGGGATGTGCACATTATTAAAAATAGCTGAATTCCATTTCAAATTTGCTTATGTATAACATATGTATACAAACATCTGTTTATGTACGGTTCAGTTTGGCTCTTTGCTTAAGCAAATAACATTTGACAAAACTTTTTATTAAGTACATTATAGTTTGCCACATACAAAACATATGTGTTCCCACAGTTGCTTAAGCCAGCATGCACATTATAGTTAGCCCTATAGGCTTACACACTCTGATTGGGACCTGCAGTTTTACACCGGTTCCGAGCGGATTTTGACAAGTTTTTTCGTGACTATCTACGCGGTAGCCGATCTCAAAATTCAAAGACTAAATTAAAAATATTTTTATCATAAAAACCGATACCGGTTATTAACCGGTTTTTACAACTCGGTTTAACCGAAAACCGGTTTCCCCAAAATCGGATAATTCGAAGAAACAAAAAACCGAAATTTTTGAAAACCCCGTTTTTTGATTACACTAATCAAACACATCAAAACAATTTGAAGCAAAACAAAAGTACTACTTTTCAGAGAACACTGAAATGAGTACTCACTGTCGTTTCGTACATACATACTAAACATCTGCATGAATGCTAAAAAACCCACCCATGAGGCACTCACTAACGGTTGTGGCATTCAGTTCACTCAATTCACCTTCAATGAGAACCAATGAGTGAAAGCAAACGAGACTCGAGTTTGTTAAAGCATGCATTTCTTCGAATTCGTCTAACTTGTAGCATTCACACAAACTATGATTCACACTCAGCACAACCCGAACTCATTGAATTCGTTTGCTTCGGTATGAATTTGTGTTGTAAATAACAACGTTGGCGCGAGTGAGGCCAGTACTTGTACGAAGTAGTGGTTAGATTCATTTTTTTTATTAAATGTATTCGAATTATAGAAAATAATTCACCAACCGAATTATTCGATGAAATCTTCCAAAGGATTTTTTTTTAAATTCTTTATATTAACTTGTATTCTCTATCTGCGCGTCTGAAAAACTTTGGATAGATTTTTAACCCTTTTCCCGAGATCCAATCAAAAATCAGTGTGTTTTTGATTTTATATTGTGTGTCATATATAAAGGGTTTATAGTCAAAAACGGGGTTTTTTACGGGTTGGTTTTTTATTATTATTTTTCGTATAAAAACAAAACAAAATATAAAAAAAACAATATAATATTCAATTTGATTTTTTTTGTTTGTTTAGTACAAAAACTCACCGACTGATGTTTCATTTATGGTTTCAATTTTGGTTGCATCGTCTGTGGTAAAAAATGGCACCAGGTACCAAACACATGTTGCAAACAATGTTGTATCGTGTGTGGGCAGCATCAGAGTCTAAACATAATCAAACACGCTACAGACGACGACGTTTTTTCTACACAGGTTTCTTATGGCAGGGAAAAATCGTCACAAAAAGCCGCTACGGCTGACGACTCGCCGCTAGAATAGAATCTTTTCTAATTTCTTGGCGGCGCTCTCACGAAATCTCTCAATTGAGAGACTGAAGTTGCCACATGTTCATGAAAATCATAAGAGAAACCAACACATATAAACTATACCTGTGAATGCAAAAGAAAAGTAAAGGGTTAAAAATAATTTATTGTTAAACACAATACAATAAAATTGAATACATTTTTAAAAGCAGTAAAAACACTTTAATTCCTATACAACTATAACATTATTTTTCCAAACTTTCAAACAAATTCCAGAAAAGACCCGAAAATATATACGACGCTGAGAGAAAAAAATCAACCGAAGTCGCCAGACGCTCTCTCTCTCGTTTCGTTTAGACGCTAGAGATGTTTTCCGTCGCCGTCTGAAGCGTGTCTGGTTCTGTTTGGACTCTTATGTTAAACGGGAAAGTACACGCATAAAAGAAAACACAGACACTACGGGGTGGCCATATTGTTTTAAAATTTTAAGTGTTTCAACAAATAAAGTTACTTTTTACTTTACAATTTTTTCATTTTTTTAACATTTAAAATAAAAATACAAAAAAAAATTAATTATTAAAAATTCTTTTAGTTGTAAAATGTTTAACTTGTGAAGTATTTTTTTTTGCATATGGTAACCCTATCAGTTGTTATTCGTCAATATACGAAAACAAAACTTGTAATTATAAATTATTACTGTGTCGTTATTATTGTCGTCGTCGTTATTGTGTTTCAGACGACGAATTTACACAGCGAATTTTTACCGACTAATTCGTCGTGTTGGGCGAAATTCGTCGTTCGCCCCAATTGTGTTCGTAGCATAAAGGGGAAAAATTAAACTCTCGTCTATTTGAGAAGATGTTTGTTTAATTGATATCTCAAATCGTTGAAAATTATTCTTATTACTACATTATTATTAAATAAATGAATATATATTATTACATTATTATTAAATAATAATGTAGTAATAAAAGTAATTTTCCAAAAAATTTTTCCAACATATGTATTAAAGAACGCTTAACACAATTTGGAAAAACACTAGCTCACTGCTTTTTTTCAATAAGGCGGTGATATATGTATTTAACGTTTTAAAATTTCAAAATGCACTAGATTTAGTGCCAAAAGCACCGAGTTGGCATCATGCCCTGTACAGCACAACTTCAATGGCCGTATGAGTTCCCAATAAACATTATAAACTTACTACAAATTGATTATAAACTTACATTAGTAAACGAAAGCTTGGAAATTCTTTATGGTAATCATTGTAACATGTTGATTTCCAATTATCGGATAAACAAAAAGGGTCCCTTATTCTACAATTGTATCCATGCTTGGAAAACAATTGGGAATCAATTTGTGAAAACAATATTTAATAAATCATGTGGAAAGTTTGTTGTAATTTTATATATCTCTTATTCTACAATTGTATCCAAGCTTGGAAAACAATTGGAAATCAATTTGAAAAAACAATATTTAATAAATCATGTGGAAAGTTTGTTGTAAATGTGTATATTTGTTTGTTTGAAAATTGGATGTAAATACTTTTCCAAAGTAAAACAAATTTAAATTTATATTTTTAAATATATTTACATATTTATTAATTAATATATTTAATGATTTAAGAATAAGTGAGTGAATATAAATGAATAAGTGATACATTAAAAATAAGTTTTACTTCAAATATACATATTAATGATTTATGAACTTCTACATTGAATGATTTATGAATTTGTACTTCAAAACACAACAAAACAAAAGATGCAAAAGAAAACAGTTAAGAGGTAGTTAAGTTTTTGTCAATTGACCTAGATTGCATAAGTCTACTCTATACAACTATATACAGCCATAACGAGAAAATGTTAATTAAAAAATAAGAAATATTATTTTAATATTCATTGTCAGATGGTATTGATTTGTGTTTATATTCTGCTCTTTGTTTTAGCCTATTTTTGAAAAAATTGAAAAAAACTTTTTGACTCTTGAATAAAGTGGCCCTCGTCAAAACCACGCTTTACTGCAGCATCTGTTCAAAATAAAAAACATATTATTTTTACATTTGCTATAAATGTGCTGAAACTACTTACTCTTTATAGCCATTGTAACATTTAAGTTTTGAATGGATTTCTTTTGAGTGGTTCCCTTCCACGAATATTTTTCGGCAGATTTGTCCGTGAATATTTTACGCCAGCAGTTTTTGACAAATCGACCACTAGTGTTTTAAGTGTTTTAGATTGTTTTCCTGAAAAGAAGAAAATATAATGTTAATATTGCAGTTATTAATGAACATAGAAAATTACATACCAGTGAAATCATAACGCTTGCATCATTTATTTTTTGTTCGAAATTTTCAAAATCGCATTCATTTTCAAATGGTTTTTGTCGGGCGGTGTGTTGCATTGTTTCAGCTGCTTTACTTCATCTCTTAAGGTCAGTATTTCTGACGTTAGCTTTAAAAAACTGGCTCTAGCGATTTTGCAACATATGAAGATATTTCTGAAAATAAATAAGTAAATTATATATTAAAACTAGTTATATACTTATTAGAAATTACTTACTTTTCATGGATTCCTCGCTGATTGTCACTGGAGTACTATCCTGTTGTGGTTTGCTGCTGTTTAATATTTGCGAATAAATTGCGTATGATGGGTCCGATTCACTATTGCTCGTCATGGTGAATTACTGGAAAAAATGCATTTATTTCGTTTGACGAGTTACAAAGCAGCATTGTTTTATGTGAAATATCATTTAAATCGTGACAAAAAAGGTTGGCGGAATATGTTTTTTTAGTTGTACAAAATATTTTTAGGATGGATGATCTAAGTGGATAATCAAACAGGTCGCCAAGATCCAAAATTTGATAGCTATACACTTTCTGTATATTGTCAGATTCGATTGTAATCCGTTGTATTTCAAATACTTCATTTTGAACGTAATAATAATTGTCTGGATACAGAGTAGAGCAGAGTATTTTTAAGTCAGCGACCACAAAATTAATAAAAAAAAAAACAAGAATAATTAGAATTACAATTTCCGACTTCAATAAATATTTTTGATATTGATTTTATAAGGGATTTGATATTTAGAATCTCTTTAAAATCAAAAAACCGCGTATTAAAAACCGTATCATTGGTGTCGGCGGCGACGATTGTAATTCAAGCAGGCCAGTATACTTACGAAAGTATTGTAAATTTCTATTTTAGTACATCTTTTACAAATCTATTATAAATACATTACAATAAATTTGTGAATTTTAATTTTCGTAAACTAGTTTGTAAATAGTGTTTGGAAAACAATTGTTAATAAACTAGATTACGTCAATGTTTATTGGGATGACTATAATGAATAACAATGACTCATCGGTCTTATTGCAAGTGACGCTTATCTTTATTGTTCGCTCTGTTATTGAATGTGAGTGAGTTCGAGTTAGATCGTTTTATGGGACGAATAAATACAATCTTCGTCTTCGCGAAGCACAACCAAGTACAACACAACTTCAGTAGCTGAATTCATTATAATTCATACAAAGGTCTTTTTGATTTATGAATTCAAAAATCATTCATGAATTCAGATGCGAATTCGTTGTGCGAATGGACTCATGCAGATGTTTAATACATACCTCTGTCAAATATTTATATGTGCAAAATAATTTTTTATACCCTCACCCATAGATGACTATTATTTGCCAATATTGAGTTTGGGATTGAAAATGGGCGTTTTGACCACGCCCCTTCTGGTACCTCCCATACAAATCGACACATTTAGCACAAAATCATATTTCTTTCAAACCTTTCTTCTGGTAGATGTGATTAGCTTCAACTCTCACACCGGTTACCATTCTGGTAGCTCCCATGCAAAATCCGATAAATCGCGTGAAACACTTCTGACCTTAATGAAATTAGGTATAAGGCTTCACGTTATCAAACGCCAATCACCGAGTAAAACAAGGGTGATTTTGCCACGCCCATTGTGGTACCTCCCATACAAAAGTTGTTTGGCCGTCTGGTTGATCAGCACAAGAAGCCCCACAAAACCGAATCAATCTTTATGAAAATTTGTTCCAGTCAATATTTTGAGAAATAAAACTCATCTATAGAAAATGAGCTGTTTTTCCACACCCATTCAGGTACCTCTCATATAAAAGTTGGGCGGAGGAATACAACCGATCTTAATAAAATTCGGTACTAGGCAATATTTTGCTAAAAGCTACTGTGTAATTAATAACTGACTATTGTGCCACGCCCAGTTTCGTACCTCCCAGTGTTGCCGACTCGATATCTCCAATATATCATAACCTATCTTAATAAAATTTGGTATTGATCAAAATTTTGGCAACAACTTTCCATGCCCATTTTTAAACCTCGCATATAAATATTCGGAGGGAAACTAACTAATTTGGGTATTCAATAATATTTAGCGCAATGTCAATCTGCAATTCAATATGGTCACTTTTGAGTATGGGCGTTTTTTATTTAACAGAACTACCACGCTATGGATGACTTAGGGTGAGGGTATGATTAAGTCAGTTCACCCAACTGAAGCTTATGTACTGGTTTTTCTTTTCATCGGAAAACTGACTCTAATTTAATGTCGACCAAATACAATTTTTCCGATAATATCCCTCTCTCTTTATCATATACTATTTTCTCTTTTGGACTTTATTTGTAGTCCCGTTATCTATGATTATCGCTGTAAGTTTGCAATTCAATAGAAAATAATTATATGTGCAGTCGCGTTCCTGACCCTTTAAAGTGAACAACTCTATTTTTATCGAGTGTTTAGTATAAAATAAATTTCTGTACTTTAGTAAAGTGATCGTTATGAATATATTCTAAGAATCGTTTTATTCACAGTTTTGTTTCTAGTTGAACATGCCACGTGGAAGTGAATTTACGGATGAGGAGCGCGGAAATATTGTTGGAATGAGACTTGCAGGTAAAGGAATTGGCGAGATTTCAGCTGCGGTAAATCGGCATCGCAATACAGTTTCGAATTTCCTCAAAGACCCCGAAAACTATGGTTGTATTAAGCGCAGTGGACGCATCCCAACTGTAGACCAGAGGACTAAGCGACGCATTCAGCATTTAGCAGCTAATGAGAATATGAGTTGTAGGGAAATAAAGGTGAAATTGGGTCGAAATTTAACGAGACAGCGTTTCCAGGAACTGCTAAAGGACGATATAGGTCTTGGGTCCAAAGCAAAATGTCCAAACCACGCTTAACACAGCGCCATAAAAATTCGCGTATTGCTTTTGCAGAAAAGTACAAGTTTTGGGAGGACAAATTGGAAACCGTTATATATAGTGATGAGAAAAAGTTTAATTTGGACGGACGTGATGGTCACCATAAATATTGGAGAGATTTACGACATCTAAGGCAAGCTTGCTACAAGCAAAACCACGGTGGTGGATCGCTTATGATATGGGATGCATTTGGAGCACGAGGGAAGTCAGAAATATGCTTTCTCCCAACTAAAATTAATGCGAAAGCATACGTGGATCTGTTGGACAGCAAGTTAATTGACGTTGCTGGCGAATTATATTGAGATAACTGGACTTTTCAACAAGACAACGCCCCGATCCACGTTGCCCGGCCCCGAAATATTCCATTACTGGCCAGCCATAAGTCCCCACCTCAACCCAATTGAAGACCTTTGGGGATACTTTCCGACTTTGCTTAAAGAACTAAAACTAGCAATATTGGCGGAATGGGAGAAAATTGACATGTCCACTTTAAGCAACTTAGTGAGTTCTATGCCACGCAGGCTACAACAAGTTATTATACACAAGGGCAACTCAATATCATATTAATTACATATTTTAATTGGATAAGAATAAGAATTAAATTTAAGTTTCATTTTTGCATATATAAATATTTTTTATGAAGAAGATATCAAACACTTTTTTGTTCAAAAAAGAAATAAAAAAATATGTTTTCTTATAATTTTCAAGAACACATAAATGTAAACTAATATATAAAATAAAAATCAAAAAAAAATTGTTTTTAAAGCTCCAACTCAACATGATACATTGCAAATAGTATAAATATTTGACATCTTCAGTGAAAAAATTATCACCCACCTTCTTCGTTGAAAGCTGATAGCTACAGAATTGAATTTCTAATTTCTATCATTGTTCGTCTTGTGCACGACGAAATGCCGATCGTGATCGGCACATGGAATATTCGCGTATTGCACATTTGAATTCGTTTAATAAATTCGAATGGTTTGGAGTACTCAGTGTATTCTTGTATATTCCAAAGCATTTCAATCAGAGAAGCAAACAGTGTGCATAATTCATTTCGAAATAGCAAGTGGTGTACTGTGGTTGGATTTCTCTTCAGAATACTCATTATTCTATCATTCATTTGCAAAAAGTACTACTTTAAAGTATAGAGTGCAATGAAATAAACCTAATGCGAAGACGCATAAATGAATGTCTTGCTACAGACCTTTATCATGTACTACACGCGGTTTCAAATTATTTCTTCGTTAATGAAAATGATTCCTTTGAAAAAGGATTTATTTCTGCAGTCGGAGCGGAGTCGTCCAATTTTGGTTAGGCTGCACTGCCCTGCTTACATCTCTTGGTATCTATTTGACAATGGATTTGGCTTCTACCTTTTGTCCTGAGTTCAACTCCTCCGTCCAACTATTGGAATACACAGAGGTTAGTTTCACACTAGATTTTCTAGTATCTAATTTTTGAATTGTGTTCTCTCAATTTTTAATCTTAAGTTTAGAAGTTCTAGAAATAAGTAAATTTGTATTTTCTGTTTATTAATTATAAGACATACTCTCACATTATTCTAGTGCCGGGAGCAAGAGCGAACACATTTAAATTTAATACGTTTATATTTCTCTCAAACATTTCTGTATTTCGTCTTGTTATTAAAACCATTCATTAAATAAGTCGGTTTTCTTTGCCCAATGTACATAAATAAAAGTTATTGGTCATCAATGATACTGAAAATATGAGTATTCAGATTTTACTAATATTGAACTTTTATGCCTTAAAAAAAGACCCAATGAACTAAACTACGTATTAGTTTAGAATTTTATCTCTATTTCGTTGCATACTTTTAGACATAATATTAATATATGTACATTTGATACAAGTAACTAGAAACAATTTAAGTACGAATTTTAATCTAGTTAAGTGATGCCAAGTGGAAACATTGATAGCTTTCAATTTTATTTCATTGCCTACTTTTAGACATAATTTTTAATGTATATCTGGCCCAAGTAGTGAAACAGTATAGGATGTAACGTAACCTAAGTTACGGTAACGGCAGATCAATAAATAAGCTATTTACAGTGAACCCCTACGTATAGAAACGAATTAATGATGATGAATGATGGGAGACTGAAAAAGATACAAAAAGTTTCATTCTTTCCTCGCACCGAGCATAAGTCAGAAAATGTTTGTATAATACGCTCTATTAAGACAGACTACATACAGAATTACGCTCATAGTGTAATAATATAAGTGGAAGCATAAGCCCAGCTGATCAGGCATTTTGCTATTGGGTTGTTTCTTTTTAGCATTCTTTGTTTACGTAGTACACTCGAAGTGTCAAACTTGTCTCATCATTTGTTTTGATTCTTATTGTTCGTTATTAAACGTTTGAAGTGTTGTGCAAATTAAATTGAAATATAAATATAATTGTAAAGTAAATTGTAAATTGATGGTGTAGAGCCATTCTCCACTGGCTCCGTCTTAATGGCAACTGGTGGAGCTTTGTCAAGCGAATCTTCCTTGCCCTCTTTGCTTACGCTGGTCGTTTCACCGCCTGTAGTTTTTTTGATGGCTAAAAATATATAGAAGAAGTAACTAAAATTACCTACATATGTATGGACTTACCGATGGATACTTAAATGCGTTCCGACTTTCTGCATATTACTTTTTTTTAATAAATGTAATTCTATGCATGTAATTATTTACTTTGGCGTTTTTCCTTTGCCTCTTCTTCGTATATAAAATGATTTTGACACATCGAGTGTCTTGTCATGACAATAGTACAACAAAATTCTGTCAAAATCGTTTAATATTACAACAACACGCCACGCGTCGACTTATATTATTAGACTATGATTACGCTCATGCGAGGCGTAAATTTGACAGAAATTCAACGGCTTTGACAGAAAGGAGCAGTGATGCCCACACACATGCATATTTTTTACAACATTGGGCAACCCTCCACGACCGAAATCACACGAAGAAGCTTATACTATACATGTGTCGGTACCGCAGAAGCAGCATTTTGCTGCCCATCACGCGTGTATGGAAATTCTAAAATTTGGGCATCACTGTATAGAGTATCAAAGACTCATCAAAAGTACAAACAAATAGAAAATTTCTGGACAGTGAGGTGCGAGCGCTATTTAGAAGTGTTTCATTTTAGATGTTCCGTTTAGATGAAAATGGTTATCGTCGCCCATTTTTCCGACGTATTTCGAATCATTCACTGAGTCGTTGAGGTTCAGGACATCTTGAGTGTAGGTTAGGCTTATGATCTGCAGCCAGTTGCTGATGAACTGCCTGCACTTTGTAAGGGAGCATCTTCAAGTCTTGTACCAAAATGGGCTTCAGAGACGATCGTGTAATGACCAATTGCGTTGTCGACGTAGGCAGCTCATCCGCAACATATTTGGGTAAAGCGGCTAAATTATTGTAGGAAAGAGCACTACAAGGCTTTCCGCCATCCTTTTTGTCACGTGTTGTTCCAATCTCTTAAAGGCGAGCTGCTAACCGCCAGTTGGCGTTGGATGGCCTGAAAATCTGTGAAGTATACTGTTTTATGGCTTGTCGACGAGTTTTCTATATCTGTTCATAAACACAATATAAATATGGAAAATGGGTCACTCTGTCATAGAGCAATGTCATATAGAGCTGTCATTATTCTCATCTGACATTTCCTTTCACACTATTCCTGGTGCGGTCGGTGCGATAGAGAGATATTTGACGTAAATTGACTTCCACCAAAAATTGTTGACTGACATTTTTCATGTCATTTTGATGAAAGCTGTGACATTTAAACGTATTGCGGATTTTTTTAATATTTTGTTGTTAGTATATATTTGTAGTGTATTTACACAAACAAATTAACACACTAAACGAAATGCCGTTGCCGCTTTATTGGTGGCAATACTTTCTATACGTCATTACTCTATACAAGCGGTATCACTCTAAATTAACCCTCTAACTGATAAGGCGGCCTCAGGGACACTATCGATATGCCCCCATTAACTTTTTAGGCATGTTAAAACGCCAGTACCTGCATTTACATCCAAACAAAACAATATTTTTGTTAACGGTAAATATTTTAAAACTCAAGACACAAAGTTTTTTTTCTAGTTTTTGTTTTTCTGTCACACTTTTGTAACGCGTGAAGGTGTTTGCAATTATTTCAAATCATGCTGAAATTACAGATTTAATTTGAAATTTTGTTGAATATATCGGTTTGATTTTGTTGAAATTGCATCCGTAAGTACTTTATACTGCTCTCAATGGATAACTATTACACTTATGGTGAAAAAAATCGAGTTGTGCTTTAGAAGTGAAGTCGTTATAGTGGCCTCAGGGCATCTGTTGCGGTTTGCGTGAACACTTATAGAATTCTTAGTCACACTGATTCCTAGACGTTCACCTCACGCTGATGATGATGGGAGCTAATGCTGATGTTGATGAAAGTGAAACATACTTAGGGGCCATCCATAAATGATGTCACACTCAAAGGGGGGGAGGGGGTGCAACTATCCGTGACAACTTGTGACATGTCACATCGATCTCATGTGTCACATCGATCTCATGAAAAATTGACTAATTTAGTGTGACATCATTTATGGATGGCCCCTTACCTATTGAACAAATATCCGTACATAAAGAGCAATGCTTACATATGTACCTTCGAGAAATGAGAGAATGAGAAACCACGGATATTTCTATGCAGGATAACTTGTCATATATAATAGAACGTGTTCCATCTACCTCAAGATCAGCAAAAAAGTAATCAAACCAACAAATATACCTCGTTCACCATTACCAGTACTAGAAATATCTAGCCCAAGGGTTAACCCCTCAGCAGTATGTCTTACTGATTCATTTGTGTCTTCAAATCAATTTAAACTTCAAACGTTAAACTTCAAACAATTCATTACATAAACAATTCAAATAATACCCTACTCTTTTTCAAGGATTGCACCATAGACTAATACATACATAGTTACTTTTATTCTCTCAATAAATTAAACGTCATAGGTACGGTGGAAAGTAAACATTGGATGGTGGAAAACATGGGTTCAATAATACCAGATAGAAGCAATAGTAAACAACGTTCAACAAAGGAACAACAACCGAATTTCGTGTTTTGTGGCAAACTAGTTGTGTTAAATACAATACAAATGTATACCAACGATAAAAGTCAACAAAAAAGTGCAAAATACATTTAAATTTTTCAGTTCTACACCAAAACGACATGAGAAAGTTAAGTGAACATATTTTGTAACTCCAACTGGTGTAAATTAATTTTATATTTAATTTCTCTCATTTCCACAAACCTACGACGAAGAGTGTGAAATGAAACGTCAGATGAGAGAATAAAAGTATCTATGTATGTATTAGTCGAATATGAAGCATGAAACCAATTCTGAGGAGATTTATCACTACATTAGTGTTCTTAAGCACATGACACTTACCGAGATACTCCAAATGGGAACATATTGGGGCAAAAATCTCAAGCATTGAAAACACCACGCATCGATCGAGATTTATGCAAATTAAAAAAATTCGTTTGAGGATGAAAATAAAAGTATCCAAACAAGACATCCGGGATATGATACGCTTTTTAGAATCCGTAAATTAGCTGACGAAATTAAGAATAAATTCGACTCAATACCACAAATAACTCGATTATGTGGACGAGCAAAAGTGCACTACAAAAAGCACTTTCGCAGGAAATATCTTCCCAACAAACCTCAGAAATGGGGAATAAAATTATTTGTACTTTGTGATTTCCAAGGTTACGTATATAGATTTGAAGTGTACAATGGAGCAGGAGATAATGTAATATTGCCAGGAACTTCGAATCTTGTTGCCGCAGCAAATGTTTGTGTCTTGTCCCAGTCTTTACCGTCTTTACTTGTCACAGTCTTTACTGGATTTCGTAAATCATATTTTTTATTTCCACAATTATTGCACCACTCTGCCATTACGAGGATTGACGAATTTTCGTGCCAGAGGTATTTTCAGTTTAAGGACAGCAAGATTGAATCGTATTCCGTATTGTAAGCTACCTTCCGAAAATATATTGTGAAACAACCAAGAGGATAATCAACAGCATACGGAGTAGACATGAACAGAGTCCTATGGCAGAATAATAAAATTGTGTGCTTGATGTCATCTTATGTTGGTATTGAGACATTTGACAGAGGAGGTGCAACCGGTAAAGGAGCAAAAGTTGCCTAGATACGACCGTAAGGAGAAAGTCTACCTTGAAATAAATGCTCCACAAATTATTCATGAGAATAATAGGCATAAGGACATGGCAGACCATTTGAACGGATTGATGGGTCGATACCAAATAAGAGCCAAAACACGAAACCTAATGATGAGACTTTTTTTTTCTTTTTGCTGATTTGGCGCCAATGAAAACATATACATATGTACCTTATATCGACGAAGCCAGTTTTAAAACCGTGATGAATCTGGTGACGATAAACATGAAACCCTACCGTTATTGCAGTTGGCACAGTTCCGTTAAGACGTTGCAGGAGATCTCGTTACTAAGCACCGCCAAGTAGTACTTCGATTGGTGTAAAATCAAAAAATCCTGTGCCAGATGTACGGTTCGACCAATACAACCATTTTGTATTTGGGTAGAAAAGGAAGGTGGAAAAAAGAAATGCAAACATTGCAAAACATCGCCAATGCAATTTATATGTCAATATATTAATTTACGTTGTTGTAACTCAGAAAACTGTTTTTATTAGTACCATCACTCCAAATAAAAAGAATTTTAAATAAAGTCATACTAAATGAACTAGTACTCCTCTTAATTTTTGTTCGCCATAACCGCCATAGTGGCCCTGAGGCCTCTATCAGTTTTTCTCACCTCCCAACTACATCAGGCAACATAAATCAAATCTTTGCTTATATTAAACATGATGTTGGCCAATAATATCACTGTGCCAAATTTCAAAAAAGTATGTCCATGAGTTAAATTTGGTCAGTTAGAGGGTTAATTTAATAGCTAAATATATTTGAAGGACTCTTTTTTAGTGGCGTTAAGAAAGCATTTCACGTACAGTTGTGTTAGACAGTTAGGTGCACAGAAAGAATTTGAAATCTTATTCAATTACAAATTTTGTTTGTTAAATTAAGCTTTTTACTGATAATGTCATTATCAGTTTCAGGTCTAATTTTAAAATCAGTTAAAAATTTAGCATATTTACTAAAAAAATTAACTGAAAACATTAAGAGTTATAATTAACAATTTATTTAACTGAATTAAAATGATTAATTGAGCTATGAGTTACTGTTAATTGATTTAATTAAATATTTTAATAAACTTCATACGATGTTCAATGAAAACTTTTAATTGAACAAATTAAAATAATAATGAAAAGTTCTGGACTAATTCAGTTTACCATATATTTACGTTACCTCAATAACATACTACAATATGTATGGAATGCACATTTTTATGCACTAAGCTATTTTGAAATTTTAAGGCTTTACTAGCACGGAAACGATTTACATAGAACGGAAAAACAACTGCATGAAATATTTATAACGAATTATCAAATATGTTTGTATTTTCGTTTCTAAATGAAAAAATCAATGACTGTTCGAACTCACGGGCGATGTGTTAACACTTTATTGTGACACGGTACCTGTTCGATTTCTATGAACACATTAGTAAATGTTACATTGGAAAAAAAATCACACGAGGTGTCATGGGACACCCGGTTGGAACGAAGTTTATTTCGCTATATATTATGTCCTAGTTAGTTCCAGCACGTATAAAGCGCCCGTTGAAAAGTACGATAATTTAAAAGGTTCTTTAAGAAAAGGTACTTTTTGTAAAATAAAAAACTTTTTTTAAGAAAATTTTTTTTTGCTGTATTTTTTAAAAAAAAATTATATTCTTAGGTCCTTTTTGTAAGAATATGTATTATATTTTTCGGAATATGTATTATATAGATCCTTTTTTAAAGAGAGGTACTTCTTTTGTTAAAAGATAATGTTTTTTTAAGAAAAGGTACTATTTTTAAGAAGAAGTAATTTCTGTAAGAAAAGTGTATGACTTTTTTTTACAAAGAGGTACATTTGTAAGAACAGGTACTTTTTAAAGAAGTGGTAGTCTTTTTAGGAAAAGGTTATTTTTTAACAAAATTATTATTTATTATAAACAAGGTAATATTATATTTTTAAGAAAAGCTACTTTTAAGAAAAGGGGTTTTTTGCAAGAAAAGGTATTTTTTAAAACAAGATATTTTTTTGAAGAAAAGGTTTTTTTAAGAATTGACATTTTTTTAGAATTGGTAATTTTTTCAAGAATAGGTAAAATTTTTAGAGTAGGTATATAATAGATATTGTCCTATTAAATGAGACAAAATTAAACCATAGACATAATGTAATATTTAAAAATTATAAAATCATAAGTAAATATCGAATTGATGCAACAAGGGGTGGGATCAAGATTAACATACAATACCACAGTCACGATAACAAAAGTAGATATTCGCTAGATGCTTTAGAGATATGCGCCATAACGATACCCGTGGACCCCGAAAAATTTTTAGTTATTACATGTGCGTACTATCCGGCCGGCAATATAAATTCAATACGAGCAGACTTGCAAAAACTATTTGATTCTATGAATCTTCAAAATTCAAATAACTACTATGTACTAGCGGGCGACTTGAACTGCAAGCACACAGAATGTGGTAATACTGTTAATAACGCAAAAGGCAATAACTTAAAAAAAGTCAACATGAAGTCCTTACACTTCCAACATGTTCATCGAAGACCGCTTTCCTTAGCCGTAGTCATGTCATAATGACTTGCAGCGCATTTCACAATGGCATGACTATCACAAAGCCAACATGAAAGAAAACAACGCTCATACATGTCCCTGACTGTACAAATCTAGTAGTAATTACCAAATCCTAAAAGTATGCAGAATAATACTGGGTTATTGCATAATACTACTAATAAAATACATGCATTCAGACAGGTGAAGTTAATATACAGAATTTAAAAAAGAATAGTTTTTGTGCTGAAGGCTCTTTTCTATTGCACTTTCTTTTTTCTTACATCTGCTTTAACATAAGATGTAATATTGTTAAAAAAATAAAGCTATATTAGCTCACTGAAATAATTGTTTTTGTTTTGTCATAAACAGAGCGACGACAAAAAGTATTGAATATAAGTAGTGTAGAGAATTTATTCTCTTTATAGAGTATTTCAATATAAATGCACCATTTCGACAATGTTATTACATAAAACACGTTATGATAAAAAGAGTCATTCGCCAGATGTCGCCAGTGCTTTTGAGTTGTACAATTCATTCCATGAGTTCTCTATACTATTTAATACTCTTTGGCGACGACGACCTGCTTGTTTGTTAGCTGCCGCTACATCAATAACATCATACTTATTTTCAGGCGCTGGGTGTTGTTTGCATGTGTTCACTTTGATAGATTGCCCTACCCGGGCCTATAGATGTTAACACATCAAAAAATAACCTAAAATATATTTTGAATTTCTACAACTTTCGGCTCCAATAAAAATTAAATTTTTTAAATAAATCTTTGAAAAAAATCCATTGTTTGTAGCAATTTATTGGAATTGAATTTTGCAAGTTTTGGATAATTGCTTTTGGAATCCGTTCCACTTATCCTAAAGAGCAGTGATAAAATCGTCTACTTCAAGAAGGAATCATAGTTGTACAGTGCGTATTTGATCCAAACAAGTTGGTACAATAAATATTAGACGTTTCGATGTGGGATAATGTACGAGTATAAGAAACAGTGTGCACTATTTTCTGAAGCTGTCGCTTTGCCGAATATACGCTTACATAGGTGAGTAGGAACCTTAAAATGTGGAATTATACTACAAGATACCGATAAATATTACAGCAATAGATTTTTCTGAAAAATTAAATTAAGAAAACTTTAGTATAAACTTTAGAAAAATTGTGCCGTTTGCAAAACAAGTGTGGTTAAAAATTTACACCTAAATTGAAAAAAGTTGCACAAATGTTGGGGAAATTGTGCTAAACGTCATTGGCATAATTTTTCAAAAAACAAGTGCCAAAACTAAACAAATTGTGCATAAACGGCACAAAAACTTCTAAAATGGTAACACTGCTCGTTGGCGACGACGACCTGGCTCGTTGTTCGCTGCCGCTACATCAATCCCATCATACTTATTTTCCAGCAGAGACTATTGTTGTACAACAACAACGTCTGTGATAGAAACACAATGGCATTTTCAAATTCAGATTTGGTTTTGTAGAAGTGACTGCCACTACCCTGCAGTTTCAAAAGTAGCTAGTGGCCCTATGTAGTCAGTTATTTCGTTAGCGAAAAGCCTGACTAGCTACTTGAGTGGCTACAGGTAATGCTAGAGTTCGCCTTTGATTATTATAAGTATGAAAACAAGGAAAAAAATGCACTGAACCGTTATCCCGTTATGTTTTGTTGGTTGCTTTGTTATTTTTTTGTGTTGGCGTCAGTTACTATTAAACGTTCGTAGAAGTGTCATAGTGACAGCGTGCGTGGGTTAGAAGTATAAAAAAGTGAATTTGAATATTATTGAAGAAAGAAAAGGAACAAATTGTGCAAAAGTTTGAAAATGTAGAAAAAGAATTTGGTGAAGATAATGAAAAAGATTTATTCATAACATTAATTCATTATGATCCGACGAATTCATCAAGTGGATTGTACTAGTCAAGTAGTTAGTGCAATGTTGTTAGATATTTCGTCAATTCCATGTAACTAGCGATCTGCATGGTACATGGTAGTGCAGAGGGTAGCCACTGACTACGGTCAATGACATCCCTATGTTAAATTCGTTAGTGTAAAGCATTGCTGGTAGTCTGGCGGTAATGGTAATTATTGGTAGTTAGGGAAATAACTAAAAATTCGTTAGCTACGTCGACTGCAGGGTAGTGGTAGTCACTGGTCGCCAGTGGTAGCCACGAATTTTAGACACGAAATGTGATGAAATTAGCTATGACAATATTTACATCCCTGCAAGATCAAATTAGATCTTGTTTATTTTCCAGTGTACCTTGTAATGTTAAGACAAACTACCGGAATTTGTTTTTACATTTTGTTGCGATTTTTATTATATTATTGTAAAACATGCATTTGAAGACGGCCATGAATTTAATACTTTTAGAAATACATATTTGGTTTTTAAGTGATTGTTTGTATTTTTTGAATCTTTCTTTCGATTCCATGTTGGGGTACATCAAAATATTTAGTTAGAAATGGCCTGAGGTGCTTGGAGTTCTGATGCCTACCGAAATCTGATCCAACAAATTAATACCGATGGAAAAACGGTACTCGGGATTTCCAAGCTACTTAAATGTTCCACATCCAAGATTTACAACGCACTGAAGCACATCTAGCTACCACCAAACATATGCCTACCAAACAGCACCCTAGAGCCCGAAAAACTACACTAAGGGAGGATAGCTTAATTTATAAAGAGGCTGTCAAAGATCTTTTCAAGAGCTCAAGTAAAATTAAAAATGAGATTTCAACGAATTTTGGCTTTAATATATCGTCCAGGACAATAAGAAGACGTCTGAATGAGAGAAACTAACGTCGGTGCATTGCACAACGTAATCCACTTAAGTCAAAAAGAAAATATTTTTAAATTCCGACTAACGTTTTCAAGAGAACTTCTCAATAAACCGACGACATTTTGAAAAATCATGCTTTGGAGCGACGAGTCGAAGTTTTGTCGCTGCGATTGTGATGGAAAGCAGTACGCATGGCGTCCTCCAAACCTGGAGCATCACCCAAAGTACACCCTTAAATCAGAATTTTCCTGGCATGGTGTTGGTCCCATTCACAAGATCAACACTAAAATGGACCAGCACATTTGCAAAAACATACTGCAATCTGAAGACAACATACCCCTAATAAGGAAATTTATGCATGATAATGACCCTAGGCAGACTTCACGACTAGTGACTGAAGTGGCCAGCACAATACCCAGACCTCAATCCGATTGATAACTTGTGGAATGATGTTGAGGAGCATGTACGAGCAGCATAGTCACAAAGGGATTTTATCAGCGTAGGACCTTTGAAAAAATAACACGCATTTAAAATTTTTCCGATAAGATGTAAGTATTATCAGAAATAATATTAGCAGAGATATCTGATCAATGAATGGATATAAAGTCTAGTGTACGATTCAGGTCATAACTTGGTCATACTTGCCTGGTGATTCTGAATTTTGTGCTACTAGAACATATTTTATTTGCATCCCTAATAGCTTTGGCTTTAAGCATGAGCTTGCATGCAGAAAAGGGCATACTCACATGCTCCATATCCAGTGGAACAGGTAAGTTAGTCCCTAATATGGACCCCTCACCTACTCTCTGATTCCATAAAAAGTGAATATCTGACTGCGTGACCATCTTATTTAGAAATTCATGGCATGGTCATCAGCAAATGCTGTAGCAAAACAAGAGCCAGTGCTAAATTCGTGAGAAGTGGGGATAAGACCCTACTCTATTCACATTTCTAGTTAAAGTCGTATGACACAGTAAGTAACTAATCCATAGATCAAATTTATGATCACTTGGTCGACACAAAGTGCCGATAGAGCCTATTTTATCTATCCCGGTAATCGCACCCTCTATATCGACACATGCGTGGTCTAACGATCCATTACTCGATGTTGTCGATTGCCCGTTTTGTTCGTTCAGATTTCCCAGAGATGTGGTAGTCGTCGAGAGGATTTTGCGCAGTCTGGAAGTCTCAGACGCGTTTTCAATGCCTTCGAGGAAATGGTTCCAAGATCTCCTCTGAAGATCTTAACTCTTTCTTATATTCTTTAAGTCAAATTTTGTGCACATTCCAGTCTAGCTTAGCTGAGTTATTTAAAAAGCTTTTTGCAAGACATTTTCAGGATTTGCTGATCCTCGTTCCACCACGGATGATTATTTTTACCTCGGCAAGTGATCGGTGAGGTGAGAGCATCGGTAAGTTCGTCAATCTCAGCGGTATTAGCAGGTTCGGAGATAGGAATGGTCTTTATAAAACTGTACCTCGTTTCTGTAGTTCTCGAATCGAAAAGTTTCACATTTGAATTGAATCAGGGGGATTCTATGGCGCAGCTGATGGAAAAGGTACTAGGCCGATAATGGAGAATGAGAGAGCAAAGAAGACAGGAACTAATTTTAAATAGTGTTGATACTAATGACACCTAAATTATGTTTTATATTGTTTGCATTGAACGAAAATACGCATTCCCTTTGATTTCTGTTCGTTTTATGTCCAACGAAAGAGTAAAATTGGTAAAATACAGCAGCAAATAAATGTGTATGAAATGGCCTAATACCTCGTCGTCATGAAGAGGCATCGAAGAGAGCAATGGAAACTCTTAAGTATTACTCTATGATTGAATCGAAAACGCTACATATAGGTACATACAAAAAATTGGTTGTCACATGTGACTGTTTCTACAACATTATTTATGAGAAAAAAATGTTTTTAAAAAGTAGGCAGTCGAAAATTTTAAAATGTCAAAAATACTCAGAAATTAACATGGTGCGAAATTTTGATATTGTTTCGACAAAAGAAATTAGTAATTTATATTTTTAATGGTGAATTAATGAAATATATTAATTTGTTATGTATTTCAATTAATTTTTCCTAAATATTACACAACAATCAAAAAGAAAAATTAGCTGAATATATGTCAATTAATTTGGAATTTCCAAGAGGACAATTTGGAGGTTTACATTCCAACACAAATTGTAAGGAGCAGTGAGAATTCCTTAAAACAACTTCTGTTTTTATGTCACTTTTCGCACTAGCTTGTTTTGTTTGTATATACTGTTTATTACTTGACAGTAGACATTTAGGCCGCCGCCGTTTTTAAGTTTGTTGCTGAGCTTTGAAATCGGCACAGCGGCGGTGGCGGCGCATAACTTTTTGCTTAATCTTTCATATAATCGATCAATTAATGACTGATTAATTAAAATCTACAAACTATAAACTACACACAACCACAATATTTCCTAATACAATCAGCTTAATTTCCCACGAATAATCTCGAGGTAAATGACACTTTGAATTTTGCATAACAACAACCAGTAGTGATGTGCGGCTTAAATGCAATATCTTATTATAAGAATATAAAATTTGATAAAAAATACACACTTTCTGTCGAGTCCAGTTCCGAGAAGAACCGGCTATTTGGACCGGTTCTCAGCAAATTTCTGTCCCAAAGAAGCTTAAGTGAAATAACCTTTTATAAGAATATAAAAATTTATAAAAATACACATTTTCGTAACCTCACCCAAGGTTAACACTTTTGGTTCCTTTGGAAACGAGTCCTCTTACTCAGGATCTGTTTTACGGTTCTTTTCAACCCATTTTTCAGTTCCTATAGAACCGTTTTTGGATCTTTTGGAAAATTGTTCGTTTCTTTTAAACCGGGTTTTCGGTCCTTAAAGAACCGCTTTGTGTGCATCACTAACAGCCAGGCGAAATTCCACACGCTACAACACCAACATCCAGTCCCATTCCCTAAGAGGTTGCAGCACACATTACAACTAAAACAACAGCAGGTACAATTTCCTAAGAATTGAACTCTGCACAGCAGCAGCCGTGGTCAATTTTATAATAATTAGGAAACGCCGCCGCCAGGTTAGCCGACCAAGCCGCTGCCGCCGGTTTTCCCAGGTCACTTCGCCGGCGCTGATGCAGAAACAATTGGCGTAAACCTCTACTTGACAATTATCTTGGACTATTCCAATAAAAATTTCATCAGAGTTGATTATTTTCTCATTGATTAATATTATACAAGTCTCTTAACTGAAGGGAATGGAACGGCTGAACTTACAAAAAATTGTAATCAGGGTCTTCAATCCACAAATCCTGCCGTCATTTGACCAGGGTTTCAAGACGAAAACGACATCGCCTCCAAATTTGTATATTTTGTATATATTGAGCTGCTTCAGACTGGTGGAGGTTTATCGATACTAGCGGCAACATCTAAGCTTTGATTTGGTCAATGAAGTACCAACCCGTGTAGTATCCAAAGGGTTAGTCTCACCTAAATTCCTGTCCTCCACTACGCCCAATGCCGGTGTAGTTCGGTGGATCTGGTGTCAGGTTCTTATACACCGTAAGATGAACCTGCCCAAGGCCATGCTAAATGACGCCTTCAGTTTTGCTGAGAAATGGGACAGATTCGTTGTTAATGGCAACTACTTCAGCATCCTTCAACTTTCGAACAAACAATAATTAGGACGAAATTGGTACGAAATCAGACACGGAGAACAACCTTGCCCGAAGATTCTGAAGCCCATTGGAACACACATTCCCACCCTATGAAAGGCGCTGAAAAGCTCAAACTTCATACTTATGAAAACCAGCCTCTTTCTCTGAAGTGTCCCATGGCAGCTTCGACAGAGCGGTATAAGTGCAGATGTTAACAGCATATTTACCTCTAGTGGAGAAATAAGAGTGCGCAAAAATTGAGACGTACATAAGGGAGAACAAAGCCCCCAAATTCTACCAAAAAATTAAGTGCTACCACCAAACTTTGATTTACCGTGCAAATATTTCATTAATAATTCCTCTTCACACTCCATTTTAATTTTAACTCACTTTAATTACCCTTGTTTGTTAAAATAATCGACATTTTTTAAAATTCCGAACCCAAACAATTGTTTTCGTACGAAATAACATTGGCATAACAACCTTTTTTTGCTTACGAAATTTTCGCAAAGAACTGACTACAAGGCAAATGAAAAGTGAATGAAATTTTCGGTTCATGAAATTTTCGTCATTTGTTATACACGTACTTCTTATGACAACGAAAATTTCGTAAAAACTGAATACCAGGCTTAAGAAACCACAAAGCCGATGGAGAGGTGTTTACGGCTGGCTGCAATGAACTGATAAGGTGAATCAGGGGGTTTCTCGAAAAGTATGTACAGGTAGAGAAGAAAAAAAACTGCACAATTTGGCAACCCTCGTAGAAGAGTACGGAAAATGTCGACGCCATTCACTTAAACGCATATCTCCCTCGCGTCATAACTTGATTATTTCATACTTTTTACGTACTTTATGTAATTTTGGTTTAGCATGGTACGAATTTCTATAGTTAGACACTGTAACCAGGGATGCCAACTTGGTGGTTTTCCCGCTACTTGTGGTGATTTTTGACACACAAAAACCACTGTTTTAGAATTCTAGCGTTTTTTTTTAAATCGCTACAGTGGCGATTTTCGCTGTTTTAAGGTAGCGGCTGTAGCGATTTTTACGCAACATTGTTTATTGCCATTACTTTTGAAGCAAACGAAAAAGAATAACGGAATTTTCTATGTAGGAGTTGATGTGTTTGCAAATTGACTTACTCAATTTTGTGTGAGAGTGCAAATAGTCACAGGCGGTATAGACGCTCAATCGGTTGGACAAACATGGTGAGTGTATTAGTGAGAGTTATACGTCGGTGTGGTTTAGATCACTTTTATTTCTCCAATATTTCGATCAACTTCGTTGATCATTTTCAAGGATTTGAGATAACAATAGTACTTATGCTGTACCGACACGTGCTGTAAGACTTTGTCCACTGTCTTTTTATTTATGACCTCAAAGCCGAAAAATATTTAAACGAATAAAATTACAAAGGTCAACTATACATACAACCAAAATAAATTAATTTAAAATCTTGTTTTTTGTCCTAAAATAAGTTATGAAATAAGAATTAAATTTCAATGTTTTTTAAAATATCGCTAAATAAGTCTTATTTATAAGAAAATTTATTGAAAAGAAACTTAAAATCAATTTTTTTTTAAAATTTTTTTAATAAAAGTTGACAAATAATAATTGTTGTAAATTTTTATTATAAAAATTCATTTCATATTCACAATCATCTACAATATTTTTCGCTTTGATTTGTTCTATCTCATTACTCTTATTTGCGATCCCTAGTTTTAAGTCATTCCTAAATTGGTTATACTATATGCATGTAGTATGATTATTTACGAAAAATTCCAAGTTTTTGTTGTTTATGTGAAGTATTTTTGTTTAAGTTTTAGTTTGTTTTATGTTTTAGCTAAAATTATTTACGTTTACAAACCATATGTTTCCAAATAAATAAATTGAATTTAAAATACGTATGCATGTATGTGCCTTTTTTTAATTTTCTCATATTCTGTGTAGTTATTACTAATTTTTGCCGTTTTTACACTTTATCGTAGTGTTTTTTAATATCCGTCAGTAGAGATTTGTGGTGATTTTTAGCAACTTGTCTGTAGCGATTTTTGTCTCGGAAGAGTTGGCATCCCTGAATGTAACATCATCAGAAAACTGCTCGTGTTTTGAAATATTCAACGAAGAGATTAAGAGAGAGAGAGAGAGAGCAACGAAACGAGGCGCTTCACTTGGTTTCTTTGTTTGCATTCCACTCCATGAGTAAATGTTCTTCTCCAAACTTGATTATTTCATACTTTTTACATACTTTAAGTAATTTTTAGATACAATAACATCATCAGAAAACTGCTCGTGTATGGAAATATTCAACGAAGAGAGTAAGAGAGAGAGCAGAGGAAATACCATAGACTAATAGTTATAGTAGACCTAATAGTTCTCTCACCAAATTTATGACATTTGGCCTGGTGTGATATTTACCAAGGCGAATTTATTACCTGGTGGAAGCACTAAAATTCGCCTTACTTTTTGCGCTGGTTCTGTCAAAAATAGCAATTCGCCTTGAATTCGCCTTTTGTGGTAATGTCAAAATATGACATTTGTATTGCATGCGTATACGTATATACATACATATTTTTCATTTGTTTGTGCTGTTTCTGTTATGATGAAATTTTTATTTTCATTAAACAAAAGATCGTAATAGGCATCCGGATATGCAAGTGACGATATATAATAACTACAGATGTTCCTATCATCTGCGGATCATGGTTAGAGCATCACTAATCGGGAACCATGTCGCAAGGACGAAATTGCATCCGGCAATGACTGCCCCACAACAAGCGTTTGTTGTCGTCGCGTGGAACATGAAACATCGGTCCCGTACCGCTTTCAAACTTTTTATTGCAAATAGCACATTTTACCATCTTTAAATACTTTTTTTTTTCACTTTTAAGGGGAAACTTTCAAAAAACACAAGTTTATAAATTAACTTCACTTTGCCAATAAGAATGTAAACAAAACGAATAAGTTTGACAATTCGAGCTCAATTCGCCTTGGCATCAGCTGTTCAAAATATGAATCAGCTGTGCGCTTGCTATAACGTGAAGTAGATCAGCTTTGATATTTACGTTGGATATGAATACCAGATAGAGGCAATGGTTCAAAACAAAGAACAAAATAACAACAACGGCATTTCGTTTTGGGTGTTAAAATTATTGTGTTAATACAACACAAATGTATGCTAACAATACCAGTCAATAAAAAAGTGTAAAACACATTTAAATTTCACAGCTCTGCACCAAAACGACATGAAAAAACCGACCGCATCAAGAAGAGTGTGAAAGGAAACATCAGATGAGCAAAATATTCTCTCAGTATGATTTACTCTATGGGAAAGAAGCCCTTCACTCGTTTTCTTTGTAAGCATTCCACTGCATGAGTAAATTTTATTCTGTATACGATAGTTTCTGTATGATATTCTCATAAGTATGAAGTATGAAATAATCAAATTATCACGCGGGAAAGAAATGCTTTTGAGTGACTCGCGTCGACTTTTTGGTTCTCTCCTACTAGGGTTGCCAAATTTCGCCGGTTTTTTCTTATCTACTTGTTAAGTGCATCAGTGACTGCTGATTTGGTTGTAGTCCCACCTCGTAGAACTATTTTTATATCTCGACTGTCTCCTGACACGTCTACTGATAACATATTTAATTATATAAAATTTAATCTTTCTGAATTTAATGACAATGATTGTAGGGTTTTTAAATTTAATTTTTCTGTGCCTAGGGATATTTCCTCATTTAGGATCATTGTTCCGAAAAATGTTTTCGATGTATTGATTGAGCAATGATTTTGGCCTGATGGTGTCCTGGTTCGAGAGTTCATTCCTAGTGATAGGACACGGCGGGTAGCCCCTGTTGAGTTGCAACGTTCAAAAAACTAAATGTTGATGTATCAAAATGTTCGTGGACTGAATTCGAAACTGTCTGTCATTGTTTTTACTGAGTCGTGGTTGAAACCGACAACATGTGATTTGGAAGTGTTTTGTAGCAATTATAAGGTTTATAGAAAAGATCGTTTTTTACGTAAAGGTGGTGGTGTTCTTGTTGCGGTTCATACTTCTATTCCTTCTTCGTTTGTGTCAATTTCTAAAATTGTTGTTTTGGTGGTGTGAATATGTTTATTGTTTGTTCATATATTCCTCCAATTTCGGATATTAGTGTGTATATGGCCGTCGGTGGTGCAATGGGTAGTGTGCGCGCCTCTTGTACATGAGATCCTGGGTTCGATCCCTGCTCTGACCACCTTAAAAATTTCTTTCGGCGGCGGTCACCTCGCATAGTGACGGCGACACTATCGAGTATTTAGCCATGAAAAAGCTTCTCAAAATACCGTTCGGAATCGGTGTAAAAACTGTAGGTCCCAATCAGTGAGTGAAAAATTAGAAAGCGCGCAGCTCACTGGTTGTGAGATGCTCTCCCCAATCCCTTCATGGGATGTAATGGGAAACGGTTTTTTTTTTTTTGTATATGGAACACGGTAGAATTATTGGTGAGGTGTTGGAACTGATGTCTTTGCAGGATATCATTTTTGTTTGTGGTGATTTTAATATTCCTGATGCATCGTGGCATCTATGTTCTGAGCAGGGATTTATGGTTCCCTCTTGTAGTGGCCGGTTGAATACTTTCTTTGATACGTTATCTGGATTTGGGCTCATGCATTTTAATAATGTTTTTAATGTATCTAATAGGCTACTGGACTTAGTATATTCTAATATTTCAGAGCTGACACTACATAGAGCATTACCATTTGTTTTACCAGAGGATAAATATCATCCGACTTTGTGTTTGAATATCGATCTAGCTTGTAATGATTGTTTGAATAGACCAACAGGGCAAGTCAGTCATTCTTATAACTTTAAACGTGCTAATTTTGTAAATCTTCGTAATTCTCTTTTGGATGTTATTTGGCCTTCATTTAAAGGGGACTTTTTTGTGGAATTTAATGAATTTTATGATGTGATACATTAAAGTTTTCGTTCATCAGTGCCTATTGCTTACGCCAATACTGATTTGTCGAGTCCTCCTTGGTTCACAAGGTAACTTCGGGGTTTACGGAATCGCCGAAATAGGTTATATAAAAGGTTCAAGGAAAGTGGGTCCTGTATTGATTATATGAATTATTCCATTGCAATGCATAAGTGTGACGCGTTGAATCGAAAATGTTATGCTGATTATCTTATAAAAGTTAAGGTCATGTTAAATTTGGACCCTAAGTCTATCTATCAGTTTATGAATTCTAAAAGGAGAGTAAGGGGATACCCGAATTCTCTGGAATATGAAGGCGTCTTAAAATCAACGGATGTTGAGATTTCAGATCTTTTTGCAAAATTTTTTCAATCAACCTATTTAAAATGCTATTCAAAGATTTGATATGATGTTTGACTTTTCTTTGTCTTTTAATGATGTGTATATGGGCCTCCTATCCCTTAAACCAACTTGTTCCCCTGGTCCTGATGGGGTGCCTTCTATTGTTTTACGTGAATGTGCTGATGCTTTATAAATTCCGTTGACGAAAATGTTCAACTTTTCTTTGATTAATGGTATGTTCCCCCCATTGTGGAGAGAAAGCTATATTATTCCACTCCATAACAGCGGATGTAGGTCGAATATGGAAAACTACAGGGGTATAGCAAAGCTAAGTGCTATACCTAAGCTTTTTGAAAAATTGGTAACTTGTAAGCTTGTCCACTCACTACAGGGTATTATTTCGCCTCATCAACATGGTTTCTTAAAAGGGAAATCGACAGTCACCAATCTATTAGTTTATTTCATTTACCTTTTCATCCTTCTTGTCAAAGTTACAGACTGATGTCATTTACACGGATTTCAGTAAGGCCTTTGATAGAGTTGACCATAGACTTTTACTCCTAAAACTTGACTTGATAGGGTTTCCATTCCGTCTATTGCGTTGGCTATCGTCTTATTTGTTGAATAGAACTCAAGCAGTATTGTTTAAAGGTTGTATATCTCATAGAATATTTGTCACTTCTGGTGTTCCCCAGGGAAGTCATTTGGGTCCTGTTCTTTTCAATTTGTTTTTAAATGACCTTCAATTAGTTGTTAGAAATTCGAAAATATTAATGTATGCGGATGATGTAAAGTTATTTCGATCTTTAGGGACGATTGATGAAAGTCACTTACTTCAGGAGGATTTGGAGAGGTTAGCTGGAATGGTGTTGTTGCAATAATATGTTGTTGGACTTTCGAAAATGTAATAAAATGTCTTTTAATAGGAGAAATAGTTTACCAACCTCATATTTGATTGATAATAGTTTATTGGAAAATGTTTTTCGTTCTGTGATTTAGGGGTAATCTTTGATCCTAAATTGACATTTAATTTGCATATTGATTCTTATGTGGGTAAAGCGTCGAGTTTATTAGGTTTTATAAAACGTTGGTGCAGGGAGTTTGATGATCCTTATCTATCGAAACGTTTATACACTAGGCCGATACTCGAATACGGGTCGATAGTTTGGTCGCCAAACTATAGGTGCCATATTGATAGAATTAAATCAGTACAGAAACAGTTTTTGTCCTTCGCTTTGAGAAATCTTGGCTGGGATTCTGACACTCTTTTACCCCCTATGTTAATCGCCTTGCTTTTATTGATCTGCCAACTCTTGAACGCAGGAGAATTATGTTAGGAATCAGCTTTATGGTAAAACTAATTAATGGAGAAATTAACTCACCGCTTTTGCTATCTAAACTACACTTTAATGTTCCTACTCGTGCTTCAAGACACTTCGATCCGTTAAATTTACCTTTAGGTAAACATAATTATGAGGCCTTTAATACCCTCTATAGCCTTTGTAAAACTTTTAATGAATTATACCATTTATTTTCTATTTCTAACTCTATTGAATTAATAAGACGTAAATTAATGTATAATAATGTTCATTGAACTGAGGTTGCCAGATCGTACCTTTGAATCCTACTTGTGGATTCAAATTTCTTATATACCTTGCACACGTATATCAACAGTCATCAGTTTCTGTTTTTATCGTTCCTGTTTATTCGTCTTCTTCAATTTTCATTTCCTGTTCATCCCGTCACATGTTTAATCTGTTCCTGTCTTCATCGTTCCTGTTCATTCGTCTTCTTCACCTCCTCAATCGGTTTCAATCTTCTCATCCTGTCATCAAAGTTCTTGCTCCTGCCCAGCACTTGATTTATCTGTCCTTCAATTTATCATTGGTTCCTGTTATAATAGTTCCTACTCATCCCTATCTCATGCTCCTGTTTATTTGCCTTCCCAGTTCCTGCTCATTCTATCATATGTTTAACCTGTTCCTGTCTTCATTGTTTCTGCTCTTTCACCTTCTTATCCTCCTCAATCAATTCCAGCCTTCTCATCCTGTCATCTAAGTTCATGCTCATTTTGATTTTCTCTTCAAATTCTCAATGGTTCCTGTACTTCCTTCCGTCATTAATGTTCATGTTTTTTTCCTGCCAATGTTTCATTTGTTCCTGTCTCCATCATTGCTGTTCTTTATCCATCCAGTCTTTGTTTTTTTTTTGTATTATTATTTATGTTTTATTTAATATAATTAAAATTTTTTTTTAGTCATTTCCTTATTTCCCTTACGGGAATTTTTATTCGGTCTGTTTTCCAAAACTTACAAATTTATTCAAGCTCAAGACCTTTTTAAATAATTAGTTTTTTTAATTATTTAAATTACATTTTTTTTGGCGCCTTTCTTTATTTTCATGTTATTGGTTTTATTTCACAATACATTATTATTATTTTTTATATATATATGTATATTTATTATTTATTATTATAGTTTATATTTTATTTTTACGTAAAATTATTTTTTTTTCTATTTGTTTTTTTGCGAATTTATATTTTCGTTAAATTAAACCTAATTTATAATTCACTTTTTAATTAATTTAAGTTAAGTTAAGTTATTTTTCGGAAAAATAATCCAGCTGTTTTTTTAGCTGAGTAAATAAATAAATATCCTTTTGCTATTCTCAAAGACGATCTAGAATTAGACGACCAGAATATATACGAATTTTGGCAACCCTGGTAAAAGAGTACCAAAAAGTGCTAGAAATTCACTCAAAGTGAAGAGCAATTTTGACTGTCTACTCTATTCTATGGCACAGCTGATCGAAAAAGTACTAGGGAAATGATGTAGAATGAGAGATCAAAGAGGACATAGTGATTATAGTCCATGCAGTAAACAAGTTTAAATAGTGTTTGATTGATACTAAAGACAGCTAAATTGTGTTAAGTTGTTTGCATAGAACGAAAATACGCATTCCCTTTTATTTGTGTCCGTATTATGTCCAACTAAAGAGTAAATTACAAAAGCAACTCAAACTCGATGAAATTGCCTACTACCTCGTAGTCATCAAGAGAACGTGAAGAGAGGGATAGCGGCTCTTGCGCGAAAAACTGCAGCTAAGTGTTACAGAAATGAGAGGACCTTATCAGTGGTGTAGTAGACCTGGAAATCTACAACCGAACCAAATTGAAACTTGCCATATCATCGTTGTTACTATGTACATATCTCGAATTCGAATAAACAATTCTTAATAAACGCATTTCCATTCGATTTTCGTATAATAGCTTTGTTCCTTTACTTTTCGGCTAAAGTTCGGGTAAATGAGAGTAAAAGCAAAATTCACTGTCAAATACTCAAATTTACCCAAAAGTAAAGGAACGCAAAAAACCACTTTTCTTACCCGAAAACAAATGTCACAACACAAAACATATGCTTGACAACAAATCTTGCATATCATGTTAATTTTCACTGTTCATTTGCACACTTCCCATCTTCTTTAAATAAGCACTCTCAAAGCAATCAGTTTTCAAGTTAATAAAATTGTAAATTCAATAATTTTTTTTCACTTGTGTTATTTTTTTCACAAATAATATACATATATGTTTTTACGTTGACGTTTCGAACAGCTGATTGTTTGACACTTTGCCCAAACTTACCCGAAGAAAAAGTCTGGGTAGGTCCGGTAAAAAGAGAAACGTATTTTGACGTTAAGAGAAACAAAACATCGCTCTCATTTACCCAATTTTTGCGTACGGGAACACTTTTGGGTAAATTTGGGTTCCCACGGTAAAGTAAAGGAACAAACGTGAAAACTTTTGACATTTCAATGTCAATATTTTTGTATTGAAAAAAAGAAAGGGTTTTTGATAATCTGAAAAAAATAAAATAATGGAATAGGTAAAGCATATACGTATGTATGTATATGAATATGTATGTATATCTACTTTATCAGCCTTTTTTGACAATTGCTGCACAGATACACTGAGCAACTTTACTTGGTGCCTCATGAAACGCTTCGCGGCAAACTTTCGCTGAGCAAAAGTTCTAGGTTTTCTTGTTTGCATGAATACCACTATTGTTTTTTACAAGTTTGGATTTTTTTACGAGTTTGTTCCGATCATAACAATAATTTGAAGGCAAAGTTGCAAGAAAATAAACAAAATTTTGCGGCACAGGTGGCGGCCCACCTATGTTATGTTTTATATCGCTGATAGAAGAGAGGGAAATAGAGCTATTAAATAAATATACGAGAAGCAGTCGAAGAACTATACGTGAAAAAACTGAGGTCCAACAATCCCACGACCGCTGGTAGAAGCAATTAATTGTTAATTGATTCCACCACACAGCAGAATTGTATGTACATATGTTTCCTTTTTGGTCGAACTTTTTGGTACCAATTCGAATCGAAAAGAACTTTCGAAACGAGTTGCATATTGAGGGCCCTACCTTCGATACTGAGAAAGATTTATGCAGCTATATCGGAGCTGGGTAACACTGCTAAAGGTTGGTAAAGATCTTAAAGAATAATTTGCTTTCAGTCGACATCCTACCTCTTCAACATCTTAATGGAGATCGTACTGGAAAACAGGCTGCAGTTAACACAGATAAAACTATCAGCAACAAAAGCTACATGCTACTCGCTAATGGTGGTGGTATAGATATGATTGGGCGGGCTGTACGATAAATTACTGTGGGTTAATCGAGAATCGATATGGAATCATCAAAAGTGGGTTTGGCAGTAAATGAAGACAAAACTAAGTTAATGTTTTGAACGACCAGAGCTTCCACTCGCTAGGAGCAACACGTGACTCTTAAGAACTGTTACAAATTTGGGGTTATGGATGAATTTATTTACCTCAGATTTGCCGGAGAATTTCAGAGCAACAAAGATCCAGCAATACATCTCTCGAGAAGAAAAATACAGCTATCTATATTAGACACTTATAAATATAACCATATTTGGGTGAGTCATGTCGCAAGCAGACGAAGTAGCATTGGAGGTGTCCTAGAGAAAAATACCCCGAAAACCATATGGTCGTATACTAGACAACAGCGACTATCGAGATCATATGAACCACGAGCTGTATGACTTATATCCCGACATCGTCGTAGTTAAGTGAATGCTGGCTGGGCTATGTCAGTCGAATGGATAACGAGGAACCAGCGTGAAATGTATTCGAAGACGTACGCGAAGATAGCTCCGTTGGACGAATCCTTGGTGTTACCAACTGGAGAGAAAAGCAAAATATCAAGCCATTTTGGTGAAAAGTTTTATCTTTATTTTGTAAGGAGCCTAACCCCTCTGGCTTGCCTTTGTCCAAAGTATTCAAGTGTATACGTGTTCATTTATTAATTTTTTTCGATTCTTAATTTGGGTGATTTTTGTTTGTCTTTTCATTAGTTTTTTTGCGGTATGCGCCTCTTTTGAAGTTATTGTCCCGTTTTTTCCGAGATTGTCCTGTTTTTTGGTGCCTCATCCCGACTTGAATCTACTTATAAAATAGCGAAGTGATTATATAGAAAATAAAATGTTTTTCTTTTTATATATTTAGTGATATTTTAACTAAATTAACGGTAGTATTCTAAAAGTCCCGAAAGTGAACGTAAACGCAGAAGCCAACGCGAACGCCAAAAAATGGAAGTTTATATATCCCTTCGCGCTTGCGTTTGTTTTTTGAAACCGTTCCATTTCTAATTTTATTATTGTAAATAAGAATTTCAGTGAGTAAACAATACAATTTTGAATTATTTAAAAAAAACAGTTTGAGCTCTATCCGTCGAATGCATTTCAGCCAAAATTGGCAACTATGTACTTATAAGCAATGAAATGCAAACTACTTCCATCTGCCTATCCTCGATCGACATTTTTCTTTAAATTTGTAATTTCTTCAACTAACGCGAAGCACTGTGGCGTGTTCAATTTGACAGCTGAAGTGATCAAAAACGTTGCGCTGTGTTTTATAAACTACCCAAAATAACGTAACTCAACGCAGGTAGTCACCGAACAGCTGTAACGTTTTATAAACTACAAAAACGACAAAAGTAACGCAAAGTGACTGATTCACGACTTATAGAATACCACCCTAAGTATTTTTCTTGATTTTTTTTATTTAAAATCAAAAAAATCTGTTCTCTTACCATTGTCACAAGCAGTTGGTCAGGTTATATATATTACTTACTTACATATTATGAACGACTTCTTCAGCTCTATATTCAAAAGAACTTGTCACCTGTTTTGTATTTTAAATTTAAATAAAACAACTGTATCAATATTTTGCTGTAAAAAATATTTACTATTATTTTACATATGTACTACGTACGTGTATATGGATCTTAAAACTTAACTTTTATGTATATAAAACAAGAGTATCTAACAACTGTCAGATCTTTGATGTGCAGTTTGTATGAGTATGTGGGTCTTACTTTATGGAATTCTAAAGAAAAGAATTTGTATAAAACTCATCCGGCCTACAGCCTGAAGACGCGCACGAAAGGGAATGCCCAATGACGGTAAATCTTTGGAAAAATATGGGACTTGCGTCCCCTTCCTGGCAGTGAACGAAATAATGTAGCAAATGAGTCAATATAAGTAGTTCGAGTTGGAAATATTGAATCGATCATTTGATCAAATATATATTGGCAAGATGAACTTTGTATATGATAGAAAAGTAAAACAAATTATGTGTATGAACAACTTGCACATGATTAAGTGATGGTTAGGTATCCTAACGTTCCGGAGGCGTAAGAAATCAAACGTGTGAATCGTTGCTAAGCGCAGTCATTGTAGGCGAGTGGGGGGCAATGCATCCGTTAGAGATTCTGAAAGAATAGAATTAATTTGAAATCGATATTTTGTAGAGAATTGTCGTTATTTACATCCATATGTACATTTATGCATTTGTATAAGCGCTAGCAAATACCAACTTACAGTATCAACGAACCTTAAATGATATTAGCATTATCAGTTGTATCTGACGACATATGTAACTGTGGACATCTGTCGGCACACAATATTTATCGATAACTTTATTCAAATATATATATGTATGTCAGATATACCAGATATTGTGTTCGTCACTTAACATTTATTATAAGCATATGGTAACACTGTTAATGTTTTTGATATATGTATTTAACTTTATTGAAGTCTGCATGTTACAGAGGTATCGATGATTAGTTCTTATACCTACATATGTGCATATGGATCATTCAAACGTCAAAGGAACTAACTGTAGTTGTGTTCTTTTTTTCGATAGTTTAGTTTAAAAGATTTGAAACAAAACACTACTCAACTGATCAGTTTGACGGTTAAATCATTAATATGCACGTATATTTACATTGAAAGTTACATTACATATTTTCTACATATGGGTCATTCCACAACCAAAATTTAAGACAAAATTAAAAAAAAACATGCATATAATACCATGCCATGGCGTGGGATGAATCAAAACCTTCAGCGCATGTAACAATTCTGTACCCTACTCTACACCACTACTGTTTTATGTTGGCGCTGTTTTTAAAATAACAATTACTAGGGATCGTCTGAGAATTATAGAAGGTATGTATGTACATTAGGTTGGAGCGATTTTACAAAATTCGTGAACTCGAATAGATAGATTGGACTGCATCTTCCGAGTTCCCAGCAAGTTAAAATTCGACTTTACGAACTACTCGATAAAATCGCAAAGCCCAAATCTTGAAAACGAAAATTCAATCAAATATAACGTAAATTTGTTCACCCAGTTTATTCGGGACACATATTAATCAATCATCCAAGTGGAATTTGCACAGTACTACCCAGCGGCGGAAGTCGCAAGGCCTCCCACAAATAAGGCATGCGGAATGGTTCGTTTGTAATGCCTTCCTAAAATAAGGCCTGTGGAAGAATGCATGAATTTTGTCATCAGATATAACCAAGAAGAAAATTCTGAGAAATTTCTTTTCCGATTCTTTTTAATCATAATTTAATTGGAAAATTTCATACAAATTTTAAAATTATATTTTTTAAACTTACAAATTTATTCAAGCTCAAGACCTTTTTAAATAATATAAAGCGTATTTATTAGCTTTGTATTACTTTCAAAAAAAGTCGAGCATAAAAATGTTCCAATTATACCAAGGCTGTCTGTATAGCTAAATTTGTAAGTTTAGAAAACAGACCGAGTAAAATTCCCGTAAGGGAAATGATGAAAGTTGACGAAGAGCACCGCGAGCTTGAAACAATAATATTGTTGATGGCAACCCTCTGTTTTGTAATGACAAAACAAAAACAAATCATGCCTGTTTAAAACCAATGGTTTTTCGACATGATAAAAAAGAGTTGTGCATAAAAGCGTTCCAATGGTAGTGCTTGGTATTCTTCAAACGTGTATATAAAGGAATTCTCATTAATATGATGAGTGTTTCTAGATATATACAGGGTGATTTCATGAAGAAAATTCCACTAGGACCATGTCCGAAAATGCAAGGGTGCGAAATGGCAGCGGGTTCAAAATTTTCGGATTGGCGGTCGGAGGGTATTAGGGTAAAGTTGCTAACTTCTGAGCCAGTGGTCGGATCTTTTGGGATTTTTTTCTGCTGATGAAGATCTTGGCAAGATCCGAAATAGCTATACAGACAGCCTTGGTATCATTGGAACATTTTTATGCTCGACTTTTTTGAAAGTAATATAAGGCTAATAAATAAGCTTTATATTATTTAAAAAGGTCTTGAGCTTGAATAAATTTGTAAGTTTAGAAAACAGACCGAGTAAAATTCCCGTAAGGGAAACGATTATATAATTTTTATTTAAGATTTTTCAGGGTATTTTTAAAATTTACAATTTGAAGTTGGGCGTTGTATAACTTTCTATGATAGATACATACATACTTACTATGTAGAAGTGGAGAATGATTTTGTGATAAAATAAATTGTTTTATTTTAACAAAAATAAATTGTTTTATTTTAACAAAAATAAATTTTTGTTTAACAAAAATAAATTAAAGTAAAGTAAATCGCTTCTAAGGCCTTCCTCTTTGCATGCCTTCTAAGGCCTTCTTTAGGCAATGGGCAATCTCACGCAATGTTAAAAAGAAAGGAGGAGGTAATGTGTAGGGAAGGCCTTCCGTATTTTAAAGAAGGCCTGTTTGGTCATGATTTCAGGCCTTCCAGGTCATGACTTCCGCCGCTGGGTATATGCATAGTTATAAAACATTTCGTTCAAATACCGGTACAAAAGAAAAACGACATAAACCCAATATTAAGGAAACGAAATGAATTCAAATAGATTGACCTACGAACAATTACAATGGAGTAAATATTACACCATTTGATATTTTAACTATTTCTACACATATTTAAGTCTATTAGAACTATATTTAGTTAGATACGTATATATGTATGTATATGATATCGAAATATTTCATTATTTATTAAACTAATAAACAGAATATTTATACTGACGTTGCCGGCTTGACGTTGAGACGTTATTTGTGCTCGGCAAGGAACGACAATTAACGTTCATGGACTCCTGCACCTGGTGATTAAGCGGGGATGATTTGAAATCGGCTGATATCAAAGCTGTACAGACATTGGGCGATGGGTTAGTAAAACTATTAACTCTACTATAACTAGGATTAGCATAGCATTTGAGTCGACTATTGTCACTACTTGTACTACTACAACTACTGTCATAACTAGCGGAAGCACTAGCGTTAGCAAGAAAGCGTTTAGAGTCAGAAGATAATATTGTGTCAGTACCTGAGTCGGCCAAGCGCGCCTTTCCGTTGGCGGCGATAACTTCTGATGCCGGCGAATCCGATGGTGGCTCCAAGGAGATGTTGCCATTGCTCGATACTTTGGAATGTCCATTCATCAAAGGTTGTACTTGTTTGGATTCTATGTAACGATCGCAGAGAGTCAATTAGAGTCACATTACATTTAAATTATATCATACATACCGAGATTTTTTTCCACGTCTTCGTCATCTTCACCCCCATGACTACTTGTGCCGTTCGCCACCACAGCCCCATTCGATTCTTTCATCGGTTGATGATCCTTTACAAAACGCATTAAACACAATACCGCGGATCCAACTATAGGTGGTATACCTGCTAATACAAATGGAACTGTATACGATCCGGATTTATCATAAATATTCCCTGCGATTGGTGGCCCAATGGTTAGTGGCAGTGAACTCAAACCCAACAGGAAACCAATGGCCTGTGTTGCGCCCGACGGTCCACATATCTCATAGGCGATGGGTCCCAGCAGCGAAATGAAACATCCATCGAAGAGACCCATTATCAAACTGAATACGATCAGCAGCACATAGGAACTGGTAAGGGGCAAAAGTATTGTCACAATACCAATGCACACCAAGGATAGCTGCTGTAGGTATATTCGGTTTACCCCCGGAAGATCTGCAATGGCGCCGAATATCAGGCGACCCAAGCCCGAAGTAATACCGATGCACATAACGGGCAGATTCTCGTCATTCAGGGGGTATGACATCTGCACAAATTTCATCATATGGACGTAGGGTACAAAGTAACCAAATAGTGCCAGTGGTATACACAGTGCCCAAATAACATACTTTTTGCGCTTCCAAATTTCGACATTTATAACGGAGCGCATCATCTGACTGGCTCTGGAGCGACCAGGTTTCTTTTTAGGCGGTTCTGGCGGAGGATGCAAGGGTTTATACACGAATGAACACACAATTACAAAAACACAAATCAAACTCATTATCCGAAGCGTGGTCTCGAGACCATGTCCCTTGATTAAGTACCCTAAGCCGGGCGGCAGAATGACTGTGAATACACTGGAACCAGCAGTGACGAATCCACTCACTTTGCCCAAGTATCGCTTGAAGTAGTGGCCCAAAATGGCTAGGGTGGGTGTGTAGGCCAATGCAGCGCCAAGTCCAAACATAATGCCATAAGTGATATATAGTGCTCCAGTATTGTCGGTGAAAAACGATGAGAGCAATAGGCCTCCGCAGGATAAAATGCCACCGAGTAACGTAGTAAGACGTAGGCCAATTTTATCGGTTAGAACGCCGGCTACCGGCGATAATAGGAACGTTGTACCTATTGTCAGGGAACCAACAAGAGCTGTAAGAGAGAAAGAGATAGATATGGAGGAAAAAACTCAGTAAAATCACACAATGTTTTATCTGTAACAATTTCATGAAGAAAGCAATGTACACTGGCCCCAAATCCATCTTTTACATACATTTTTAGTTCAGCTATGTATGACTGTACACCCATTATTTAGTGTTAATTACACCATTTTACACCCAAATTCAAATATTTTGCGCACGAAATATATAACGCAAATCACATGATTCAACGCCCAAGTTCATTGAGGATCAACAACCCAGTGTTATCGTCTATAGTTTCTCGTTATGCTTAATCACTTACAGTTTGGACCTTAAGAATATGTACATACATCTTATTTGGAAATTGGTAATCTAAACACTTTATTTATGTCAAAAAATTTCGATTTGGGACCACTGTGCAATGTAGATGGGTATCTCCTACACACAGGGAAAGATTAGTTGGAAATCAATTCAGACATTGGAAATTCCATGATAAAGTCTATATTTTGATTACGATTCATAATTATCATACTTTAGACTTATTTCAATCAAAAGTAGGTCTTACTAAATAGAAGTTATTACTAAAGAAATTAAGTTGTATGAACCAAATTAAGTATTTCTCATAAAAAGTTTAATATTAGTAGTCGTGTTCAAATATTAGTCACTGTAATACCATAATTTAGTTTGTTACAAAGTTATGATTTCAATTTTTCATAAGAGGTTTTGCTGTAAAAGAGAAACTATAGTTGAATGTTACACCATAGAGGAATTTAGGATAGAGTATTTTATTCTCTCAGTTGACATTTCATTTCACAATAATTAACAGCAGGTGGAGTTGCAAGAAAACTGTTGACTTAACTTTTTCATTTCGTTTTCGTATAGAACTGTGAAATTTAAACGTAATATGCACTTTTACGATATTGTTGACTTTTATCTTTGGTATACATTTGTATTGTATTTAACACAATTATTTTGCCACCAAAACACGAAACTGCGGTTGTTGTTCCTTTGTTGGACGTTGTTTACAATTGCCTCTATCTGGTATTTTTGAACTCATGCTTTCCACCATCCACTGTTCACTTGCAACCATACCAATGACGTTAAAAATATTGAGAGAATAAATTACTCTATCCTTAATTCCTCGATGTGTTAAACGAAGACTTGTCAGAAATAATTTTATTTTAAACAGAAAGTGAGAAACAAATTTGTGAAAAACCCAGTAAAGATATAGATATCATCCACCGAGAAATTTGGTAAGTATACATACATATTCACATTCTACGCCGTTTAGACAAAACAACGGTTGACATATGACATATAAATCAAAAGAAGGTCATTAAAGTCCATGTATATTTTATTCTTATCGACAAGACGAATATGCCCAGTTGATATCTATGTATATCTCAGCACACTAGTTTTGCCATGAATTGAGGTGAAGTGAGACGTTTAAACTCAATCGTTGAATCTGACGCCACAATAAAAATTGCTTAAAAATTGTGGACACTAGTCTGGAGGAACTGGTATTCTGGATGACACAAATTAACTTAAACATACTTATGATATTTTTAAAATATAACTTTGTATATAGAAATAAAGGATAGCTACCCAAGACGATGGGAAATTACCCTGCATGATTTTCCACTACACATGGGGAATGGGTAAGCGGCCTTTACCACGATGGGTAATGGGTTACCAAGGGTATAGTAATTAGATGAGCATACCAATATATTATTTGGTACAACCGAATTAGTTTTTAAATTTTTGGTTGATCCAATTAATAGAATATCCACCACAATAGGATAATTTGATTGCTAGAACTAGAGTTGTGTAGTTCACGAACGTACTAGTTCAATTGAACGATTCACTCTTGTGAACTAGATGAACTAGTTCACACAGTTCCGCTCTTTTGTTTCAGTAGTTCACTTATAAGTCGTAATTGATAGAACTAGAGTTGTGTAGTTCACGAACGTACTAGTTCAATTGAACGATTCACTCTTGTGAACTAGATGAACTAGTTCACACAGTTCCGCTCTTTTGTTTCAGTAGTTCACTTATTTCAGCATTTTTTTTATATTTCAGTTGTGCAGTTGTCTCCACTATTTTCTAGTTCATGCTCTCTTTGTTTCACTCAATTTGCACAAAGCTTCCTAATGTTCCAATCTTTGTAGAATGGATATACTTCTACACAACAACTACAGCGCTAATAACCACTTTTATTCCAAAATATAAAAACATTACGGAAGCACCAATATTTCAGAAACGGAATAACCCAATTGTTATGTCGATCTTCAAAAGGGCGACTTAGTATAAACAAATGCCAGTGTCCAAAACACTATAGAAATCTAAAAAATCAGATAAGTTTCGCGATTCTTCGCTCCAATTGAATTAAAACTACAAGTTGTAGTGAAATGAGCTCCTTAGTTCACAGCTCATATGAACTGTTAAGCTGAAATGATACAATAAGTGTGATTTTTTTACCCCGCTAAAGTTAATTATAGCTTAATTTGTACGGGACACCTAAGCGATATTAAGTGGCATTTCAGTTGCTCACTTAAATTCCGACTTGAGTAATCACAATGTTGCCACATGTTCAATTTCAACAAATGGCATCAAAAACTTAAAAAAAAAAAAAAAAATGGTGTCCCATAACATCCCTTGAAGGGATTGGGGAGAGCTTCTCACAATCAGTGAGATGTGCGGTTTCTAGTTTTACACTCACTGATTGGGACCTACAGTTTTACACCGGTTCCGAACGGTATTTTGAGAAGCATTTTCATGGCTAAGTACTCGATAGTGTCGCCATCACTAAGCGAGGTGACCGTCGTCGAAAGAAATGTAAGGTGGTTTGAACTGGGATCGAACCCCCGTTCTCATGTACAAGAGCCGCGCACACTAGCCTTTGCACCACCGACGGCCACGGCCACGGCATCAAAAACTTATGTAGATAAATTTTGTTATCATTTCTTGCGAATGAAAATGATATGAAGGAGAGACTTAAAGGCAGAGATTTGCAAAATGGCTGACACATTTTAAGATCATTAAAATTATTTTATTTAATGGAAGACTACGTATACTTTTATGTCTCTAAATTTGAAGGATAGATATTTATTTCCCACTGAAAACAAAATTCGAACTAAAGTATTCACAACGCGCGGTAAATGTTATACATATTGTTCATGGTAGAATTATCAGGTATTGTCGTTTAAACAGGTGATGAAATTTTTTCCGTGTCACTTTTCGCTTCAGTTGTCAGAATCATATGTATTTTGTTTTTATTCATTTTTGTATTCTTGTATTGTTGGTATATATTTGTGTAGAATTTGACAACTGAATCGAATGAACGAAAATAAAATGTTTGTTGTTGCTGCTTGCAACTACAACAACATCTGCTGCTACCAGGTATTTTTGGCACTGGCTACAAACGTGTTACCATATCGCATTTTTTTCCACCCATTACAGCAAATGTTGCCATATTTCGAAGTATTAAGTGTGGATCGTTTTATTTGGAAAGTCGTAAGTGGCGATAGTTTAATGGATTAAAAAAAACAGCCCTAATGAACTAGTGAACTAAATTAATGAACTAGTTCATTCTGTTGAGCTGAACTAAACAGAGCGTTCACTTGAATGAATTAAAATTCCCAACTCTAGCTAGAACTAAATCTCGATTGACAGATCACATTTATTTCTTGTTGCTGTGGGACCGCCAAACTTTGCTGTGGAACACCCAAATTTAGTTGAAAATATAACGAATCTCTTCTCTCTGTGTATTTCTGATAACATAATAATTACCCGTATCTGGGCTTTACGAAGGTTATAATAATAAATCGTCATAAATAGTGATTTCAGTTTAAAGGGGGTATAACAAAGATTTTATATACAATAACATTTAAGTCCATATTTAATGGGTGATTTATTTAGAGGTACTTTTTCAACAACGAATCTTATGAACAAATATAATGGTATTTTTAGTTAGTATTGTTTGACATTTCAACATGGTTAAATAGCTACGTCAATTAGCAACATTGCCGTATTTGAGGTGAAGAGAAACGGAAGAGGTTCAAGAGCTGTCGCTACATCCAGACAAAACTATGGTTTGGTATGGTTTAGGGGATGGTGGAATCAGAGCTCCAATGGGGGCCATTATTGCGACAACTAACGCACTAGTTGTTGTCAGAAATTTAAGGCTGTTATCTCGACATTTGGCTCCAACAAGACAGCGGCTGTTTGCTACACAGTCCGTGAAGCCATGACATTATTGCGAGAACAATTTAGTTAACTGCTAATTTTACATTTCAGACCTGTTAATTGACCATCCCGATCATGCGATATAATACCTCTGGATTTTCTCATTTGTGGCTACATAAAGCCCATAGTCTACGTGGATAAGAAGGCTACGAATGAGGAGTTGAAAGCCCACATTACTCGCTTCATTCGCCAAAGACCACGCGAAGTGCTCGAACGCGTCATTGAAAATTGGAACCTCAGAATGGACCATGGTGGTACGGCCAACACTTGAAAGAAATAATGTTTAAAAAGCAAATGTAAGGATTTTGTGAAAAAGTACCTATAAGTGAGTCACCCTTTATATATGATAGTTGGAATAATAAGGAAATTGGAAGAGAATCCCTTTTTTATTTGAAAAGCTAGTAACAATCGAACCTCCTTCCACATACGTTACTTGTACTGTTTCAAATAACCAAACTGATCCCTAAGATGTTTTCAATTGAATATTCGGCGAGGAGGCGATATGAGAACAACAGTCTTTACAAAGCTGTAGATTTGAGTTATTTTCAGGTTAAAAATTAAAACTTTTCGCACCTTAAATTAATCATTGTTTTGTTTTACAAATATGTATATCCAAAATAGTTCTGCTGTAAAAATCATCTGTTCTTAATCAAATAACTACTGGGGTAGTAAAGAACGCGTGTGGTTACCTGCGTCCACAAATTACAGTAAGGAATATGTCCTACGACAACTAAAGGCTAGTAGCCGGGACCTTCCATCTGCCAATTCGGAAAGAATGACAAGTCCTAGTTATCATCAACGTCGATCACTTTCGAAAGCTGAAGTCGTCAATTCGTACGACTTTCTTCAGATTCATCAATGGGTGTATAAAATCCACCAAAAATCCAAACCCAACAGCATCGCGAAGACCAACACTCAGGGGATGTCCCCTATAAATGCCGTGCATTACATTGGACTTAGGAAAAGGGGATATGAGTAGGGGGAAAGAGAGAGAAGTACTTGTTAATGTTTAACTTAAACTTGCTGATATAAGAAGTGGGGAATACACTTGCCGGAAGCTTATTCCACATACGGACTGTTCGACTGAAGAACGAATTGTTTCTGCAATGTGCAGTTCGATCCAACGGCCAGGAAACAGAAAAGGGATGAGTTTCTCTTGAAAACCGCGTCGTACGGTTAAATACCCTAACTTCTGGAAAAAGTTGCGCCCGAACTGAACGCAGTGAAAATAGGGATGTGGATGTGACTGACCTGCGGACCAGAAAACCAATCCTGACCCCGATCACACCGAAATGACACCAAAATTTAATACAGTGAAAACCCGGTATGTGCACGTGACTGCCCCTGTGGACCAGGTATCCAGGCCTGACACCGACCATTCCGAAATTACACAGGATTTGGACGTCGTGGAAGACAAGAACATGGATGTAATAGACACTGTGGACCAGGAAACCTAACCGGACCCAAAGAAGATACATCGAAATTTGACAGAGTGAAGATAGGGACGTGGATGTGACTGTCCCTTTGGTTACTACAGGCAATGATTTGCTTATTAATGAGCATTCAGAAGACACCTGCGACGGTGATGAACCTCCACCACTTTAAAGCTGCTACTGCAGATCCTGCTACACACATATACAATAATATGGATCCGATGCCATTTTTATCCAAGAACCGTGGACAAATCGCGGAAGTAAGGATCCCCACACAATTTGGGGGAGTACCAACAATTACAATGATAGAGAGAACCTACTTTTAGAGAAGGGTTTGTCCAATAACATTTAAGTTTGTAACAATGAAGCCATAGTTTTTACTAAAGATACGTAGACAAGAGATCCTTGATGTTAAATTTCCATTACATGTCACCTTTAAGTAGTTCAAAGGATAGAAAGTGCTGAGTGAACCTTATTTTCAGACAAAGGTTACAAAGAGTTTTTACTCGCGCACAACATCGCCGTATTGTCGGATCAAAGAAAAGTTCGTAAAACAAACAGGACAAACTGCAAACAAAATCAGAATGGTATTATGAAAACCATTCCTCTCTCTGAAGCAGCTAATACTGTTGAGATTGACGATCTTACTGATGCTCTCTCCTTAGTTAATACTGATGAGATTGCCGATCTTACTGATGCTCTGTCCACGGCCCTCAAGATGTGATATGACTCCAACTGTTCCAGCCGATGTAAAATTAAACATCCGTGGTAGTACAATTAACGGAAGCTCTTTAAAAAGGCAAAGATTTCAAGAAGGGATCGAGACTGGAATGTAGACCAATTACAACTTAAACAATATGAGAAAGAGCTACAATTTTTCCGCGACAGCATTGAGAACACACCTGGGAAAACTACTCCCGACAACTCCTCTTTTCGTAACTATTGAAGCAGTACACTGCGCAATATAAAATGTTGAACCCTACAAATAACCTGGCGCCCATGGTATAGCACCAGTTGAGTTGTAAAGTAGACAACACATTTTGGCTCCTCAACCTACATATCTGGTGAAATTCATTCCGAAAGCGGGAAAACTAGCACATGTTAGACCAATGGGCTTCAGACCAATCAGTCTCTCATCTATGTGTCTGAATACATTGGAATATATAATTGAATCATATTTGGGTCAGCTGTCACCATGCCAGCTTCCGTAAAATAAGGTTAAATTTAGGAAAACTGCACTGAACGCTCTTGTGAGCTTCATAGAGAAACCCATATATGTATCTGAGGGAATACACTCATGTCGTATTTGATAATATATAGGGCGATTTTAACAACGTTTTATTAGAATCATTTAAATCGTATCAATCGACACCATCTACTCACTAGCATTAGTTACTTTGTCTTTGGACCATACGACCTTAACTAGAAATATTAATGGAGGGCCCGTTCAATGGGAGTCGCAGTACAGGGAAAATAATCTTCCAAATGTAGAGATGTTTTTCAGGCCTTTATCAGGAGACTCTCTAAGTGAGCCACGGATAATGGCTGGGAATTTGGGAGCTAAATGGAGCTCATCTGTTTTACCCGGAACCAGACGGTTCCGTATATTGAACCGTTATCTGCAGCTTTTCCTGAATGACTATGCAAAATATATAAGTGCATTTCTCGACAGGAAGCTCAATTTCAGACTTAAAACCATCGGAAGGCGATGGGGCCTACAACGGAAAAAAATTTATTGGATATATATAACTGATTTCCGCTTGATGTTGCTTTACGTCATTGTAGTTTGGTGGACGGTGCTGCAAAAAACCACTTGCGTAAGACCGTTCACAAAATTCCAAAAAATTACCGTAATGTGTATCACGGGTGTCCTTCCCACAACCCTTACCGAGGGTTTGGTGGGTATCCTTCATCTGCTACTACTAGACTTGCTGGGGAGACTAATTGCTGCAACTTTGGCAATCCCTTTCTTTTTACTCATATACCAGACAGCCAGAAGACTGAAAGAGACGTATATCAGGGAATATAAGATATTAAGATTTCAGCACTGATGGCTCTAAACTACTTTCCAAAGTAGGTTTTGGGGTCAATTCTTAAGAGGCGGGTCTAGACCTTGTACAAAGGCTACCCGATTTTCAGGCAGAAATCATGGCAATCGGGAAAGTTCAGACTGGGAACAAACGTTGTTACCGCCAGGGTATCAACATCTACTCTGGCAGTTGGGCTGTTATACTATCTCACAACTGTTATACTATCCACAACTGCGACGCAACTCTAAATGAGACGGCCAAGCAGTACGATATTCACAGATGAGCTGAGGAGATTAGGGACTATCTTGCCTGATCCACAGGATATACCACTTTCTTGAAACATGGTTTCCCTTACATCCCATGAATGGATTGGGGAGAGCACAAAGAACCAAAGAGCTGCCAGCTTTCTAGTTTTACACTCCGTGATTCTGAACGGTATTTTTCATGTTTAAGTACTCGATAGTGTCGCCGTCATTAAGCGAGGCGATCGTAATTTAAGGTGGTCAGAGCAGGTATCTAATCTTGATAGGCAGTCACGCGTCTAGACTTCGAATCTTAGTACATGATTACTCCTGAAGCTGCGGCAATGAGAACAGTGACAAGAGCGTCATCTCATATGCTACTGGTTGGCCCCTTGCGTGTGTAGCAAACAATAGGGCTGTTTTTGAATTCTATTGAGCTATTGCCACTTACGACTTTCCAAATAAAACCATCCACACTTAATACTACGAAATGTGGCAACATTTCCTGTAATGGGTGAAAAAAAATGCGATACGGCAACACGTGTGTAGCCAGCATATACATATGTTTTTTTTAATTTGCATTGGAGTTTAATTTGCATTACTTTATTTATTGCAACTGCAAAAGAAGTACCATTGTTCGCAACGACAATTAAAAAATTTTGAATTTGCATTTGCTCAGGGAATGCAAATGCAGGTTGTGGAATCGGATGCCAATTGTAATGAAATATGGGAATGCTTTTTAATTGGATTGAATTTGTTTGGTTGCTGCCAATTCTGTTTTTAAAGCATTATATATGTAGAGTTTTGTGGCTTTGATAGGTGTTGCCTCGTCGTACTTTCAAATTCACAAACCTGTACTGTATAAAATATTTGAAAACCAAAAGTGGCATATATGAAGGAAAGCTTTGAATTGAAAACAAGTACATAAAATATTTGAAAACCAAAAGTGCCAGATATGAAGGAAATGCTTTGAAAATAAGTACAATTAGCAATGGTATTGAATTTTTTTTGAATTTGCATTTCAAAATGTAATTCAAATTAAACTACCATCTTAAATTGTCAATTAATTTGTTGTAGGTGTAAGCAGCAACAACACACATTTTATTTTCGTTCATTCGTTTCAGTTATATATATTTACTATTGTTGGTACAAAAAAGTATAACAACCAAATACATTTGATTTTGACAAGTGAAACGAAAAATTTCATGGAAAATATTTAATCACCTGTTTAAACGACTATACCTGATACATAATTTTACCATGCTCAATATGTATAACATTTACCGCGCGTTGTTGTGAATAATTTAATACCAATTTTTGTTTCAATCGGAATAAAATCTATCCTTCAAATTTAGAGATATAAAAGTATAAAAATAATTTTAATGAATTTAAAATGTGTAAGCTATTTTGCAAATTTCTGATTTTGAGTCTCTCCTTGGCTAACATTTTCATTCACAAGAAATGATAACAAAATTTATATAAGATAACTTTTTGTTGCCATTTCTTGAAATTGAACATGTGGCAACATTGTCATTACTCAAGTCGGAATTGCAGTGGGAAATTGAAATGTCACTTAATATCGCTTAGGTGTCCCATACAAATTAAGCTATAATTAACTTTAGCGAGATAAAGAAAAAACACTTAATATCTAGGAGCCGATTGTTATGTTATCTTTATTGTGCGAGGCCTCTAACCAAAAAGAGGTTGACAACTAATTTTACAGTTTATCGCTTGAAAACCTTCGATGAACAATCTTAAGCCGTAAAGATTTACCAAATTAATAAATTAATTTTGATGTAATCTTCCAATTTATTGGCTCTTTCGGGTCTGAAAAATGGAACAATGTTCTTAATATATAAATTTTTGTTATGCTTTTTTTTTTTACCATGTATTTAACTTGCGTCATTACTTATAGCCTTATCTAGCACACATTGTCTTTAACGAGTAAGACGTCTACAATGAAAATAATATTAATGACGAGAAGCCAAACGCATGACACTTCGAATTCTTCTTTGTGTCTTTACTTTGGCGGATAATTTTCCAAATGGCCTTTTGTTACCGAGTGACTTTTCTTACCCGCCGTTGGCTTATCAACCGCATTTGTTCATGTCATCCATACCATTTTTTGAAAAAGCCGACAAAATAATAACAACAAATCGCCATTTCAAATTGTAAATGCTGGCGCTCATGCGAAAATCTCCGGCAATAACTGTGATTAAATCGGCCTGCAATGATAATGTTTGGGCAATAATGTGTTCTTCTCATTCGGTTATATATTATATGTCGCTTTTATCGATTTTCAGTTTCTGATGTATATTTATTACCATAATTCTCAAATTACTAATAACAATTTACATCAAATTACTAATTCTTAGCGGTCTTAAAGAACTTTATTTCCATTGTCTCCAATGAAAATCATCGCCGTTGTTTAGCTCATCTGAAAAATGTTGTTCTTCGACTTGTGGTGTTATAGCAGAAAAACAAAGAAGTGTGAAAACAATTCATATACGACTTCATCACGCGCCAGCCACATTCGCATCTCATGACACCTTCGATCGAAGTAAGCAGCTAATGTGTTTATTCTTCTAAACGCACCAAATACGCGTTGCGCTCTATTTAATGGTGGCGGACGGTTAAGTCGCCTCAGATGTAATGCGAGATCAAATATTCAAAGAAGTGCGCAAATAACAATATTCTATCATAAATTATTTCCAATTGAATTATTTTCTAATCTAATTGTTTTTCGAATCCATCAAAGTTGACTTTTACCCCAAGATTTGCAGATTCATCATCTCGACGACTTGTGGAGCAGTCGATCTGTAGTCACTTCAGAAGTGAAGCATATGGTCCTGTTGCAATTTATTAGGTCTTTGTTTGAACATCAAATGCGTTTGTAACAATTAGATAAGACTCCGGTGGCGATGATGAACATCGTCATCGCTGTTAATTCATCTAGTTGTAAATATTTGATTAGCATAGAAAAAAGAAACGATTGTGCTTATCTCGAGTGGCCTGAAAACATCGATTCATGTAACAACGATAACCAGTGTTTTGTTAGTCGTTACCATATCCGCAAGTGAATTCGAAAAATGTTAAGCAGCCACAACACACCACATGTCTTGACCCTGAAATCGGATATTGCGTTACAGTTTTTTTTTCAATATTAAAAAATGGTTGCAATTCGCCGCAAATTTATCACAGACGCAACTCAACGACTATTAACAATGTCTTCACAAGTTCACCGAGAAAAATTTAAACCCAACAAAAGTAAATACACACCGCAGTTGCTTAACGGGCTAGACGCTGCTGAAGATGATGCTTCACAAACATCGAAACGATCGTCCAGCAAATTTGAGTTCGAATCCCACCCGCGGCATTTACATTTTTTTCACTAACCGGAGAAAACATGATCTCTTACAGCCTTAAAGGAAATTACAACTTTAAAAATTACTAAAGTTGAGGAAAACTTATTATCGTAAAAGAACATCGGTACAATTAATTTTCCCTCAGATGAAGTTTATGTATTTTTTAGCATTTTGCACACTACGTACTTTAGGGTGTCCTTTCTTTTTCAATATTCATGGTTGCTCAAGCTTTATTGGAAAGCTTATAGGGGAAAGTACTTTTGAGATTTTTTTCAGACTTTTCTGAAGAGGTTTAGAGGTCGCACAAGTCGAATTTCCCTCAAAAATCGGGTATTTCGGAGGTTTTTTGAATTTTATTTAAAACTCGGTCAATAACCACGATCTTCCTAGTTTGTAAGTCAACATTTTTAAAGCAAAATGTTCAAACTTTTATTGTATATGCATAAACCACCAGTTTTGGCACTGATTTTGCTCAATAAGGTACCACGTATTAAATTTTTTCGTAAATTTTGGATAAATTTTGTTAGTAAAGCTTTATAACTTAAAATTCCTACGCAAATTTAAAAAACTAATTATGCACTTTAAAAGACGTATAAATTCCAAGCAATTTTGTAGAAAATTTGCTGTTACTGTTCCAGAGTTGTACCATTTTAAAGCCTTTTACCCATTGTATGAACCTAAACATATTATAAACTGGTTGCTATTTTTGCATCGGATTTGCTTTAAATTTCTATGAAAACTTAAAACACTAATGATGCACTTTAAAAGACCGATAAATGTCAACCAATTTTGTAGGAAAACTTTTGCATTTGCAGTTACTGCTCCAGAGTTATGCCATTTTAAAACTCTTTACCCATTGTATGAAACTAATACTCGTAATACTATAAACTCTTTGCCAACTTTTCATCGGATTTGCTCTAAACACTATATTCATGAAAAAATCTACATGCGCTAAGTAACGACAATGAATTACATGAGGAAAAAACAGCCCAGCAACATACTGCAGAAAACATATATATGTTTGCAGGCAATCATATATATGGTTCCTGCAATATGTTGCCGGGGCCATTTTTTGCTACGTGTAATTCTTTGCTGTTACCTAGCGCATGTAGATTTTTTCAATAATACAATGTTCAAAGCAAATCTGATGAAAAAAGACAAACAGTTTATAATATTATTAAGTGGTTTGGGCATATACAATAAAAGTTTGGACGTGTAGCTTCAAAAATTTTGACGTACAAACTAAGAAAATCATGGTTATTGGCGGAGTTTTACGTAAAATTCAAAAAACGCCCGGAATACCCGATTTTTGGAAGTAATTCGACTTGCGCGACCTCTAAACCACTTCCGAAAGATCTGAAATAAATTCTCAAAAATACTTTACCCTATAAGCTTTCAAATAAAGCTTGAGCAACAAAAAAATTGTATTGATGGGACACGCTAATGTACTTATCTATAGTTCAACTAATCTATAATTATATTATAGATTAACGACCTTTTACATAAAAAGTTAACATGGGTTTGTAAAAGGTTTTCGAAGGTTGTCATTTTTCTTGAACGTTTTATCCTTTTTTAAGTCTATTTTATCAGAATTTATACACAAAAAAATTAATTTGTTAACATTTCTCGCGTTCAATACACAAATATTTATGCGGCATAAACACATGGAATTATTTTGTGTATATTTGCAGCGTTTATAAGGTTACATAATTTTTTCAAGCCACCAAATAGTTTCGTTCCAATTTTACAAAGTTGTAACCAAAATGAACTCTTGTTTACATAGTGATGTATGTAAAATCAAAACAGTGAAGCAACAACCCATTATTCGGTTCGGTACCCAAAATCGAAATCTAATTCAATATGTATTTTTGAACCTCTTCCATATTTACGACGATATCAAATATTAATTGTTCTGGTGTTGAATATTTCTTTCCATTAATAATTAAAAATTTTCCAAAAATGCATTGAAACATTAAAAAATTTTTTTTTTTAATTTGGTCTATCGGTTATTGTTTATCTTGTTTTTACATCACAAACTCTGTGAGAATACATAAGAAGGAGAGTATCCTTTAAGTGAACTTCTATCTGGTCAGCGTCTGCTCACCATATTAGGTGTGACTTGTTATCACAATAGTGGTGCTACTGATATTTGGGTGCCTCAGTAAGAGCTCTGTTACACGATGGCATTTCTTGCGGGCATATTTTTCAGTTCTCTTTTAAAGCTGCTACGTAATTCATCGAGTCACAATCAAGACAAAAACGGAAACTGCACAAAGAGAAATTGAAAAAAATTCCCCGAAACACAATTTCGTCTTTTATACGATGAGTTACGACCCTGGAACATTATGTTCATTCTCTTTTGGTAATGCTTCGTAAATTCATGTGCGTTCAAATGACGACTCTCTATATACAACTATGCGTGACTCTTTGTGACGTATTGTCGGTTAATCTTCTCTTTGTTCTATTCGTAATAATCTCAAATTAAGCATTTTAAAAAGTTAATGAACAATGACTGATAAAATAGCAATAGTATTGTTTTAATTTATAAAGAAATTGCTTAAAAAAAAATTTTTCACCACGTTTTGTATACTGTTGCTTTACCGCCATGTCAAAACACGAAAGAGCTGAAAGAGAATTATCAAAATGCCCCCTGAATTTCCAATTCGTGACTCTTATGCTACCCATCTTTCTTCTCTTCGCCCCTCACCAAGAAGCACCGTAAGTCGTGACTCGTGTCACAGGGTCGTAAGTCATCGTATAAAAGACGAAAATATCAGGGCATTTCATGGCATGTTTTCCGCATCTCTTGTCTACACAAAATTGACGAATTTTCTTGCGGGGATAAATTCATCGTGTAATAGTGCTCTAAGTTACAGGTCTTCAGCCAAATTGTTGCCGTGATACTGGGGGCTAGGGTGCGGTCAATCGCAACCCCATGCATTCGTAGGAGTCACATGAAATGAAATGAGAATAAGGCAAAAACGCAAACAGATGGTGGGTAGACCACTAAGAGTTGGCGGGAAACCCTCCGAAGCCGATTTGGCAGCGACCACTAATGTGGCCACAATTGATGGCTGGTGAGGCACAACTACGCCGAATATAATGTCGACCTCAGGTCAGATTAATGTTTTTGCGCCAGTCGTAAGTGTAAAGCCACCTCTGCCACCGATCCTCAACAAGCTCTTATGATTGGAGAGAAATTGTTCTGTCGAGCAGGGGACACGCACTGCTAGATACAAATATTCTCTGTAATGAGCTCGAAATGTTATTGAGAGTCAAGATATTGCGGCGGCTTTCACATCGGAACACGCAGATGAAAGGTTTCGCTCATTCGATGAACTAGCACCCACAGCCTAAGAGGGCTAAGGTGACCACTTGGAACTCTGACCAAAGTTTCTTTATTGAGGTTGGAAAATATTCGGCAAGGGAAAGGCGTAATTATTCCGAATGAAAAATGGAAATATTTTGTCTACGCATAGTCCTCAACATAGGGTCCTCCACCATATCGAGATGCAGGCTGGTTTTAAGGCCAAGCTATCCGAGTTGAGCTCGGAAAGCAGCTATCGATAGACTACTACCGAACAGCGGTGGAAAAATTTGTTGAGCTGCTGTGGTTGGGCATCAGTGGATGCTGTCCACCCATCAAGTGCATATGCTCGGATTCCAACCACTCCGCTCGACGTGGGAACCATTGAATACATACATAGAGTAACACTTAAGAGCCTCTATTACTCTCTTATCTGCCTCTTCATGACGACAAGGTAGAAGGCCATTTCATTGAGTTCGATTTGCTGCTGTGTTTTACCAATTTTACGCTTTGGTTGGACATAAATCAAAGGGAATGCGTATTTTCGTTCAATGCAAACAACATAAAACATAATTTAGCTGTCATTAGTATCAATAAACACTATTTAAACTTAGTTCCTGTCTTCTTTGGTCTCTCATTCCACTTCAATTCCCTAGTACCTTTTCGATCAGCTGTGCAATAGAAACCCCTGGTACATACTCAAATATAGTAATCCCGAACTTTCAACACACAATTGTAATATCGATTGATTAGATGATGTAAGTGGTGTTCCTAAACAATCGATGTTCATCCTGAACAACGAGTCACTGCCTCTTCCAAAATGATCCAGTGGTTTCTTTGACCTCGTTTGGGTTTGATCAGTTAACCCTAACGATTGATAAAAGGAGCATGGGTGGTGAAATGGTTAGATGCTCGACTTTTATACATGAGAATGTAGGTTTGGTCCCTACACTGACCACCTTAGTGTCGCCGATACTATCGAGTAATTATCCATCACAAATCCATTCAACAAACCGCTCTCAACCGATGTGAAACTGTAGGCTTCAATCAGTGAGTGAGCGTAAAACCATAGAGTAATGAATATGAAATTTACTTTCACAATATTCGTGGTGCGGTCTGTGCGACAGTGAGCTATTTGACGTAGATTGACTTAAACCGGGTGGAATTACAAAAATTTTTGACTTAAATTCTTCAAGTCGTTTTGATGAAAGACTTTGAAATTTAAACGTATTTTGGATGCCGTTGCTGATTTATTGTTGGATGGTTTGAGCCATTGCCTCTATCTGGTATTATTAAAGCAACATTTCCAACATGCAACCGCCCATATGCAACACACTAAATGTCATCAAAATACTGAGAGAGATCGCGTCTCTATGCATCATTTCTCTATGGTAAAACTAGCACCACACAACTGGATACTATGATGAGCGACACAGTACCTCAAAATAGAGGTGGGGACTAGTAGAAATGGGATATGGTATATGTATTAACATATCTATTGTGATCTGATAAAAATTTATTCATAAATGTACAATTGTGAACATATAGATAGATGAAATCAAAATAAAAAGAACTCACACAATCAACTTGGTACAAACTATACTTGGAACGATGAAATGTAAACAAATGAAATCAGCTGGGCTAACGCTACGACCTTGTATTTCTACCATGAACAAACCGTTGATGTTAACACTAATGGCCAGTTTTTAAGTGGGTAGTTACCTATAAGATTACTTAATCGTAATTGAAAGTTAATTTGAGGTTAACTTTGCATTTGTTTTTCAGTGGCGAGTTAATGTAAGTCGCCATATTATTAACGATTATGGCAACCCTTGTGTTCTTATTGGAAAAAACAACTGGTTTGCGATAAATAGCAAAACAACAAAGACGAACAAACAAAATGGAATTACGTAAAATAAGAAATAGATGCATCAAATCGAAGTTATTTTAACAAAAATGTGTAAAAAACTATATAGGCGCAATCATTTACCGGTCTAGACTCAATGTATGTAGGTGTACAAATACGCAAAACAGAAGCATATATTTTATACAATCTAACATTCCTCATTTTGACAGTAAGTAATTTGATTGTCAAAAACATATGGTTCTGACTAAAAGTTAACCAACCAACATTGTGGGTTAAATCATAGTTAAACAATGACTGAAAAACACAATTCGATGTTTAACCAGTACCTCGTTTCTGTAGTTCTCGAATCGAAAAAGTTTTCACATGAAACATGTGAATTGAAAAAAAAAACGCTAGGAATCGGTACAAAAAATCGCTTCTCACATGTGACAGTTTCTACAACGTTTGTTTTTTGTTCGAAAACTTTCTGTGACGTACTGCTTTTTTCATTCTTATTGGAAAAATGCGAGAAAATCTGTTTCTAAAAAGTAGTAAGTCGAAAAAATTAAAATGTGAAACGAAAACGAAAAAATTAAAACAAAAAGGTTTTTTATGAAATTAAAACTTATTGTTTAAGTGGAGAAGATAAGAACTATATCTTTTCTGTTATGTATTTCAATTAATTTTTCCAAAATAGTACAGAAAAGTCAAGAAAGCACAAATAAATTGCAGTTGAATACATGTCTATACTTCTTTTTGTTGTTCTTTTTCGCACTAGTTTATATTGTTTGTTTATATATTTTTTCTTACTTGACAGCTTTCTTGGAATATTCCAATCAAAACTTCATCAGTGTTGCCTCTTTTCGCATTGATATACAGAAACACTTTTTACTCCCAAATCGAGAAACGATGGAATTTTTTGTTTCATGCTTAATGTGAAAACTTTTTCGATTCGAAAACTACAGAAACGAGGTACAGAATTTAACTAAGAAACGAATATCACCACAGACCGAAAAACTGGCCATAAGGTGTCTTGGTTCAAATGAAGTCTATCAGTTAAATCTTTCTGAATGGAGGAAAATCTATATTTTATCGATAACTCCTTCAGATATGCCTGTCTGATAATTTGAACTCCATTGTAAGCGGTGATTACACGATACATCTGATGTCTAATCATTTCGTGTACGTGTGCAGACTGATGCTTGACAAGTCGGAAAATTGTCGTGCGTGATCCGACGTTACATTTTTGTTGAGCTCGTGAGCGTGCGTTTTCGGGGATGAAAATTCACTGACGCGTACACACCTCTGGTAGGTATCACCTCATTTTGTGTGAAGTCTTCAACACTGCGATTGACATAAAGATATTGATTAGTACAACTATGTACTGTTTTATAGTCAGCAAAAGTATATTAATTTCAAATATCAGTTTCAAAATTATCAACAGAAAAGCAGCATAAAAAAGTCGTAAAAAAACTAATTTTATTACTTTTGCGATAATCATATGAGGTAATCATAAAATTCTAAATTGCATTAACACAAGTGCACACAAAGATTATCTTTCAAAGTGCCTGATAACATGAATAAATTGGGAATTTATAATCTCCGTATAGATTTTATATATTTTTTTAAATAAATAATACTAAATATCTGTTGCCATTCTGATGATATAATTTTCATTTTCAATACGTCAATAATATTGAAGTCACTTTCTCGGCGACCTAGTAACTGAATTCAACTTACAGAATTTACTAAAATATCAATGTCAATGTCATAGTCGCTGAATTACGCGCGATATCACGTTGTGTATATATCATGACAACCACCCAAAAAATCTTCACACAACTGATACGTGTCTCACGTGATTATCTCGGTAGCATTTAGTTTCCGGCATTCAACGTTCGCATTTGGTGGAATCTTGCCAATGTAATCGGCTATTTATTTAGTACATGATCATCAAAAAGTGCAATAGCATATACACGCAGATAGCGCCCCGGTGTTTCTTTAAAAAGAATTTTACGATTCTATTACGAAAATATCGCGCACATAAAGACCGCAAACTAATTTTATTGGCTTAAGAACACGAACTTAAAATAACTAAACTAAATATTTTATGATGCAATTTCTACTGACAATTACACGATATTTATAGTTATTACAAAATATTTAACAGTAGTGCAGTATTTAATAGCACTGAAATGCGTAAACGTTCTATTTTTACATTTCCATGAAATATTCACCGATAGCACAAATAAACTTCCTCGTTAAATGATTAATTCACCAGCAAAAATAAAGTGAACAAATCAAAGAGAAACGGAAAAGCAATAGAGGAATAAATTATTTCATTGTAAATAGCTTTTACGTGGGTTTTTTTTCTCGGAAAATCTTTTTTGATGGGATGAATGTTGGACTTAAGAATCTGTAAGACACGTTCATGAGATTAGCCGCTATAACAATAGGCATCACGACTTTTCATCCAGAACTGACAATATACTGTTTGATACATAAAGTAAATTGGAATAGAGATACAATTTCTCTCATCTGACGTTTCATTTCACACTCTTCGTCGTAGGTTTGTGCAAATGAAAAATATTCGACCAAAATTAACTTACACCAGGTGGAGTTACAAGAACTGTTGACTTAACTTGTTCTGTTGTTTTGGTATAGAACTCGTTGGCATACATTTGCGTTGTATTCAACACAACCATTTTACCACACACACAGACGAAATGCCGTTGGAATGTCTTGTTTGATGATTTGTACTAATGCCTCTATCTGGTCTCATTGAAGTCATTCATTCCACCATCCAACCTTTACATGCAACTAAACCTGTGAAGTTAAAATTATTGAGAGAATACATTTCTCTATTCTAATTTACTCTATGATTTGATATGTAAGTACATAGTTTGGTTTCTTAAATACGAAATCATCAACTTTCTTTAATGCACGAGTTTTGTTTCGTTTGGTACTTAGTCTCATGATTGATTGACTTCAAAAATTTATACTTTTCACTTATCACTTATCCCAAAATTTTCAATATTTTCTTATGCAAATAAAGATTCCCGTTATAGCCTCAAAGGTGATCACTCTAATGAGAGAAATTTACCCAGAATGTTAAAAGCAAAAGCATTCTCAAAATATGCCTGCAAATATGTCTTCTGCGGGAGTTTTTTCATTTATGCCTTCTCCTACCACACACAAATATGCGTCCTCCTTACTCCTTCTTCTAGACTGACAACAAATACGATACACATTCACATATCGTATCTTAATACAGGCGTAGAAAGAGGCGTCATCTAAAGTTTCAAATAGATCCCTTAGACATGATTGTTCCCCTTCCGAAAGCAGACCTGTCAGGAGGCCTTCTCTGTTCCTTCGAAGATATCCCGTAGGCATACACACTTGGTTTCGTTAAGCAGGCCTATTAGTGAAAGTAGAACGGATGATCCAAGCCATGCACACTTCCCTTATTTCAGCAGCACTGTGGGCAGGTCAGCTAAGGTAATGCTCATGTTCGCAATATGTCATAGCAAAACCATAACAGACGGTAGCTGGCGGCATCAAATATCGCCCAAAAGAAAAATGACGCAACTATTTTATGAAAAATCGCCCAATTTTTAAAATTAAATATGAATAATAGCCCAAAATTACATATGAAGTTTACCCCAAAAATAAATGCAAAATGACCCAAAAGAAATATGATCAACCGCCCACAAATAGTGGAAAATTTTTCATAAAAAAATGGCCCAAATTAATTGGGCAAATTTTCATATGAAAAATAGCCCAAAATCATAGTGAGAATGAAATAAGAAATATATGTAGGAGTCGAAAACTGCAATATTTGAATAAGATTAAATCTCAGCCATTTATAGTCATTGAAGCAAGCGCTGCAGGAGAAAAATTTATTTCTCCAAAATCGCGCGATGTTTTTGAAATAATTTGTCATGTTTTGTTTTAGCGAGCGCCGCTATTCTTCTTGAAAAGAATTTTATATTGTGTTTAAGTAAGCGCCGCAGTCGAAAAATCTCGCGATTTTTTGCGAAATGCTTTTTATATTTTTTTTGTTTTAAGTAGCGCCGCTGACTAAAAGTCATTTCTAAAATATCACGCGGTTCTTTTCAAATATCTTTTTATATTGTATTGAACGCCGCAGGCCAACAATTATTTCTCGAAAATCGCGCGATTTTTTTGAAATAATTTTTCATTTCGAGCGCCGCTATAGTAAAGTCACTTTTAAAAAATCATGCTATTCTTCTTGAAAAGAATTTTATATTGTGTTTAAGTAACAGCTGCAGGCGAAAGATTATTTCTCCAAAATAGCGCGATTTTTTCGAAATAATTTTTCATATTTTGTTCTAGCGATTGCCGCTGACGGAAAGTCAATTCATATTGGGTTGTAGCAAAGAAAAAAAAATAATTTTCAAAAATTTCAATAAAAAATTCAATATTTTGTTGTCCGAAAAAGCCAAGATTTCAATAAATATTAGAATAACACATACCATAGAAGCTTTTATTCGCTCAATAAATTAAACGTCATAGGTACGATGGAAAGTAAACGTTGGATGGTAGAAATATGGGTTCAATAATACCAGATAGTGGCAATAGTATACATCGATCAACATAGGAACAACAACAGAATTTCGTGGTTTTGTGACAAACTAGTTGTGTTAAATACAATACAAATGTATACCAACGATAAAAGTCAACAAAAAAGTGCAAAATATATTTAAATTTTTCAGTTCTACACCAAAACGACAGGAGAAACATAAGTGAACATATTTTGTAACTCCACCTGGTGTAAGATAATTTTAAATTTAATTGCTCTCATTTCCACAAACCTACGATGAGAGTGTGAAATGAAACGTCAGATGAGAGAATAAGTTTATCTGGGTATGTATTAGTCTATGCATTTGGTGATAAAGAACACAATTATTGGTAATCACAACTGAATAACGTGATAGTCCAAGGAACCACCAAATTTTAGTTGGCAACGAATCTCTTCTCTGTGTGTGGTATTATTGAACCCATGCTTTCCACCATCTAATGTTAACTTGCAACCATACCTATGACGTTTAATTTATTGAGAGAATTAATGTGTCTATACTAAATTCGTCTACGGATTTCACCATATTCAGTTATCTTTCAGTTGGAGCTAACGAAGAGTTTTAGCTGTCAGTTTGTATGGAAGTTACTATAATTTTTAACTGTCAGTTAGCTTTAACTTTGTTTTTTAATTGTTGGAAATTTTTTTCGTTGTCAAAATCAGTTTTTCATGAAACCGGTTTTCGGTTTTCAGTTTTGCAAAAAAACCGGTTTTTTCGGTTTTTTGATTTAAATCAATTGCCGTTCAATACATTTGATTAGCAACCATTTCATACACTTATTCGTGTTTAAAGCTCCAAATTTTACAACTCTATTTAAATTTGACAATCACATTATAATTTTAAACCACAATCTAAATCATATTTCAATTTGGAATGCAAGTTTAATATAAAATTTAAAAGTTTTATTCAAATTCAAATTATACTGATTTAAGTTCCAAAATCAAATTCCAAATACGAAATTTGAAAGAGATTTTCATGTATGAAAATCTTATTAAGTTCAAAACTTTTATAAAATAATTTACATTATGAAATTTAACAAAAATTAATTCTTACACAAATTATATGTATAATCATTTTGACATTTAAAACTTATTGAAGCATAAAATCATATTTGAATATAGAAATCATACATATTTCTTAATCCAAAATTTCATTAAAATTCGACGATCATATAATTTATTAATAATTTTTTAAGGATATTAATGCAAATCGGGTAAAACTGGTTAACCGACATCAATTAACCGGTTTTCGGTTTGTTCGAAAATTACGTTTTTTAAAAACAGGCACACGGTTTATAGCCAAAAAGCGGTTCACCGGTTTTTCAACACTCTAGCGGTGATTCAGCTAGTATTTATATACAACAATGTACTATGTAATATACTAATTTATTGAACACAACTGTAACTGATCACTCGAATGGATGTTGTATTATTTCATAAACTTCAGAAATCATAAAAAACCTGACATTCAATAAAAAAAATTGTTGCATCAAATCAATTGCGGCAATAAGCTTAACAAACTGTAGGAAAAAATTTATTTTATTGTAAAATATCGACAGTGACACGTAAGACATGTAGACAAATAACCCAGTGGAAAATTGTGAGGGCATTTAAAAACATCCCTTCTTCTTGGCCTTCTGGCAGGTTCGATATATGAATAATAACTGAAGACGTTCAATATGTTATAAATCATTTAAACCTCATATTGACCAGAAGAACTATTTTTTTGCCAAATTCACTCACTATACGCTGGAACTTCAACCGCCGGAAGGGAGCCAACAGTGTGCTTGCGATAGTTAACATTTAAGCTTGATTGTTCCTTTTGTTTGGGCATAAAACGGACAGAAATAAAAGGGGAAGGCGTATTTTCGTTCGATGTAACCCACATACAGTCGATCAGCTGTTTCATGGATAACCCCCGAACTCACTGCAGCAACGGCAATTGAGTTCAACGATTATTTTTTTTACTACTGTTTGGAAAAAGTTCTCTTGAGTGGACTAAAATCAGGTTAAGGAACAAAAAATGTATCTATCTTAGCTGTCTCTTACCATAGACCAATATATAAGAGTCGCCATCCATATTTTTATGTTCTCTCGATGACGACGAGGTAGTATGTAATATCATCGAGTTCGAGTTGCTGTTGTATGTTACTCTTTGGTTGGACATAAAACGGACAAAAATTAAAGGGAATACGTATTTTCGTTTGATGCAACCAACAATGAACATAATTTAGCTGTCAATAGTATCAATCAAACACTATTTAAACTTAGTTTGCCGCATGGTTTGCTTCTGGTTCCTACCTACTCTGATTTCTATAAATTTCCTACTTCATAGTCGATCAGCTGTGTCATGGATACCCCCTGCTCTGGGACTTCATTGAATATTTCAATAAATGAACAGCGTTTAACTATGATACAATTGCCAAAAATGTTAAAGGAAAAGCGTAGAAAGTGTGTACGTAAAAATTGCGAAATGCTCATGTAAATGGCGTGAGAAAGAAATGCGTTTGAGTGAAACCTCTGGCTTGATTGGTTCCCTTCTCCGAGGGTTGCAATGTCTCATAATACATATTCCAACACAAATTAATTAAATAACCTTTGTTGAATTGTTGCACAAATGAAATGATGATCTGAAAAAAAGATGTTCTTCCGTTGCGGCTACTAACTATATACTCGTATACGAAACTATATATTGCAACAATGTAAACACAACTAATGAATATAGAAGTTAGAGGGAAATGGAAAGAAACAATTTCGACACAGTGGTGAACAACATTAATTTATGCATTGAATATATTGCATTGCATCGATCCTTTCAATGTATATATACGTATACGTATTACGGATGCCAAATGGGAAATCCCGAAATCCCGGGATTTTTCGGGATTGATGAATCCCGAATCCCGTGATTTTAATAAGTAAATCCCGGGATATTTCAGGATTTTTCGGAATTATTATTATTAAACTAAAAACAATGACATAAGTTCAGTGAAAGAGTCGAAAGGTGAATATCAAGCAAAATGCAAATTGTGCAAAAAGGGTTTAAAAACCACTTGCGGCTCTACAAAAGGTTTAATAAAACGTTTTAAATGTAAGTTAATTTTGGCAAATGTATGTCTATTATAAGGCTTACTCTCCAAAAATTACAAAATTTATTGCGTCAGGTAGAACATGTTATTTTAAGCAAAGAAAGTAAAATAACAAAATCGGGGCAAATGCATAGTTTCGGAGTTATGGACCCCGAAATTTCGGATACTTTTTCCACTAACGTACCGTGTAGCCATTGATATCACTTTTTTGTATAAAACAAGTCATAACAAACCCAAAAAATAATGCAGCATTTTTCGATAAGTCGCTTAGTTATCGAGTTATCGGTTTTCTACGTTACTCAAACAAAAATTAAAAATTTTTTTTAAATATGTTTGGAAAAAAAAATATTCGAAAAATCGCGCGAAGTTTTTAAAATAATTTTTGTATTTGTTTGAGAAAAGTAAATAAAAAACCAACCCGTAAAAAACATATCTCTTGACTATAAATTCTTTATATATGACCCTGCCCTTTTGTCCAATCCCGCCAATATTTGCAGCAGATCTTACACGCGATTCATACGATGACTTTTACGACGTTGCTTTTGCAACGTCTCTTTTTAAATATAGGCGAACGGTGTAGAGAAGCAAGAGGGGTAAACAAAAAGACTCGGTTTCTGTTTTTCGTGTCTTTTTTCATATTCCTCTTTATACTAATTTCTTTTTTTCTTGATACGTTTTATTCATTTTCGTACTTTGAAGTAGCCAGGTGGCATTAAGAAAAATATATTTTAGAATTGACTACAGAACTTGGGAAGAAACAAAATTTTTCGAATAGTAAAAGTAAAAATGCGGAATAATGAATTTTTATTTAATATTTAGGCGTAAATTGGTTTCAATTAATTCAAATAATTTTTGTATACAGACATATGTATTTCTTGATGCGAATAATCTACTAAAGCATATTAACCGATTAAACAATAACAATCAACTCTGCCTGCAAAAAAAGACATGCAAGTAAAAATCATCGTATGCACACACATGATTTTTGGAAGTTGCTTTAAAAAGAAATTAAGGAAAAACGACGTCGTAAAAGTCATCGTATGAATCGCGTGTTAGAATATGTACACCTAACCAAACATACCAAATTTTGTCAAATACCGTTAATAGCAGCAGAAATAATGGATGGGAGGTACAACCCCCCTTTATTCAATCCCGCCCACACTTTGATAGTTTAGTTTTGTCGTCGCCATTAGCTTGCCTGCGAAGTTTCAGCTCGATTGGATCACGGGAAAAGGGTTAAAAATCAATCCAAAGTGAAGTTAATATAACTCTTTTTTATAATAAATCTCGAGCAAGCGTAATTTTCAACTCGCTCATGATTTTAATTCACTTCGACCCCGAGTTTAAAATAAAAAGATCTGAAAATATAAATCGCTTACGATTTTAACAGACAGAAATCCCGAGCGAGTTGCGCGAAATGATCGGATCGCGAGACGAAATTTGTAAGTTGTTTTCATCCCTACCAGCTCTAACAGTGTTTGTGTTTAATCTTTTATGCTGAGGAAATTGGGAAACAAGGTCAACATTAAGTTGCATGATAACATAGAGTAATACTTAAGAGTTTCCATTACTCTCTTCGATGCCTCTTTATGACGACGAGGTAGTAGGCCATTTCATAGAGCTTTATTTGCTGCTGTATTTTACCAATTTTACACTTTCGTTGGACATAAAACGGACAGAAATCAAAGGGAATGCGTATTTTCGTTCAATGCAAACAACATAAAACATAATTTAGCTGTGATTAGTATCAATAAACAATATTTAAAATTAGTTCCTGCCTTCTTTGCTCTCTCATTCTCCATCATCGGCCTAGTAGCTTTTCGATCAGCTGTGCCATAGAATCCCCCTGATGATAAAAAAAAACCTAATAATTAGATCCTATGGAGCATTCCACGCTCATGTATAAGTACAGACAAATTCAACTATTTCTAGTGTATATATTATGCCTAATTCTTTTCTATTATTTAATTTACATCCTAGTCTTTAATCCGGTGTATAAACTTTTTAGATAATTCTTGAAATACGATAGAACAGTACACGAGCGAGCGAGCCCAGTGAAGTAAAAGTAGGATTTTTTTCTAATTGCAGAAATAAACCCATGATCTGTATAGCTCATAGAAAAATATTCTTCAAGGAAATAATTTCAGATCGTATCATGTATAATGAAAATATAAAATATAAATATAAAAAAAATTTCTTCTTCTTGAATTTCGAGTTTTAAAACAAGCGAGTTATTGAAGATTCGGCTCGCGAGTTTAAGTTTACCATACCTTGCTATGATCTCACTAACTGCATTTGTGAGCAGTTTCGCCATTTAGTATCTCTGCACTGGCTTTGGTTACGCCGCTTGCTTTTATAATCTCTTCTTATGTATGAAGCACTTAGCGAAGACTTAGCGAGAACTTAGCGGCGCGAATCATTATCGCAAAGTTTAAACAAATATTTTATGACATCTTTTACCGTTTTCTACCCCAAAAATTACTTCGCGCTAAATAGCCGTTTTCTTTGCAACTTAGCAAGCGATAATCGCTTAATTTTAACCAAAAGAAATTGGTGAATTGACATATTATAATTTTAGATGTTTTCGCACAAGAACACTGAAAATAATATCACTGATATATTTATATTTATTTAGCTTCGTGCAGGCATTCGCCTTCCTGAAGCCTTTGAAAATCCCTATGATTGTTGATATTCGTGCCACCTTGCGCCCACTTTTTCCTCTCTCGCTATTGTTGACATTGCTCTCTATTTCAATATCTAATTTCTATAGGTCGCTCCGTTTGTACGTAAAAATCGTAACTTTGACTCAATTCCTGAAGCTAAATTACAATTTTAACGGAAAAACATAGCGACCTACAGAAATTTGATTTTGACGAGAGCGAGAGAGGAAAAAGGGATCGTGGGGTGATACGAATATAAACAATCACATAGGTGTTGAATAGGTGTTTTCGATCAGCTGTGCCATAGAATCCCCCTGTACTAGGCCGATGTTGGAGAATGAGAGAGCAAAGAAGACAGGAACTAATTTTAAATAGTGTTTATTGATGCTAATGACAGCTAAATTATGTTTTATGCTGTTTGTATTAAAAGAAAATACTCATTCCCTTTGATTTCTGTCCGTTTTATGTCCAACGAAAGTGTAAAATTTGTAAAATACCGCAGCATAGAACTCTATGAAATGGCGTACTATCTCGTCGTCATGAAGAGGCAGCAAAGAGAGTAAAGTAAACTCTTAAGTATTTCTCTATGGTCCAACGGAACAAATAGTACGTAATGGAGCAAGTAGTAAGCAATAGTTTAAAATGTATATTTTCGTCTTTGATTACTAATACTACACCACTGTAAATCGACGGACGATTCACAATAAGTTGGCCAATTATAAAAGCGCTGTGAAAAATCTTCTGAACGTTAATGACGTATTACCAAAAGAAAATTGTATACCCGGTGAGTAAGAAATACTCAAGATGTGCAACCTAATATTCTTTGAAAATTTTTGTCTACGCCTATTATTGTGAAGCAGATTTGGAAGAAAATTATGCTTCTGATGCTTAATGCCTTAGAAGTAGTGAATAAAGCACTAGTGATTTACACAACTATTGGAAAAGATGCGTTCTACAGGGTGAGCCAGTCACGACCCGCCGAATTTCACCAGCGTATTCCTTGGCTCATTTCATAAAAATATGTCCACTACGACCATACCTGAAAATGCAAGTGTGCGAAATTGCAGGCATTTGAAAATTTTCGGATTGGGGGTCGGAGGGTAAAATTGTAAACTTCTGAACCAGTGCACAGTGATAGATTTTGCATATTTAGCTGAAATTAATTCAAATTTCAAAAGTCAAGAAGTGGTCAATATTTGTATTGAACTTGATAGCTAATTCCCCACTGTGCTTAACTGCGTTTTCACTTTTGTTTTGTTTCTCTTATTCGTTGAGTCATAAGCTGTCAAACATACCACGTGCTCGTATGAGCTAATTAAAAATTTTTGGTGCCTTTTCAGTACAAAGTTACAAAAATAAACTAAAATATAAAGGGATTGTTTTAAACTGATATTTGGATATATTCGCAGCTAATAGGTATGTATCTATGTTAGAAACATGTTTTTGTGTTAAAGCTGTAAGTATTATAATAAAAAAGTTTAAGCTTTGTGAACACATTTAGTACTGACAAAATAAATGTGTTTTGTAGTTTGTTTGGAGTAAAACTCATAGAGTCCCGTAGAGTCTGATTAAAATTTGTGTTTTGTGTGTTTGTAACATCGATTCTTATTCTAAAAAACCAAAAATTGACTGCGGATTTTAGCGGCTTTGGCTTAATTTTACTTTCAGGCACAATGATTATTTCCAGGCGCGAGCTTTTTTTGGTTTGGCGCAGTGAAAAGACCCTTCGCATGAAGTGTATGGCTATAGAGAAGCATGTTTTGAATACTACTTTAAACAACGATTCTTCAAATAAAAATCTGCAATAAATTAAAAGGCATTTCGAAACGGATTTCATACGATATAAATGTTAAATAGAGAAGTACCGGTAGGTCATTGAAAGGTTTTAACAATAAATATGGAAAATAGCTAGATGGAAGCATCCAAATATTCAAAACTACTGGCGCTGGACGAACTGTTAAAGCATTTAGTACATGTCTTCCATCAACACAACAAAAAACGATTACCCCACTAGCCAACCAAGCGTCATCAGAGGAACTCATGGGGGCTGCACGCAAAAGCTTATACAAAGAAGGCAAAAGAAATGCGTCATCAGTTATTTCAAAGTTGCAATCCGGAACAGATGAGGTTGCGAACAAAATAAAGAAATCTTTTGAACCAGCCTGCAAGCTTCCTATGAAATATACACCAGAAGAAGCTTTGGCGTGTACATTGACGGACGTTTTACAAGGCACTCATATATTTTAATGCAAGGAGGTGGTAAGAAACGTAATGCTAATATTTATCCCACGTACGATGTTTTGGTGTCTGCAAAATCGAAATGTTACCCATTAGGCGTTGAAATATCAAACACATCGGGGGAGGTACCCTTGCAAAATTTAATTGATCATACAATTATGAGGATCATAGAATCGCAGAAGAACTTATGGGAAACGAGTAAGGAAAAGCTTTTGACTGCGGTTTACAAATGGGGCTGTGATGGAAGTAGTGGTCACGCGACTTACAGGCAGGGTTATAGCGAAATTGATGCGAGTTGTTTTGATGAACATTTGTTTGCCATTTGCCTTTTTCCTCTACAAATATTAATGGCGGATTCAATAGTGTGGCAGAATCCACGCCCATCTTCAACGCGCTACTGTCGACCCATAAAATTAATGTTTCAAAAGGAGACTTCTTCACTAATTAGTGCTGAAGTGAAAAAAATTAATGAAGAAATTCTTAAGATTTCACCAACAACAATATGAAAATTAAAAATTCAACATCGCTTCCATTTGACAATCATCGACTGTCAAACATTTGGTGTTATTGCAGGGTCTTCATCGCAAATATGTGGCATCTGTAAATTGTCTCCAAAAATGATGAACGATTTACACATCCTTAAACATCGATCATCTGATGAAAATATGTACGAGTACGGTCTATCCACGCTACACTGTTGGATTAGATTTTTTGAGTGCATCCTTCACATTGCGTATAGAATACCAATAAAGAAGTGGCAGATACGAGGCGCTGACAAGGATATTGCCAATTCAACTAAATCAAACATTCAGGAAAAATTAAGAATTCAAATGCACCTTTTAGTTGATGTACCCAAACCTGGCTCCGGAAACACAAATACAGGGAATACCGCTAGACGCCTTTTCGAGAATCCCTATTTGGCTTCTTTAATTACAGGAGTAAATGAACAATTAATAAATAATTTCAGTGTCGTTCTAAGAACTTTAGCTTGTGCATATAACATTAATGTAGAAAAGTTTCGAGAGTATACAATGCATACGGCTGCGATGTTCATAGAGCTATATCCATGGTTCTACATGCCGAATTCTGTACATAAAGTACTTCTTCATGGAGCAAACGTTATAGAAAAAATGGCAGTACCAATAGGCCTACTGTCCGAAGAGGCATTGGAAGCTCGGAACAAAGACTTCAGGTATATCCGACAACACCATACCAGGCAGAAAACAATGCAGGATTTAATGAACCAATTATTTGTGTCATCCGACCCATTCATATCTTTTTTATCTGGCAGCACTGCCAAATGTTCAAAAAATAATATCGCTATCGATGATGAAGTATTAAATTTTCTTCAGGAGAAAGAATTGGATGTACTCACTGATTCTGTGAGCTCAGATTCCGAATAGATACTGTTACATAACTTTACTTTTGAAAAAAGAAAATTTTTAGTTTTAAGATTTTTTTCATATATAACAATTTTTTTTACCTTATGCTAAATATTGAGACCAGTTAATTTATCTTTCCATTAAATTTCAATCATTAATGGTTCCCAAAAATTTTATCTTAAAAACTACTACATATATATTCTATAAATAATAAATATTGACGGAAAAATGTGTTAATTCTTTTAAAATAGAAATACTTAAGCACGCGATGCACTGTTGCATGATTTCATGAAAACGTTGCCTGAATGTATGGAATGCGCAAGATTTTACGATTGCACATTGCGCATTTCATACATTTGGGCAATGCTTTCCCGTAATCGTGAAATAGTGTATTGCCTGCCTTAGAATAACAGCAATCTACTTTTTGTTATCGTCGCAGGGCTAAATGCTCAAAATCTATCACTGTGCAGTGGTCAGATTTTTTGGGCTTGTTGGAAAGGTCTTTGGGAGACTTTAATAGCCTGTTCAGCGAACTTTTTTGTTTAAGCGGACGTGCGACTGCTACCCAGGCGATCAAGTTTATATTTGAGTTTTTGTTCCATTTTCGTGCGGGAGTGAAACCTCATTTTACTAGCTGCCCTTATGTCAAAGTACATTGTTGCCAAAGTGTTGGAAAATACCAAAATTTAGCAAACTGCAGGCAACACTGCTCTATCAGCTGTTTACTTGGAAGCAGCTGATTACAGACAAAATAAAATAAACACACAACAAATTGCAAGAAGAAAATTGGGAAAAATTAAAGTTCGTGAAGTGAGATAATTAGTGTTTTTAAAATGATTGCATCCGTGACATTTGGGGCGACATGTAGCGACTTTTTTTTGTTAGAAATATCCATATTAAACAACAAATTTAATTAATTTTCTTGTAAATGCGTAAAGAAACACATTTGTAAACAAACTAAACGAATGATATGATTGTCTAATCTGACGTTTTGATTCGTTCGTGTTTGATTTCGCTGAACCAAATTTTTTAAGCAAAACGAAAGCTCTTTCCGTTTCACTTAAAACAAATCGTACAAAAGTTCCCTTCGCTAGTCATATGGCGTACGAATGATCAATAATTAACAGCCTGTTTTTATAACTATCCTCAAACAGCAGGCGTGCAATTGCTAGACAAACAATCAGGTTTTCAATTGAGTTCATTTTTGCTTTCGCTTGGGCCTAAAAGCTCTTTTTCTTGGTTGTGTTCCTGTCAAAGAACAATATTACCTTCATGTTTTTATTGGCATTTCTTAAAGCTTTTTCATACAAATATATGCTAAACGGGGGCCACCCTTGCCATCAGCTGTAAAATCAACAACAGCTGATTGTAGGTATTAAAAAAAAATAAACAAACGAAAATAAACACAATTGTTTGCTTTTTGTACCAATTTAAAATGATTTCCTCCGTTGCTCTCGGATTTCCAATTACAACTACGGAAAATGATGATTGAGAAAGTCGCCTAAGCCGTAGGATTTTGCGTGATTGAAATGAAAACACATCAATATAACCCATACGAACAATTTTTTACGATTGTCTATTTTGACATTTAACATTGTACGTTATTGACTTATGTGAACCTACATTTTGACGATAACTAAAAGCTTTTGTATTTACACTGAAAAAAAAGTTTACAAAAACCAAAAATGAAATTCGTTTGGCTCTGGACGTGCGATGAGAGAAAACACAAGTTACAAAAACAGGCCGTTAGTTACAAAAACAGGCTATAAATCAATAAAAAAAATTTTAAAAAAGTGAAATCGCCGAAATATAGATGTTTAAAAAAAAGACGTAAGAACGTTCAGAAGACCGTACCCTCCGACCGCCAATCCGTAAATTTTCAAACCGTTGCCATTTCGCACACTTGCATTTTCCGGGATGGTCGTAGTGGACATATTTTCATGAAATGAGTCAAGGAATACGCTGGTGAAATTCGGCGGGTCGTGACTGACTCACCCTATAGTAAGATTTCCCTAAATTTCCCACTAAACAAATACAGAAGAAATCTTTAAATCAATACATTAAAAACATGAATTTTTATTTGAATTTCATGTTTGTTTTCAAAAATTTAATCGATTTTATAATTGTTTAAAATTAATTAATTCAATTAAATAGTTTGTAATTCCACGAGAACTAAATAACTAATTGGATCAACAAACATATTTTTTGAAATTATCCCCCACGAATCAATTAATTATTAAGATAATATAATATTTTCTGTTTTGAATTTTATTATTAATGCTTTCCAATTTATTTCATTGATACCAGCAATTTCTTTATCGGTTCAAAGTCAAACAAGTATTTAATTGAGAACGCGAATTTGTTAATTGAAATAGATTTTGATGATTTCTGTGTAGATGTTGAAACAATTCTAAAAATACATGACAAAATACAAAATTGTGGAAATGGAAGTGTGTTTCAAAACAAATATTTTGTATAAAAATTTAATTTTTTAATATAAATTAATCTTGAACCACATGTTGATTGCGGGACATAACATATCACAGATCGAATAAAATATACAAAAACAGGAATTTTCATATAGTTTAAAAAAGTGTGTTCATATGCCATGTTACCTACTCAACCTCGGCAATGAATGTTTTGAATGACATTTCAAGACACTCACTTCAAAAGCGAATGCGTCAAATATTACATTCACTGGTAACAAAACAAATTAGAATTTATTAAATCATTCATTTAGAAACAAAATAAATGAGAACAAACAATTTGAAGCAAAACAAAAGTACTACTTTCCTAAGAACACTGTCGACTGAAATGTAAAAAAACTCTGCTTGTGTGACTACCCAACATACCAAATAGAAATAAAGCTGCAATACAACTTGAGAATAAAATTATAAAAATAGTGGATTCACAACCAGTTTTTAATAATGCTTGAGAAACTCTTGTTATACACAAACGTTTCTTAAGTATGTACAGTAGAACTTCGATAATCCGGATCAATTAAAACCAACTCAATCCGGACTACGCAGGAATCCGGATTACCAAAGGCATTAAAATTATTGAGAAAAAAACACTTATAATTCAATTTATTCATGTATTATGATAAAAAAAACTATAACAATCACTTCAATATAACCGTTAAAAGTATAAAGTTATGGTATATTAACTTAAAATTTATTTAAAAAATTCGGATACCATTGTTTGCCGAATACACTTTTGATTAGCTTCCATTGCCGAAGCGTTCTAAGAATAGTCAAACCATAGAGTAAATTTATAGTAGAGCCGCCATTTGTCTCATCTGACGTTTCCTTTCACACTCTTCGTGATGCGGTCGGTGTGATAGAGAGATGTTTGACGAAAAGTGATATACACCAGGTGGAATTACAATAAGTTCTTGCTTTAATTTTTCATGCCATTTTGGTGAAAAACTGTGAAATTTAAATGTGTTTTAAACTTTTTTATTGACTGTTATTGTTAGCATACATTTGTGTTGTATTTAACACATTAATTTTAACACACAAAACGAAATGCCGTTGTTGTTATGTTGTTCGTTGTTTTGAACCATTGCCTCTATCTGGTATTAGTAAAGCAATTCTTTTCAACATCAAACGTATACATCACACGAGGACAAATGTCAGAAATTTGATGAGTGAAAGATTTTCTCTACCCATATTTACTCTATGAGTCAAACTGTCTAATTCAACTTTATTTATATTCGGTGAATCCCCGAGCTACATAGTGATGCGCTGTAAAATGTGTGTCATTGTTCAATATTGTTGCAAGTTTGTATGTAATAATGTATGTATGTATAATGATCTTCGTGGTAATAGCATTAGACGTTGTTGCTGGTTTAGGCAACAATATGAGGCAGTTGTGCAGGCGTGGAATGTCAAACTCTCTTAGAAAATGAAAACAAAGAATATGTAGCAACAAAATGTATGCAAACTGACAATTCTCGCCTGCAGTGAAATGCAAAAAAACAAATCAGCTGTTCTACAGGTACTACCACGTAGATCATTATACCTTGGAATAATGTGTACGTAAAAGGCGAAATAATGCGAATAAAAGAATATCTAAAAATGTGATTTAGTGAAAATAGCATGAATGTGTTGTATTTTATTGAATTATCGAACACTGCATTACACAACACGCGATCCGGATTAGCGAAACCGTGGTTGGTCCGGATTACAAGGTATATAATAGATATTATTAATTTTTCAACTCTGTCCGGATTACAGAAGGATTCCGGATTAGACCATATCCGGATTATCGAAGTTGTACTGTTCATGAAAACTGTCAACAAGTCGCGCTTAATTTGTTGACAAATTTGTTTTGTGGTCAATTTCAAAAGTGAGTAAACTCACAATTTCAAAGTGAGTAATATTTTAATAAAATAATTAAAAATGCCTAATAAATATAAAAAAGTGTTAGAAGAGAAACAAAAGAAGTAAGAGGAAAATTCAAGTGCTGGTGTTCTTAATCAATAAATTTCTACATTTCATAGTAGGTAACACGGAGGACCAGTTCATAAAGGACTCGCGAACGTACTTTCAGTTCGGAAAAACCGCATTAAGCTGCGAAACAATTACAAAAATAAATTAAAATTACTTAACAAAAAATTTAAATGAAATTAAGAACATTACAAAAAAAATGTGTTTTTTTTTATTAATTAATTACAACTGTTAAGACAATATTATTTTCGTAAGCTTAGTCTACTTATAGTACAAGGATAGGCTTATACTAAGCGTGCAAATTTAATATTATCAAGAGGGTTCCGTTTCGATTTTTCTACAATTGTTGCACAAGCATTTTACAATAGATTCTCAACTATTTTTCAAGCTTAAGGCTTGTGTTGGTAAGCTTATTATAATATTATTCTCAACTCATTTGGTATGTAGGGAAGAGCGGTTGCATACATACTACATATTAACCAACTTAACTGAAAATATTACCACACACCCTCTTCGTTGAATGCTGATTACCCAGCGAGCAATTACTTCCGACTTCTGTCCGAATTCTGACAGAACGTCTGCACAAGTTGCCGAGTCTGATGCCGAATTCGGTCAGAATTCTTACCATTTCTCATCACGAAGAGTGTGAAAGGAAATGTCAGATGAGCCAAATATTCTCTCTAGTCTGAGATTACTCTATGCTTCTATCATTCATTTGCAAGAGGTAATACTTTATACTTTAGAATGCAATGAAAAAAAATGCTTAGACGCATAAATGAATGTCTTGCTACAGACGTTTATTACCTACCCTATTACCCTTTACCGTGAATTTGAATTCCCCCTTCAAATGGCAAGTAACCCAGTAATAAGTCAATTTTTTAACTGCAATTAATGTAAAACATCAAGCACACACAAATGGGTTAACTCGGTGCGCTGCGCTGTAGTTGGGAGTGAATATGTAAATGAAAGGAACATGATGAATTCCTAAACAGAAAACCAGCACAGAGGACACTCTTGGGATATGCTGGTATTTAGGTCATATTTACTCACAACTACCAGCTACGGCCGATAAAACGTGACCTAAAAACAAAAAAAATACTACATAAAATTAACGGAATTTTGCACTTCCAATAGGTTTCTGTTCCAGACGTACACTTCAAAATACAATATATTTAGGTAACAAGAGCGGATATTTTATAGACGGTATAAAAAACTCTGTTTTAGCATTCTCGGCTCCAGCATATTATTACTCTCCTATGCATTCAGTTCATATAACATGGCCGAATACAAGAACTGAATATCTGCCATAGAGAAAAACATAGACATTTCATTCATTACAATTGTATTCATCATATTGCTCGCTATCATATACGATGAGTACCTACTGCCTTTATAATCCCATTCAAATCTCAAATTTCCGTCAAGTGTATATAAGTCTTACATACGTATGTATTTACATATAGACCTGATCATATTGCGGAACTCATTATGCGATGTCGTGGTACATTGACAGTTGGTGGCAAAAAATGCACTCAGTTGATGCACTTGCTAGGTTTCATTTCACAGACACAACATCTAAAATGACAGACATCGAATGACACAAAACTGCCAGTAACTAAGTCAGTAGTGTATCTTTTATGTTGGAAGGAGCCATATGCAACTACCAGCAGTCTCGGACTTTGCTTTCGTAAACCTTTAACTAGCTTGGTAAACAATTGTTGAACGTACACAAAATGACAATATGCCAATGACCGTTAGCAACATCGACATTGTGCTTTCATTTTCAATTTGTCACTACGTCACACAGTGGGGACAATGACAACAAAATGGTAATGCCTATAGTATCGGAACTTGTTATTTATTAGTCGGCTCAGTTAACGATGTACCAAAGATTTGCAGAGGAAGAGTAAGGCTTTCAGAATATTACATTTGGAGACACCTTGTTGTTACGCACAATGTGCTACAGGGTGTCAAAATCGACCACTTTGATGCTGTTCAGGTTTAGAATTTTGAGCCGATTTTTTAAGTTATTTGCTTCAAGGAATCTCTCACGAAAGGCAAGCAATTTATATGCTCAGGTGTGTTATTTATCTTACGCCATTCAAAAGATATTTGCAATCACAAATTAAAAATGTATGTAAAATTTTCCATTGCATTGAGTTTGTTGTTAATAGCCAAATTTAATTAAACTGGCAGCTTTTTTGAAAAATAATTTTAAATAATATTCGAATAATCTGAAAGCCTTTGGAAAAACACATTAATAATGCTGTAACTTTGTTAAATTTTTAACATTCGTCATACAGCCAGAAACGTCCGATTTAATTTTTGTATTTCTAGATATGAAATACTTTTAAGGGTTTGCCAAATAAATCCTGACCGTACATATAAATGTGGCAATGGGAATAAACTATTTATTATTTTCTTAAGACATTTATTTTGGATTAATAATCCCATACGTCATTGTCTAGTTCTATAAGCATATACATATGTACTGCCATGGA